>JAVRXN010000010.1:97326816-97681816 GCA_033556935.1 Timema podura | reverse complement strand
TTTCAATCAAGACCTTTATAGAAATCTTTAAAAAACTTTTGATTTGATTTGTGGAAATAATTTTTTCTTTCTCGCACCCCTCGGTTAGAGAAAGTATTGATATCGTAAAAAAAACCTTGAAATTTTGATAAATATCGACGTTTCATGGCCCCCTGAAACAGAAAAATATATTTTAGCGATGCCGCCTGTCTGTGTGTTTGTATCTGTGCATAGAGCCTAAACCATTTCATCGATCAAGCTGAAACTTGATATCTAAGGTTGGATAGGGTTCCCCAGAGATCTTTTTGGAATTAGATATACAAACCTAAAATTAAGGGTAGTTTACTTAACGACGTTACCTACTTGACGAATTCGAAGGGATTTTATGAAGCGGGTTGCATATTAACTTAACGCACTCAAGCATGAAATATGTGGCCTCTTCTGACAGTTCTTACCCCCTCCATGACTACCCTTCCCCTCTTTCGCAGATTAGCGTTTTGTAACTTAGTCAGAAGGGTACAAACTCCACTCGCCATTCGGTAAGACCGACAGGTCAGCCTTTCAGTGATAGATTCAAATTAACCATTTCTCGTGCTGATAGCTAAGTGAACTAAATTAAGGCACTAGAGTGACTAGACAGATAGTTTACAACCTGGGAGTAGCGACCCCATTCTTGGTCATGGCTTTTATCGGGTGGAACACGTTGCTTGTTGAGATTATAATGTTATGTTTACTTTTTAAATTGATTACTACTTTAGGAAGGTGCAAAATTCAAATACAGTAAAAACATTGTAGTTACTAATTAGGTTCCTTTTGGTTACCTAGCTCAGACTGTTGCTTGCTTACTTAGTTTGCTGGAGGAGTCTCGTGTTTAGGCGAGAGGCGCTGCTATCATAGCTTTCAAAATACCCACTAGGCTCGTTGATTAACTTTTGAAACATCTTAGTCGCATTCATATAAATAATATAGGATAATATAGTTTATAGGAATTTTATCAAACACGTGGGCTTAACGGCACGCTAGTTTGGTTTAACTGATGAGGTCAGGATTCATATTCTGACTGGCGGTTCTGGGATTGATTTTCCCTAAATAATTTTCCACTCTCCCTCCTTGCAACTCCGGGTAAACTTAATCTTAATTCAACCTTTTTCGTCCATAACACATTAGCGAAATTAGTACACATGTTTATAACCCAAACGCATAGTAAGATGTGGTGCTAAATTTTTTATAGCCCTGATTAATAAGAATATTATAAAATTAAAATTTAAAAACCAGGATATTAATACTTGTAGGCCATCAAGGGGTCGCGATGGTTTCAAAGACCAACATTGATTTCAAACCTGGCTTAATTTGGAAACCACTGAACTAAACTCGCATTTCACCCACACGTAAGTGTTCGAATTATACAAGTGAATTGGGTATTTTCCTAGTCATACTCATCAAAATGTTAGTGATGGATGTTATCATTTATCAATATATTTTATGGCTAGGAGATTTTAAAATGTGGCTTGATCGTCGTTGTAGATAATTCTCGACAATTAGCCATGGTCAAACTATTATTTAAGCTATGAATGAAAACCTGAGCTTTCATTAAGCCTAGCCTAACACAGATCAAAACTGCCAATGATCAATTGGATTTGGATGTCTGTGTCTGAAATTTTCGAGCTGTCGTCTGTTTTACATTGCGTGAGAAAGAGAAAACCCTTCGGGTATTTCTTTTTCTCTTAATACTTGATAAGACATTGTGATATACTTTACTATTTTATGCGAATTATTAATATATGTCAGGCTATATTAAATTTCGTGTGATGAATGGTTACTAAAATACCTTTATAAATTTATGGAGCAAATAATAAATAGCGATAGGTCGTCTCGCTCTTAAATTGCAGTAGATGCGCTTATAGACACCTACGTCTCTTTCTATCTCATTGGTTTCCTCGTTAACGCTATCCTTTTTTTAACCAGAGGAGGTGCAATTATATAGCTTAAAAATGAAGACAATTACTCATACGAAATAATCACCCATAATTTATTATAAAAAAATTCACTGATGCATCTAGTGAACGCAATATATATACTAAAAAAACCAATTCTTAAACCACATTTTTCACCCAAATTATGAAAATTAACATTGTTCCTTAGCTTTAAAAGTCACATATAAATATCACGCCATAAGTATATTTTCACTAGTGTGGCAAAGACAGTAATTTTATGGTGGTTGTAATAATTGTGGTGAACATCGCCTGCAAAATCTTACATGGGATTTGAAACAAATTGAATAACTTCCATACCTCTTAAAATGTTTATAGGAAAATATGAAAACGTTGTCTTGTAGAAACTTTTTTATTTTGATTATAAATGAGCGAGTAAAGCATTGCTGCCATTTACATTAATAAAATTCTTGCCAGAATTTATCAAAACCGTCTCATTTCTTACTAGATTTGAATAAATTAAAGCTAGATTTTGAATAATTATTTTTTAACATAGTGGCTAAAGTCTGTTGCCAAATAAAATAAAAGATTTCTCTCTTTAAAATTATAGAAGTCAATACATGCTCTAAAATATATTGACCCGAAAAAAAATCTTACATGTTAAAAAAGGTTGCAAATTAATTTTCTAATATGCACTGCAATCTTTAAAGAGAATGAATACTTCGTTTTTAAGAAAATACTTAAACAGGCCACTTGAAAAGAGAATTAGAGCACTAACGACAAAGTTATTTTAAATTCTCATATATCGATTTGATTACAAATGAATTTTTGAATCATCTTCAAGGAAAAAAATAAAAACTATGGTGAACAGTGATAATATTAATACAAATATAGTCAATATCTATAAATAACAGTGAAATAGAGTAAAATCTTATCAATGATGACTGCAAACAATTTGTTTATATTTTCTAAAAGGTGCTCCTAATGTCCATACGTTTAACTTCTGTTCCCCTGGCCTAAAGTGTATAATCGAGCAGGACTGGCTGATTTAGGATACGAATATCCTCTTAATTGGAAATCATAAATAATTTATAACGCTATGCTTTTTAATATTCTATGTAATGTTGGCAGCCTTATATGAGTCTACGAATTTCAAATAATTACTTAAACTTATTTAAATAATTTGATTGGATTTGTCTGCACTCTAGTATACAAGTAGTAAGTTAAGAAGATTCCATCCTGCTGCCCTCTACCAGAATTGTGACAAAGCTTTTACGTTAAACGTTCCTTCTGTTAAAACTCAAGTCGGCCATTTGTGGATACAATTCAGGATTTTCACAAAAGCAGTTTATTACAAAACTATCGGAATGGATACCATTCCGAGGGGGTACGATTCAGGTTTTGGGGGATATAATTCCAGTGGATACAATTCAGGATTTTCACAAAAGCAGTTTATTACAAAACTATCGGAATGGATACCATTCCGAGGGGGTACGATTCAGGTTTTGGGGGATATAATTCCAGTGGATACAATTCAGGATTTTCACAAAAGCAGTTTATTACAAAACTATCGGAATGGATACCATTCCGAGGGGGTACGATTCAGGTTTTGGGGGATATAATTCCAGTGGATACAATTCAGGATTTTCACAAAAGCAGTTTATTACAAAACTATCGGAATGGATACCATTCCGAGGGGGTACGATTCAGGTTTTGGGGGATATAATTCCAGTGGATACAATTCAGGATTTTCACAAAAGCAGTTTATTACAAAACTATCGGAATGGATACCATTCCGAATGGATACAATTCCGCTCCCCCATAGTATGAGGGTGTGGAACCAGTGGAAACATTTAAACCTAACCAAAGCCTAATTAACCATACCCTGGTGACCGTTGGGGTGGTTCCCCTTTCGGGAAAATTGGCCGTGGTACTATCCGGGAAACAAACTCGGAATTTCCAATTTCGTAGAGAGGTGCGCAGACTACAATACCATGTGGCTGGTTACCACCAGAGGTTAATGTGTTATAAATTAACTAGCTTATACCTGATTTGCTTCATAAGTAGTAAACGCTGGAATGGATTAAGAGGGACATTCATGTTCCGTGCTATGATTAAGATCTATGATACCCATATCAGAAGCATGGGTCTAGATTGCGAAAGTAACTGTATCAAGTTAATATTATAGTATGCCTCAAACAAACATTGTTGTAGTTATGTTTTATGTAAACATTCTTTTAAATAAATTAACATATCAAACTCACAATAATATTCAAATGAACCCAAACCATATTTTACCCAAAAGATAAAAAAAAACTATAACATTAGCTATCTTTATGCATTAAACTGTTTAAAAGAAAAATGTTTTACTCAAAATTCCAAATAAATATTTTTTAATAGACCTATGATTCAAAACCACTAATCATTGTAAAAAAAACTACTCTGGCGCTAGCTTACAAGCAAGCTATATCGATCGAGCGGCTACTGCGTGTTGATGAATATAGTACCAAAATTGCGGATTGAGGGTGTCATGCAGTCAGCACAACAAACCCTCCTTCCGTTAATATTTAGGTTCCTAGACCGGAGCCACTACTTATTTAATCAAGTAGCTCCTTAATTGTCTTCACGACGCTAAATTGACCCAGTTACATATCCACTACTTTAGAGAAAAATCTAGAAGCGCCGGGGATCGAACCCGGTACCTATGGATCTGTAGCCAAGAACTCTGAAGAGTAGACCAAAGGGTAGGACAGTTATTGTAAATTCTATACAATACATTACGCAGAATAAAAAACCTTAAGTTTTATTTTATAATACTATCTTTAGTACCTAATAGATAAATAAAGTAATTCAAAATAATAGTGAAGTAATACTCACAAGGCAATTCTTGGCAATATTCCACAGGGTGGTTTCCGAATGTTGATCAATTTGTACAACTAAGCATCCATTGACAATTACTAATTTATACTTTATGATTTGGATACGACACAGAAACAAAATATTTAGTTTAGTTCAATCTGATATTCAAGTTTACTCCTCACTAGCTGTTTTAACATTACCGAAATGTATCTTCATTAAAATATGTATCGTATTTTTTTTTAAAGCACGTGAAATGCTTTAGACAAATAATTGATGTCGATAATATCTTCTTATTTCAAAGTTAGGCTTGAGATTTGCAAAACAGTTTAGAAACTAGATCCTTGTCTAAGGATTGAGGTCTCTGTCTAAGCACATGGTGAACGGAGACCAACTTTATGGTTGCTTCAGGAAGTGGGTCGACACGAGACGTAAAGTTAGCATGGAGTAGATCAAGTCACCACTTCTAGACAAACACACTGGCAGCCGTTTTCAAGCCGGGCGCCGCATTCACGCCCTGCAACAACCAAATAAAAAGTTACTACACTGGATATCAACTCTGAGATAATTGCATTGTTAATATTAGGAAACAGCGTTGTCATTCTCTCATTTTTGTGTGTCCCCTCAAATATAATACACGTTTCGCTACGTTGGTTAGTCGGTGTTACTAGCAGCTCTTTCTTACGCCAGCACACCACTTTCAGATATAACTGAGATCGAGGATACAGCTTTTCTCCATAAGACCTGCAGTTCCCTCAGTAATGATACTGGAAGTTTCACGACACATGGCAATAACTAACACTTTTAAAATATCCCGCATGCAAATCCGCTGGAAACATTTACTTGATTTATGTAGGCATATTGCCGTCATTAACAGCATGAGTGACGTATTATTATTTGTAACAATTTTTTTTTATCACCGCGTCTTCCCACCTCTTCAGGTCATGATAATTACTATAATGGGGTAGAGAGATGAGGAATTAAGCATTTTAGGGGTAATCTACCCGCGTTTGCGTAGAGGGAGAGTGGAAAATCATTTCTGGAAAAACCACCCTTAATACCCCCGACCAAGATTAGAACCTTGATCTCCCTGTCATCGGCAGTCTTAGTCTACTGCGAGAATAGCGCGTTGGACCATGTGGCCACCAAAGCGGTTGATACAAGATTAATACATTAATGTGATATTCTTGATGATATATTAAAGTTATAGTTGGTGGTTTATCAAGAATAAATTATTCCTCATAAAGCAATATAAGAACATTAACCTAAATTAAAATACACAGGTTTATAAATAATACAGTTGATAATGTACTAAAATGTTAACTCATTTAAAAGCGCTTGACAATAATTGTGAATCAGTTAAATCTAGCTTAGAATTGATTCCTGTAATGATTTAATGAACAATAAATTTATAGTTAGTTTAGGTCTAATATGTTATCAGGAAACTATGTTGAATTTAATATACCTATGAGAGAAATCAAGTTTAACAATGATTTTATTTAATTTAATATAGTGAAATCTCTCTTAATGGAAGCCTCTTAATAGTGGATTCTTCTATAAAGCGGACAGTTTGTATTTACCCTACAAAATAACATGGGCTCTTACGGTAAAACGATTTCCCAATAACGGACTTTATCAATAACGATAACGGACATTGATAGAGACGCATGTTTATGTATTACAATATCTAAACTGCGAACAAAAATTGAAAACACCGGTCTATATATTTTATTGTAGGGATGTTAGGAATACCATTGTCTCACGTGAAGTTTGAGTATTCCCGTCTACCCCCTCGAAGGAAAGTTTCTAGAACAGCCTGCGTAGTATTGACTAATGTACTTCAAGGTCGTACCTTTCACCCCGTCCGATCCATCAGGGTGGGTGAGGGTTGTCCTAGCAGTTCAGTCTGTGTTTGTGAGTACATATTCAGTACAGAAGGCCTACTGTTCACATTTAATTTTATTTGATTATTGTTAAGTGTATTATGCAATCTGTACAGTAAGCTACGTACAATGTATATTAACTCGCTTTGATCGTTGGGGGCTCCGCTCCCAAACCCCCAGTGAGTTTTCTTTGCAAGTGGATGTTAACTAATATAATTCCAGCGTTGTTTTGAACGTAACAACTTAAAAGTTACCGGTATTGTATTGTATTTTTCACACATTATTTTAGTTTCTCCATATTTAAATAGGGCAGCTAGAATCATCAAATGTGGCACGCTTATGGCAACTGCTTCGAGGGCAGTATGGACGCATACGCACCACGACGAAAAGTGGTTCAAAGGAACCGCGCTATTCAAGGAAATCTTAGGTCCTAATCGGTCTACTCTTACAGTGACAATAATAATAATAATTTGTATAATAATTATTATTGTTTTCTTTATTTACATGGTGACTTTAAGACATAAGCCTTCTCTTCCATGTCTTTAGTTAACATTACACTACATCTATTAATTACTTCATTAAATAAAACACAGGAGACAAGTATATTAGAAAAACATTATTAAGGTGGTGCTTACAATTCAGGGACATTTAAATATTAAGGGGGGGTT
The DNA here is from genome assembly GCA_033556935.1 of Timema podura. Taxonomy (NCBI): domain Eukaryota; kingdom Metazoa; phylum Arthropoda; class Insecta; order Phasmatodea; family Timematidae; genus Timema; species Timema podura. The sequence continues at coordinate 97,674,499 of JAVRXN010000010.1, read as the reverse complement.
CTAAGTCCGTGTAACAGTTTTATATTTGATTGGGCTGGTTTTGAAAATGGTCCAAGATCCATAGAAGAGGACGACAATTTAATTGTAGGGGTGGGAAAGCACCCATCAATTTATGACGTATTTTTCCAGTGTTTCGGGACCAACATGTGAAGGACAACACATGGAAAGAGATCTCAGGACTAGTTGGTCGATCAAGCTAGTATTTTTTATCAACACTATTCCAAAATAACACGGAACATTAAATAAACCACAATTGATAAACTCTGATAACTGAGGAACGATCTGTATGGCACATAAAATTACCCACGACTGGCGACCAAGAGACGCATCTAGGGAAACAATGTAGTCCCGTCTGCGTCTCATCCGCACGTCTGCGTCTTACCACCCACGTCTCTGGCCGCAGACGTGAGACGCGAGACGTGCTGAGGGAATCCTACCTAGGCTCAATATAGTGTTGTTGGTAAAGGTAGTCTTCCAGGACTAAACTGTAAGTAGGTTAATTTTAAATATGCCCATTGCTTATTGACATTTATATGGCATTTACTTATTATGGTTTGATAATTTATGTAGGTTTGAATAATTTGCTATGTTATAACATAGAAGTAATGGCCTGGTGCTATCCTGTAAATATTGTGTGCTATCAATTAGGGACTTATTTTTTGGTAATATTTACAAGTTATTTTTAACTCTCCTGGGTCATTTAAGCCAAAATACAATGAGGCTAATCTTATAAAATTAAACATAATAAGCTATGTTTTCATAAAGAATTTCAAACATGTTTTTCTCCCCTTTAGGTAACTGCTATGGGGTCTAATATCACATCTTTATTTATTACACATTATAAGTCTGTAACTCAGATAGGGTGACAAATGAAGACGTCGTGAGAAGAATGGGTGAGAAGAGAACCATTTTGGATGTGATACTCGGTACAAAGCCAACTGGATCGGACATATCCTTAGGAGGAATTGTCTTCTGCATGATGTCATAGAAGGAAAAATTGAGGGGAAAAGGAGCTTAAGAAGGAGGAAGATTCAAATATTGGAAGACTTGAAGGAAAGAAGAAAATTCTAGGAACTGAAGGAGCAGGCAGAGTACAGAGCGCATTGGTGGTCTAAATTTACTAGGCTAACAAAAGGAATGGACCTGTCGTAAGACAGAACACAAAATAATAATAATAACTCAAAATAAATTAATTATTAAAATTAATACTTTTTTAGACAATTTTACGAAATTTTCCACCTTAAACTATGAGATTCATACAGGACTATGTACTGTACATGCTCGTATAATAGAATTGAATATGACTTTTAGGATATGTAATGAAACTGAGTATTATTTTTATCACACTAATTATTTTTCTCTTCTTAAAGGCTAAGTTAGAGAGGTTGTTATAAATTTGGATATTTCACCGACTTTATTCGTGTTACATGATCCAGTTTAATTAATAATAGGCCTACTAGATCGAGAAAATATACTTTATCATCGCGTCATACCCTCCGTTAGGTTTATACGCATATGTACTGATTAGTGTGTTAGAGACGAGGAAGTTGAATTTAGAAGAAGTGCAAGAGTATTTGCATGGAAGGAGAGTGGAAACCCATTTAGGAGACCCCCTCAGTACCCCCAACTGGGATTTGAGCTCCAATCTCCCCGTCACCGGAAGTCCAGTTCATTGAGAGACCAGTGTTTCAAAACATTTTAAGTTCCTAGTATTTACTTAACAAGCCTAATTTTGTTTGCAGCATACTGTTTTGTGTTTGGTACGCGCCGTGGCAGCAGAAAATGGAATAAGCACCCAGTTAAACGGTTGTACGGTAAATCAGATTACGAAAGTATAGAATAATTTTTTCTTCAAGTAACTTTCAAATTTTCCAAGATTAATTGTATAAATTCTTTTTCTGTACTGCTTCTTTAACATTTGTAAATATTTCATTCAAACAATTAGCAAAATAGGTAAATAATTACTCTAACACTCGGTACGGTGGCCGCATAGTCTAAGGCGTCACTCACGCAATTTCATAAACCGCCGATTACAGGAAACTCGGGGATCGATTCCAAGTCGGGTGTGCTGAGGGAGGTTTTCTCAAAATGGTTTTTCACTTTTCATACACGCAAAATTTGGGTACCCTTCCTCTAAATTCAACTTTCATCATCCCTAGCTTACTAGCGTAATTAACTAATACGCGCACAACATGTACAGGTAGTAAGTAAGACGCAGAGCTAAAAAAAATACATCTAATAAAAAAATATCAAATTTTTTGTTGGTAAAAATGTCGTTTTTATTGTGTCGAATATTATGATTTTAAAGTATTAATGGAATTAATGACTTTTAAACGTCATAAAGACCTAATTATCATGAAAACAATTTAGATATACGGGGTGAGATACATTAAGTGTTACACTTAATATACCCGAAAATACTGGCAATCAGGTTCGCCAATAAAGAGATTAGGGGTCTCAATTCAAATCTCTTTCATATAACAATCGATTTCTAAACCAGCCTAAGACTAAGTAACCTTTACCTAATTGGAATTAGAACTGTCAAATACACCAAAGTTGGTTAGTCATTAAATACTCAGCGAAGGGTATACACAAAATAGCAAAGAGAGTTTATTTTCGGTAATCGATACAAAAATATTGTTTGATTTTTGTTTTAATTTAAATTTTAAACAAACAATGTGTTTTAACGTAAATGAGTATGCTATGTCAGAAGTCGGTAAAAAAATCCTTTCCCCTGATACCGTATTCTTTGCTTATGCTTTGTATTAGTTGGGAAAAAGTGATGTTGACAACAAAATAATATATAGGATAGAATAACAATTTCATACCTATTTTAATTCTTATTAAATTTATTACTTATTTATAATTTATTACATTTGAAAATTGCTTGTAGCTAATCTTTGATTGGTAAAATTAATCAAAATAGTTCTAGTTGTTGAAACAAAACAGCTTTTTAAACATTATAATACATTTTATTTAGTATTATTCATGAATCAAGGATTAGTGTACCTTACATTTAATACATTTGAGTGATTTTTGAATATTAATACAGTTAAAATATGTTATTTAAGGCACTTATACTATTAAAACCTTGGATAACAGCTACCAACACTATAAAAATATCTCTTAAATAGTTTCCAGAGAGGCATTTAATATTTATATATTTTCTTCACTTCCGGTGGTTGGGGGCTGTGCGACCCGAACATTCTCCCCCCAAAAAATGACCCTAGATATGGCTTGTTAGTAATAGATTTCTTTCGCGTAAATATAGTTTTGTATCGATGGGGACTCCTCATGATGGCATACATTATGATAATGGTGGACACAATGGGCCAGGCTAAGGTCTCCGCTATTTCTTTAAATGGAAAAAAAACCATGTGTTTTATAACTGATATTTAGATGAATCCAAGAACCTGTGTCACAACGTCATTCCAGGTACCTCCTTTTTAATTTTATTTCCTTACCGATTTTTCTGCTTATTGTTTCTTTGTAGATGTTTTCACTGTATTTCTTGTCGGCCATATCGTATAATTCTTCATATTGACGTACTTGTTCAATCTAAAGGTTTTTCAAAACCAAAGAGCGAACGAATGGTAGCTGTACACTGACGCGACTCAACTTCCACATTTCTAGAATGAACGTCAAAGTATTGTAGAGTTGTTCCCCATAGCTTTTTACCCGAATAACAGTTGAAAAACCGTATGTTTAAGTTTTGGGCTGCCAACACTTGTAAAAAATCACTGTTTTGTTATAAATGACAAGTTTTTTTTAATTACGTGTTATATTTTTTGCATTTAAAATAACGTAAACTTAAGTTTTCTTAGATTATTTCATTTTTCTTAATCATTTTTTTTTATCCTATCCGAAACAATATTTTAAACGTAATTAAAAGTACTTATCCTCGTTTTCGAATGTTGTCGATAATGTGTAGTGCACACCCCACGTTAATACTTTTTAATAAAGGCATCGTATTTACTTTAAAAAGAGTAATAATTATTTATTATATATACATATATATATATATTATATAAATTGTTTTATGATTATTTTTCGTATTTTGAAATATTTAACTGAATACAATATTTTTATGAACTATGTGGGTGCACTATTGTAAATAACTTGTTTGCGTCATGATCACTCACATATCTTAAGTTCATCGGTCGCCAATTTGAATCTATATTTGTTAGAGCTTTTGTGAAAGTGCTTTAAATAATTTTTTTTTAAGTGGAATAAAACGATAAATAAGCTTTGTGCCCGACCTCAAATAAACATAAATAATATTGGCTTAAATTACTGTGATTAAATATAACATTCATACATTACCATCTGTTTTCATTAAAGTTATCTAAAGTGACAGACGTCAGTTGTTAGCGTAGGGAATACATTATGGACTACTTCAGTAACTTTTTGAGCTGTCATCCAAATAAACTCGGTTGGTGAATGTACTTCACATGGCAAATATTCTACTCTAGATTGTCTGCTGGTCCGTGGCTTTGCGACACAGTATGATTTTTTTTTGTAGCACCGCGTCTTACTACCCGTTCAGGTTATACGTTAGTATGGATGCTGCCCATTAAAATTATTGAATAATATATTCATGTGACGTTGCGTTGCGTTGACGTGACGTATAGTGGGAATCGAGCTTAATGCATGTTGTATTTGTTTACAATTACAATGTTCTAAAATTGGCTTGACCGGGAAGCAATATGTTGGATAGATATGAAGCATGTTGGTCAATTTCCTGACGGATAAGATTTCAAAAGTTAATGAAATCATTTCCGTACAAAGCTTGGTGAAAAGAGCTGTGATAAGGCTGGATCTTGTAACGCTACAACATTTTTAGTATGGATCTTTGAATAACAGCACATCCTTTTACTATCTGTCTGCTGCTTGCATGCAGATTTGCTGTTATTAATGCTAAAACATTAGTAGAAACTTAATTGTCAGTTGCCGTTTGAGATGTTGTTCTTTGCTGGTGCACAGTGATGAAACGGAGGAAACTTGGTTTCAGCTAATACATGCTATGCGCGATTTAGATGACCGATCTGGTGTACTAACTATTCTCTACGCATTAAAATAATACTTCTATTTATATTTTCTTGTTTCTAAAGAAGTACTCGACTGAGAAATTTAATTGTTATAATACTGCAAATGATATCTGCAAATGAGGTGTGTAATCGTTGGGAAACATTTATAGCTTAATTAAAATTTTTATTAATATTAAAATCTAGGTAGGGAAGTCCACTTTTATTCACTAATCAGTAAAATCAAGCTATTAGCTACACACCAATTTAATTGGGTTTTTATGCTACTTTTTTGATCCAGCCTGTTGTCCATTAATGGCATATCAGTGCAATTTCTTTCATGTTGGTAAACTCTTCCAGGATATCTACGAATCACATTCCAGTGGCTTTGGAATGTGAATCGTAGATATCCTGGAAGAGTTTACCAAGTTTGATCGAAATCTGTTTTAGCTCAAAATGATATTGCTTTAGTAAATGGTTTCAAATCATTTAGGTAAAATAAACCTCAATACACCCAGCACGGTTTAAAGCTCGACCTTCCTATTACCTGTAAACCAAACTAAATGAGTATGACGTTTAGTCTGCGTGTCCACCAATGCGTGTCATAGGCGTGCTAGCATGCTAAAACGCTTTGTTTCTCGTCTAGCAACAAACATGTCATTATTGTTTGTTTTGTAAACTTTGGACATTTTGGGCCTCGAAATGGTGGGCTAAGGAAGGGTTAAAACCAAACCCATAGATATCTTTTTGAGTGTCTATATTTATTCAAAGCAAGGGCACCACCGGATTTTTCTCCAGAGGTGTGGGGGGCAAACTGGGGGTATGAAATACGGTGGGGAGGGCCAGTAAAATGTATTAAATTAAAGCCTGAAAAGACTATTTTTGAGGCAATCCTTGGCTTCTGAAAATAAGATACAAGATAAGAAAACTATTTCATATGTATCCAAATTTGTGGGTGGACACTTGACCTTGACGATTTGAATGGCGGATGCTGTTGGAATTGCTCACGCATGCGCCAAACTATCAACACTAAAGCCAGCAGGTGGCCTGATGGCAGGGGCACCGACTTGTGAAAATTATTGGGGGAGGGGGGGCCTGGGGGCTGGGGGCCGGGGGATATGGAATACCCCCAGGTGGGTCCCAGATTTTTTTAAAACTAAGGCCTCAAAACTAGAGTTTTGGGCCTATTTAGGACTTGATTATTTTTTCCAATTAAAATTTATTAGTTTAAACAGCTTGATACAACAAAGCTGTGCTTGGGTATATCCTACTACAAAACAAGCTTTATCTTCTCAGATGTAGGATGAGATTGTGAAATAATTTGAAACAATGGAAACATACTATTCACAGAGTATCTTAACAGTTTTATTGAATAGATAATTAAAATAAAATAAGCAAGGAAATTTAAATTTAATACTCTTTATTTAAATAATCAAAGAAAATATAGAAGAAATACTCAACAAATAACTTCATAATAAGGCAAAAGTTATTCTACGCAATAGGTTGCTTTGGACGAACTCATTTACAAGTGGTCTTAAGCCGCGTACAACCAGCGAGCGGGATGGCAAACCGAACAGCGAACCGTACGCCGAACTGCGCGGCGAACACTGACAGGTGGTGGGGGTGTTCGGTTCGCTGTTTTTCCGTTAGTATCGTTAAAACCCAGGGAGAATAATACGTATCAACAAGAATCGGCAGCCGCAGATATTTGCATCCATCTTGCCTTGACGAAGCAAAGAAAAAAAAATTCTGTGCAGAGATTTATTATTTTATTAATATTAGGGACTATCACCTAATCAGATTTAATAAATATTTTTTAAATTGTAATTATTTTTTTTAGATTTTATAAAATAAATAGTAACTTTTTTAGAATAGACCTCTACCCACCCACCTAACCTGCCGTTCCACCACCCTGCCTGAAGATATTTATGTTTCAAATTTACCTTTTTAAATTCTAGAAACAATACTCAATGAACCGTAAATCAAAGAGAACGTTTTATTCTCTATCTCTAGGTTGAAGTAAAATCTATGTTCGTCGAAATGTTCGCCTACCCGTCCACACTGTTAAAACACGTTCGCGCACCTCTCTTTGATGGTTCGTCGAAATACCGACATTGGGTTCGCTGGGATGTTGCAGCACTTTGTGCGGTTCGACGTTCGGTTCGTCATTCCACTCGCCGGTGTGTACGAGGCTTAAGACCATTTGTACAGATTTTTTTTTCGCCATTCAAAAGACTTTTCTTCTATGAAATGTTACACACCATAAATGTATTTTTATTAACGAGCTATGAGGGTAATATACTTAAATTTTTACGTTTTCCGAAACTAGTTTTAAGCCACACTTTTTAAAATAAAAATTTGAAAATTGAAATTTAGTATCTTTAATACTATACTTATTTGATAAAGCTGGGATTTTACCGTAGCTAGAAGCATATTCTATATATATATATATACTTAATGTTCCCTTAAAATCAACACAATTCAACAATAGTTCATTGATACTAATTCATCTATAAATATTAAATATTAGTATTCATACTATTTATATATGTCTATACTTAAGACTACAAAACATATTCAGACTTAAATATGTAACGTTTTACTAAATAACTTCATTTCCGTATGACATAAAAATATGCACTGAAATTCCAAGTTGGCTCATGAGATCAAAACTTTGTAGGGAAGTGTAGCTTAGTTGACAAGAACGGGTGATAGCCCGCCTCCACAGTTCGCGCCAACACATAGCGGTTTCTCCAGCTTATTATCACAAAAACCCAAGTAATCTGCAGTCCATGTGAGATTTATGTTTGAACGATCATTCACAAGCTGTCTCTTGAAATAGTTAGCCTCATATTATATTGATATTGATCTTTATATCACTGCCGGGGTTTTTTTCATTGTTGAAACATGTTGTAGTAATTTTTAGATTTGTGTTTTATTTGTGATCACTGTGAACCGCATAGAAACAATATATATAATATATTATATATATGTATATATTATATATATATATATAAAATTATTAAAATAACAAACAACAGTTCCTTCCATCACAGCCTGGAAAACGTCAAGCTTCGAAACCAAGAATGAGCATAATGTATTATATAGGCAGATAGGCTTTATGTTTATTTTAAATGTTAAGGGTTTTCCGGAATCAGTAACAGAAAATATACAATCTAATAAACAATAAATGGCTGTAAGCAATCGCTCAAGATTTCGACACATCGCATATCAAGAATGATGAAATGAATACTTAACATTTGAAAGCACTTTTTGCCATTGTATAAATAATCTTTTTCATGAAAAAAATAGTAATTTAGGCAGTGTTTTAATTTCTTAACTATTCGAACTAGCTTAGTCATTATTAATACAGAAAAAGCATTATTTTATAGAATTTAATTGGCAAAACTTTTTACTCTAAATACATTAATATGCATATGGAAGAAATAGTTTCACGATCTTCAATTTAGTGAAAACTGCAATTATTATCTTCAATTAAATTATCTATGTTTTTATATGCATTTATATTTTAATTAGAGGTAAGAAAATTTATACTGTCAGTCATAGCTTAGATCTTGGTTCATATGGGATTATCTGCATGATAAATTTGATAGATTAATTACATTTTAATTAACATTAAAATTTTAAATCATCTGGACGATTTTCCTCAAATTCGTTAGGCCTAGACTAAAGGTAAATATAATTTGTGCATGAATGGTGATTATGAAAGCATGAACATATATATATATATATGCAATTTACCTAAAGTAGCAAACACAAAAAGTCAAGTGGTTACATTAAATTGGTTATATTGTTCAAATATTTAATAATTTCAGGAATACGGCAAGTTTCCACGTTTAAATAGAATTATTGAATTCTAGGACGTATACAACATCCAGAAGAAGGCCGAAAATTGTTCAAATAATAAATATTAAGCCCCTGCCAGAAATCGAAACCTGAAACCCTTTGCACATTAGACCATCCCGCTAGTGACTGAGCTAACGTGTCGCCCTATAGTACAATCATTATATCAAATTTATAGCCTGTATTTTCTTACGTTCTCTCCCAAAGCTGTAAAACTATTAATTGAGTGGCCTCTTAAAATTATGAGTGATAAGAAATAGATTTTGTATCGCCTTAAAAATGGTGTGAATGCAAGAATCTACGTTTAAGCTGGCAATTTTTCCAGCATTTTTATATGGCTTAAATTTTGGAAACTATTGTATTTGAATATTTAGAATGTCTCTGTTAATCCCACTTATAAGGGTATCATCAGGTCAAAGTTTCAAGTTGTAGTTCTATAGAAGTAGTCTATAATGATGTGTCAATCAGTGAGATATCCCTTTTTGGGTACCTAAGCAATATAGGAAGGTATTGTGTTCATTATTTATGTATTTAGAACTCAATTAGACAGTAATTTTAGGCCCAAATATATTATAGTAGCAATAGATGTTTGCATTTGTGTGCAAGCACTTTGAATTTACTTCAAATGAAAAACCGCTATTTACTATTGTAACAGTTTTTCTACCAATTTTTTATTATTTTTTCAAATAACTAATGTAATGAAATAACTATTTCATCCACAAAGGAATGTATTTTATTACATATGACTTTTATAAAAACATATCATAAGAGAGAGAGGGAGAGAAAGAGAGAAAACAATTTTTATTTGAATGAATTTGATCAAAATAACTGAAGCATTCCTATCCAAATAAGATGTAACTTATAAACTTATATATAATCACTCTCCAATGGCACTTTGAATTATTTAGTGATTAGGTTTTGAGGTTTGAGTTATTCTAGAGTGCAAGGAGAAGGAAACAAATGTTTCTAGTAAATGTATCCTATTTACGTGGAGAGTGGATGGGAAAACTATAGAAAGAGAACACATGTGGAAATCCACCTAAAAAAATATGAAAAATTATATATATTTTTTTATTTGTCTAGGTAAATTATTAATAAACCTACCTTTTTTAGTAATCTCGAGTTTATTGCTCAAGTTCCTAGTAATTTTTTAAATACATATTTTTGGCCTGATTCACCAACCGATTCAAGTCCTTCTCAAAGTTTAGCTTTATATAATAGATGCTGACTTTGAAATAATATATTATTATGTCACACGACTTGCAAAAATGAACAACGTAATCATCAGTTTTGTTCAATTTTCTTTCTCTCTCATATATATATAATTACAGCTTATGTGGGAGTATAAAATATATTTATCTTTATAATACGCTTTATCTCTATTTCAAAATCCTTAGCTGCCTGTTCTTTATTAGAATAAATAATATACGTTTTGAAACGATATTTGTTCTATTACAGAGATATGGAATACATGTCCGGTGCTAAAGAAATCCCTCCTTCCCCAATTGATAACATTATTAGACATAAGTGTTCTGGTGTTGAAGGTACCGATTCAGAATTCCAAAGCTCTGAAGAAGATGATAGTTGTGAGATGAATTCAATTGAAAATGAAGAATTTCGAGTTGTAATGGAAAGTGACGATTACATGCCTAGATTATTGATGAGAAAGATATCCCCGTCAAAAATAATATAACAGGAAACATAGATAGATATTTAATATTTTCTTAACCAAATTCAAATAATCCCACAATTTGTACCATGGGTAAGTACCAACTGTGAAAAAAACACGTCCGTGAAATTGCGCCCCCCCCCTCCTCCCCCCCAATTTAAAAATTCAAGTTTTTATGATTGCAATGGTTTGTTCTTAGCCTCCCCACTTTGGAAAATTTACATTTTTATGACGGCGATCGTTTGTTCCGGATTGTACCTCAAAAAGGATCGTTTGTTCCGCATTTCTTCGTTTGTTCCAGAATGTTCCGCAAAAAAAATAAAAAATCAGTTTCTCCGTTTTGATACGCTCACAAATGATATGTTTGCTTTGGACCGCCATGAAGCTGCCTCATCGTCCTTTTCCCCCTAAAAAATTAAAAAAAATATTTTATGATTGCAATAATTGGGTCTTCGTTTGTTCTGGATTATTCCGGAAAAAATAGTTTGATCTGTTTCTATACGCCCATAAATTGTATGTTTACATTGCACGTCCACGAAGTTGACCCCCCTACCCCCTCTTTTAAAAATCCAAATTTTTACGATTACAATCGTTTGTTCTTCGTTTGTTCCGGACGGTCCCTTCAAAAAAACTACGCACATTTCGTTTTGGCAGGACAACACATGATATATTTACACTAGGAGCGCGGATTGACGCCTTTTTGGCAACCATATTTTCCACATGAACACATACAACTTTTAGAAATCTATATTTTATCTTTGTGACCAATAATTCGTTCTTGGTTCATTTTATATTTCTTTTTGCGAAGATTTTCATTTATTCCTTTTGTAGAGCCTCGATAATTTTTTCTAGAAGTCGCTCTCTCACATTCTTTCAAAACTTAAACATTTTTTGTTTAAATTTTGTTGTTAGTTTGTTTGAATGTTCCTAAACGGGTTTTTCTTTATTTTGTTCTGAATTTCTTTTTAAAAAAATGTTTATTTCCTGTTGATAGTTTTAAAATTAATATATTTTTATCACTATGCCAAGCTCCCTTTCCTCACCTCAGCTAGATAAAATATAACAAAATTTGTATTTTTGATTTTAGAACTTTTTAGTTTGTTCCAGATTATTGTGCATTATATATTAGTTTATTCATTCTTATATCTCTTACAAACGCTAAATAAACTAGTGTCACTAGTGATGATGGCCTTTTGTGTGTACGACCTGTGCGGTCACACAGGGCGGCAAGTAGTAAATAATGGGTGACCTGGTGGTCTAGGGGTAAGGTCAGACTTCTATGCTGGCGTCCGGGGTTCAATCCTCGGTCCCGGCACAGATTTATCTGATTGCCAAACCCTTCCTTCACCTCTGACAAGACGTGTATTAATCACAACTTGTTAAAGTGAGGAATGCCAGGCCTCCACTGTGGTTCGGATTCCACGTTAAACTGTAGGTCCTCCATTTCATCTCACAATCACCCTACCATTACACATTAGCGTAAGTGCGTATAACCCGAATGGGTAGTAAGACGCGGTGCTAATAATAATAGTAAATAATGTCCCACCTCTGTGTCAAAGTATGAAAAATATTGTCTTTGATTCGCTCACTATGCACAAAAAGCAATAAAAAGGCGAAGCAAGTCAGAAATACAAAAACTAGGGAGACCTTGGTCTACAACTTATTGCATGCCATAAAATTCGTAGTAAAGAAAAGTATTTTTATAGGCCTCACTTCCTTCTAAGCTCCAAAATATTGGTTTCGTCTACTTGGGCAGTTGTGAAATTATCAAAAGATACCGGAGATCTTACCTCCTTCTTCCCCCACCCCCTCAAGAGAGCTCAGAACTATGTTATCCTAAAGCATTGACATGCACCCTCCTTTTGTTAGCTACTATTACTGTTATGATGTGCACCCGCCTCGGTGGCGTAGTTAGCTAACGCGCTAGTTGTGTTGAGTTCGACTGCCGAGGACGGGGAGATCGAGGTTCGAATCTCGATCGGGTGAACTGGGAGTGGTTTTTCCTAAATGGTTTTCCACTCTACCTCCACGCAAATGCGGGTTCACTTCCTCTATATTCAGCCTTCCCAATTCCTAACCCATTAGAGTAATTAGTACTTAAGCGTATAACCCGAACGGGTAGTAAGACGCGGTGCTAAATAATAATAATGTTATGATGTAGTAAGTAGTATATTTGACAACAAAGAGACATGGTTGGAAGGAAATGTCATTTATTCCAATTATTCCAACTCTGACACTTACGAAAAAGACTAAGAAATTCCTTGGCAGTAGAAATTATTTTTCAAATCAATAAAAGTTTACTAACAAGACCCAGAATAAATTTCCAAAAAGTGACTAAAAATACCTATAGAATAGCCTAAAATTTAAAAAAATTAATACAAATTTGCCAAAAAACACCAAACTAAGAATTTAAACAAAAAATCGAAATGAATGCATATGACTAAATCAAACACATACTTTACAAATTGAAACTAAAAGTAGCTATGCAATAAAGTCTTTTAACAGCTAAACTCTTGCATTCTGGTAAATATAATTTAGATTTACAAAAATGTGCTTTAAAAAAAACCCCATCCCAACGCAACTTTTCACCCTTTAATTTCAGCGTCTCATCGGTTATGTGGATTTTACAAACATGACAAACAAATAGGATACATAGTTGATTTTCAACATTATTTTCTCATTCCTACAACTGTCTGATTAAAAAGAATAAGTTTAGTATATATGCATTATAAAATATCGATATCATTTAAAAATATGCTAATTTAACATAAGCGCCTAAATATTATTCAAACCGGAATGGGCTATCGTGAATTTGGCCCCGCTCCCCCCAATGTAAACATACTATTTGTGGGATTTTCAAAACGGAACAAACAAAAAATATTTTGTGTAACAATCTGGAACAAGCGAGAAACAAACGATTACAATAAAAAAAACATGAATTTTTAAAAGTGTGGAGGGAGGTGTTTCCATGAAGTTGGCCCCTCACGAGTAAACAAAGTGTCAAATTCACGTTCCATTTGTGCAAGAACAAATACGCAACAAACGAAACTTTTGTCGGGACAATCCGGAACAAACGATAGCAACAATAAATATTTTGATTTTCCAACCTGGAGAGGGGGGCTACCGTGAAATCCCCTCCCCCATGTAAACATACCATTTGTGGGTTTATCAAAAAGGAACAAATGAATTTTTTGCAAAATAATCTGGAACAAACGAAGAGCAAACTATTGCGATCATAAAAACATGAATATTTAAAAGTGGGGGGCTACCGTGAAGTTGGCCCCTCACGAGTAAACAAAGTGTCACAAGTTCACGTCTCATTTGTGCAAGAACAAAGGCGTAACAAACAAAACTTTTACGGAACAAACTAGGAACAAGCAATCGCCACCATAAAAATGTCAATTTTACAAAAAGGGGGGCTACCGTGAAGTTGCCCCCCCATGTAAACATACCATTTGTGGGTTTATCAAAATGGAACAAAAGACATTTTTTGCGGAACAATCTGGAACAAACGAAAAACAAACGATTGCAATTATAAAAACTTGAATTTTTCAAAATGAATGGACCAACTACGGGCATAATTGATGGATATCTAGCCAGAAATGTAATCAAAGAGAACTCTACTGAAGAATGTATTGCTCTTTTTGCAAGCTAATCAACACATCCCAGCCCTTGCTACTCTGATGCTTCAACACTGACTAGACAACAATATTATCAAACCCTAAGTCCAAACAGTTGACTCACGGAGTATCAGCTTATGTCTGTGCCTCTGTGCTGACACAACAATGTTCAGCTGCATTAACATATTGGGAGGCTCCGCCCCTCGCCAACAACAATGGGGGGCTTGGGCCCCCCAGCCCCATGTAGTCAGCGCGAGTGTCTGATGGCGAGCACAAGTAATTAGTTTATTAATTATATTCTATAAAGCTACTATCACACGACACTTGATTGTACTAGAAATCAAGTGTGCAAACTAGCGCCTAGATATCTGTATACTAGCTAGCACAATAGAAACGGGGCTAGAGTATTCACACGCTGCTAGTTTGGTACTAGGTTCTAGTGCAAATATTTATGGAACGTCAGAGATTAATTTTGGGTGCAGCAGCTGCATTAATTATTAATAATGATATTGAAAATTATGAGAGGGAGCGTAGGAAAAGAATATGGACACGGGACTGGCTGGAAAGACGAAATAATGGTCGCGGGATGCTAAAAATGATACATTCGGAGGTTAGGTAGGATACATTCGGGGTGACACTAACGTTTAGTATCTCCCCAAATTTGTATTCATTTATTTACAATGTGGACAGAGGCCCCTAAGCCCATGGGTGTCCTTGATACACACGTTCTTTTTTAGGCCTACGCACACTTTATATTCTAAAAAAGCAACCGCCCAAGGTTGACATGCTATTAAGTTTATTTAGATTAAAATTGGGTCTGGAACACAGGTTGTCGTTTTTAGATGACATGTTTTAATTAAATATATATTAAATATATTGTCATATTGTGGAAATTTGGTATTATATAAACAAGGATGTTTAGAATAATTTTCTGCCAACAACAAAATCACATCCGCTGACCATGTTGGCGCCATTTCTACCGTTTCTCTACATACAGTCTCAGCGCGCATTGATTGGTCGAATTACACAGACTAGTGTCGGATCTAGTACGAAAATACCGCCTGTTCTATCTTTACAGCTAGTATGGTAGCCAGTACCAAGTGGCAGAACCAGTATACTTTTTTTGATTCACACGACGCTAGATGATGACGTGCTAGCTATTGCTAGCTAGCATACTGGATTTCAAGTACGAGCTAGTGTCGTGTGGTACGGGTTTAACTCTCTGTTTGTTGGCTGGAGGCACTGTTTGAGCGCTAGTTAAGAACACTGTTGGGCGGGATTAGCCTACTTTTAATAATTATACAACCTCAGAATCTCAGGTGGGCAATCGCACCCCCTGGTCACCCCTGCGGGTGCCCCGGTTTCGAAGTTTGGTTGAGATTAATTTAATATTTTGCACCACTCGTCCAACCATCTAGTCTTCATTTAAAAACACCACTAGAGTAAGGATGAAAAAGGCAGAATTTAGGGGAAATATATCCGCATTTGTGTCCAGAGATAATTACAACTTGTAATTTAGACTTGATTAGCATGACGTTAAGTTCACGTGCTCACCGATGTGGGTAATTGAGATGTGTTCATGAGTTTCAAAGTTTAAATAAAAGCACACACGGACATGGTAAGTACATTAGTCATTGAATAAACTATCTTTCATGAGCTTATGTTCAAACATCGTGGCTTCTCCGACTTGTATACTTAGCATTGACATTACTTGGTGGTGAGTTTGGAGAGGGGAAGGGGGGGGGGGCTGGATCACTGGTATCTGAACTATTGTATTGAGATCGTCAAACTTGGAAATTTGCCCTCCAGCTTTTGCCTTTATAACGAACATGTTGAAAATGAGTTGTTAAAAAAAAATCTAACTTGGAAGTTCTGTTAACACTGAGGGCTGCAACTAGCACTCTCCAGTGCCCAAGAACTGAACCTGGCTCAAGAAGTGCAGCGAAACTCCTCTAAGGCTGTCTATCTGTTGTTTCCTTGTCTGTGGACAAGGGTCATTAATCATTATAGGCTAAAGGTAAGCAAGGTACAGTGCTTTGGGTAAAGTAGATCGGTAATAGCACCTCGTTAGTGAACCCGGCTGGGATTTGAATCCTTAAATCCTCGTCAATGACGACAAAAATAAATTAGACGGCGTGATCATCAAAGAATATTAAACGTAAGATCAATGTCGCTTTATAACTTTCGCTACAAAGTGTATTAATATTTTATTAATATACATTTAAAACAAAACAATTTTTTTGGTGTGATTTCTATTGAAAAACTAAAACATTAACCTCTTATATATTATTTGAAATAAGAAGCCTACTAAACACAACATTAGTCAAAGTTAATCAAAAATGAAGCAGATTGGTGTTCAAATGTGATTTTATTCCTGCTTCTGTGGCCGCAGGGCCTAAGGCGTAACACTCGCATTACATTAGACTGCCGATGATGGGGAGATCGGGCTTAGAATCCCGGTTGGATATACTAAGTCTGGTTTTATCTAAGTAGTTTTTCAAGTACATTCAGGTATACTTTGTGTGAATTCAATCTTTCTTATCCCTAACACAGTAGCGTAATTAGTATATAAGCGTATAGCCCAAGCAGGTAGTAAGACACGGTACTAAAAAGACTGTTTATTTTGTTCCCTCTTATTTACGTACTTATTCTATGGCATTAGGTACTCGAAAGTTCACTACCGCACTTACAAAAGTACGCCACCTATCCCTACCTTGAGCTAGTTCTATCCAGTCCACCTCATTACATACTATCCCTACCTTGAGCTAGTTCTATCCAGTCCACCTCATACACCCTATCCCTACCTTGAGCTAGTTCTATCCAGTCCACCTCATACACCCTATCCCTACCTTGAGCTAGTCCTTTCCAGTCCACCTCATGACACCCTATCCCTACCTTGAGCTAGTTCTATACAGTCCACCTCATGACACCCTATCCCTACCTTGAGCTAGTTCTATCCAGTCCACCTTATAGCCTCTATCTCTTTCAGCTCAATTCTAATGTTATCCTCCCATCTGAACCTAGGTCTTCCCAATGTTTTCCCCAGTGGGTTTGCCAGTCAATATCCTGAACAAGGTTAATCTAGAATCTCCCATTCGCGCTGCATTTCTTGCCCAAAGTAATCTACAAGACTTAACTATCCTAACAATGTTTTGTGGTAAGTACAGGGTATGTAACTCATCATTATGTAATTTCATCCACTCCCAGTAGATTATTTTTTCATTGTACTGAACTGACCTAGTCGTTCTATCGAAAAGGTTTATTCAGCAAATACTTGAAACTTATCTTATTTAATCTAAAGTGTAAGGCAGTTTCTAACGTTTCTGCATCACGTTGAATTGTAATTAGGTTGTATTATGTTTTTTTATAAATGTTCTATTTAAACTACCTAAAGTATAAATTAAGTTTGCCTAAGTAAGTTTATTAAGGATCACCTTCATGGAAAGGTGGCCAACACCATTTCTTAATGTTTAGGATGATTATTTAATATTTTTCACTTTCAATTAAAATATATATTTTGTAAGTAGTTACAGCTGATTTAAAAAAAAAGTGTTGGTATGTTTTTGTATGTGACCTATAAAAGTTTTTTTTTTACTGTAACCAATAAAACGCATCTATCTATAAATACGCATTTTTATTATAAGGTATCGGGCTGGTTCATCTCGGATGTGCGTAGTAAAAAGCTACACAATCAATATTTTGTTGAACCTAAAAGGTATGACAAACCTAAGATAACTTTTGAATATATGGAAAGAATTTAATTAAGTAATAAAATATAAGGTATGACCTTATATGCTATGTTTAAAATAGAAGACAAGTGAATTCAAATAAATTAGCTACATTTGATTAAATTTACAAATATGGTAATAATGTCAGTCATTGAACCAGGATGAATAGTTTATATTTAAGTAAAAAAAAAAGTTAAATTGATTATAAGATATTAACAGTTTTTGTTATTGTTTGTATTATGAGATAATGATAATCACTAACCTTGCTACACTTGAATTTTTCCTCAAGATAAAACAAAGACGTTCGAGCTACCATATACAAGCTCACACTTCCTTTACGATGCAATTCTACACACAAAAAAGCGTGGCTTAACCGAGGGAAATGAACGATTCTAACAAGTCTTCTAGTTCCTGTTGTGGTGCGCATGACTTCCCATAATCAATACTCTGGGACACCTAATCTCTGAAGAGCAGCCAACCTAAAAAAAAAGAAAGACAGAGGATCTTACACTACATAACTCTCTTCCATTTCTCTAGTTACTTTTGCAAAATTTGCCCCTTTAATAACCGTAGTTGACTGGTTAAGGACAACACTCAATGGCTTATATATTTTTCAAATTTATTAGGTACTTGTTGTGTATGAGACGTCCAGCGGCTATAAAATGCTAACAAAAATACTACACTTTTTTTAATTGCTGCCTGAACACATTTATAGTTTTAGCAAACATTTTAAAATTATAATTTTCAGGCATATTGTCACTCTGTGACTTCACAAATCAATGTTAAAAATAACATTAATTTTATTCTTGGCACAAAAACCACTTAAGCTATTAGAAAACCTTAATATTTTCTATGATGACAAAGTAGATTTGTATATATAGTCTTACAGTACAATTTTTAAATTTGATTTTTGGCTCAACGGTGCATTATTGTATCAGATGATTTAAAAATGGATTTTCATGTTAAAACTTAAAGATATTACAGCTTTAAACCACTTTTGTCAGAAATAGTTTTTTTTATCTCTTAGATAAGATATCAATTACATTCCGAAAGAAATAGCACACAAAAGTTTTGTGTCCCTTAGTTACCAATGTCTGTTGCGACCCTCGTCTGCGCAGATCAGAGAGTCCATTGTAACTTCTTGCAACATAGCTACAAACCCGCTGTTCAACAGTGGGAAAGGAGAATCATTATTGTTTAGTTTATTACTAGTAATTCTGTTAACCATAGACCTTGCTTTTTCCATATTCTTATTGTTACTACAGTCTTACTAGTAGTTCTGTGAACAGTAGACCTCCCTCCCTCCATCTTATTATTTTACTACAGTCTTACTAGTAGTTCTGTGAACAGTAGACCTCCCTCCCTCCATCTTATTATTGTTACTACAGTCTTACTAGTAGTTCTGTGAACAGTAGACCTCCCTCCCTCCATGTTATTATTGTTACTACAGTCTTACTAGTAGTTCTGTGAACAGTAGACCTCCCTCCCTCCATGTTATTATTGTTACTACAATCTTACTAGTAGTTCTGTGAACAGTAGACCTCCCTCCCTCTCATGTTATTTATTGTTACTTACAATCTTACTAGTAGTTCTGTGAACAGTAGACCTCCCTCCCTCCATGTTATTATTGTTACTACAATCTTACTAGTAGTTCTGTGAACAGTAGACCTCCCTCCCTCCATGTTATTATTGTTACTACAGTCTTACTAGTAGTTCTGTGAACAGTAGACCTCCCTCCCTCCATGTTATTATTGTTACTACAATCTTACTAGTAGTTCTGTGAACAGTAGACCTCCCTCCCTCCATGTTATTATTGTTACTACAGTCTTAAACATTTCTCTTTGGATTTAAAGTCTAAATATCTTCTATAATTTATCCTTGAATGTGAAATTTGTATTTTTCCATGGAGCTCAAGTTGGACAGGAAACAAAAACAAATTAATACTATATTCAGAGAGAATAGCCGTTGTCCATGTGGTTTAAGACTTAAGTCTCACAATAGTTGTGGATATTTTAAAAAATACGCCAGGTACTAAATCGAGTGCTTAAAATTTAAAATCTCTTGAGATGAGCTATTAAACGCTAAGCCTTTAGAGCGGTCGCCATATCGAAGTGGATAGCCTTTTCCCATTTTCAACTATTTGAGGTATTTAACGTGCATTTTATGAACCTTTTGATTATATCAGCGCACAATAATTTCTATGAGTGGTAGCAAAAGGACCTACCAATTTTGCCAGGAAAGGTATTTTCATCTATATCTTTCAGGGTTCTTTTACTTACCACAATCGACATGAAATCGACGGCCTTACTTCCCCTCCGAAGTGAGTTGTTCTGCGGATTTTTATCCTCAGTTGGGTTTGAACCCACGAACATAGGGTGCTGAGGCGAGAACTTTATCCCAAGATCCCCAAGGTCGACAAAACGTATTATAGCCTAATTTAAAAACTATGTACTCTCCGTTTACCCTGACAGGTCATACCTTGACCGATGCTCGATGACAGAAGCTGTAACATTGTCGAGCTAGGTAAGCTTGATAACTTTCGGGGCAAACGGAGTGTACATACTCGTACATCGTTCGGCCTAGGTTTAAAGAATGTCCTTGCCAAATTTCAATAAAACTGGTACACACATTTGGCAGTTATCATGGAACAAACAGATATACATACAGATTTTTTGAGGGCCTGCTATCTTGAAACGGATGGAGGGAGTCGATTAACAGATTCCTCGATCAATTTTATTTAATGTTCTGTTTAGTGGAAATTATTTTTCAAATGTATCTTGTAACAATTATATTGGAAAAAATGTATTTTGTTTTATCTTTTAATAGCTAATAACTTAGAGGCAATGTACACCAATTTTCGTTGAGGAGGAAAGGAAATAAATCTTATCAGATTGATTAAATAAAGCCCCGCGACTGCGCATCCACTTTAATTTAAAAATGATTTAGCGAAACGCGACGTCTCTCAAAGGTGTTTTTTTTAAATTAAATAAAACATACCGTACATCAAATTTCCTACAAAATCATCACAAATCACTGACCTCGAAATGCTGTAAAGTATATTCCTGACACTCGTCACCTCTTGTAAAATAAACGAATAGTCACAAGCGTTAATAGAAGCTACGTTCATTAACATATAATTATATGCATAGTTAAGACATCAATAATTCATTATTATTCTCTCTCAAATGAGGGGTTTTAACGTCATAAGATTTTAATTGGTCATTAGAATGTTTTAGGTTTAGTTAATTTGTAAGATGTGTAACCATGGTAAAACATTTTATTTAATATAGGCAGTCTACATAAATATTTATCGAGTATACAGAACCATATATTGCTTAAATAATATTATATTGAGAACAAACTTTGGGATCTGTATTTGTATGAATAAATGCATCCACACTACTGTGATAGCAACATTATTTCACGGAAATATAAGCAATTTACGTAAAATAGTTAGCTTCCAAATCTAAATATTACTCGAGTATGCAAAATATATGCCTCAAATATCAATACAAATAGAACAAGCTATTTTCTAAAATCCGGAATATAAACTTCCATGACCATGGAAGGTTTTTTATTTTTTACCGCGTCTTACTAACCCGTTCGGATTAAACGCACATGTACTAAATCACGCTAATGTGTAAGGGATAACGAAGATTATATTTAGATGATGTGTATTTGCATTTGCATGGAGGGAGAGTGTAAAACAATTTTGGGAACCCCTCCTCAGTACACTCGGCAGTCTAGTCTACTACGAGAGTAGTACCTTAGACTATGCGGCCACCGAAGTAGGTTGTTTTCTACTGTATTATGTAAATGAATAAACACCCGAGCTTACGGATTTGTCCTAATGAAAGTGACTTCAACGCACGATTTAAAGTTAACAATCACATCCTAAGCAGGCCCCGTTCTCGTGGTATAGTGGTCAGTACACCTGGTTACAAAGTTAGGGGCCTTGGGTTCAATTCCCGGTTGTTACCATGGAGAATTATCACAAAGGTCACCAAGGTTTGGTTAGTTAAGCTTAAGTTAGGTTAAGGAATTTCTACAGGTTCCACACCCTCATATCATTATCACCATTACCTCATATCATCACTTTCTTTTTCTGCAGCCATTCAAACCGTAGCCGGTCCTTAGCCTCACGCACAACCACCTTCCACCCGTGCCTGTTACTCGTCCTTGCCTCTTACACACCTAAGCTATTCAGGTCCTTCCTTATACATATCATATTCTCCATCTGTTTCTTGGTCTGCCCAGTGGTCACTTACCTTCAGGTCTTCTTTCACTTACATCCTTTATCACGCTCTATCTTCTTCTTTAGACATTACTAAACCACGCTAGTTTCTGCTCCTAGTGACCGATGTTATGTCAGGTTCTGTGTACCATTCTCTGATCTCGCTATTCCTCATCTCATCGGGACATGGAAATGACCTCCACGGAAAGGATGTACGATCAGTACATTCGTGCGTCCGGTAAGCAAATATACATTTGCACCGTCACTTCTCCTATCTAATAGAAGAAGTGACGGATATATATATATGTTTATTAAATGAAGGTCTAGGAAGGATCAAACATAACAGAGATATACAAGTTCAACAAATCAGTTTATTTAAATTTAAACAAGTTAATATAAATAAATATGGTTTAACTATATCTTACACTAGACAGTCCTTTGTTAACTAAGAGAAATTAAATCAGTTACAATAGACTTAGTTATCCCAATAGGGAACAATTGAAGTAAACACCTAGGTTATACTTGCAAATAACACAGGTAAAGTAGAGTCTATATTATGATTGGAAATAACTCTTTTAAGTAGAACTAACACATATTCAGCTACGAAGGTGCGTTTGCCTCAAAACAACGGCAATATAGATAGGAGCAAATATTAAGCAACAATATATAACAACTATCCAGCCTAGCGACTACTAGACTTAGACCTGGATGTCAAATATATGAATTATAGTTGAATAATAGTTAACGATATCAAATTGTATAAAGTCCTAGTTTAAAAAGTTACTATGTAGGTAGTTAAATGTGCTAGCTAGCATAATTTAACTCCACAGTGAAATACGAAACATAAATATTAAGCTCCTAGAAGAGGAACTATCAGTTTACAAATAGTAAATGGCGAGCTACCAGGAATCTAGGCTGTTAAAACACTATGGCCGGTCTATTCCCAATTAGTACTGCCTGGACATTCAATAGTATATTTATACTTCCACCCAATCTAGGGCACACTATAGCTAGTGCAAACAATAAATATATTAACTAATACAAACGGCACCCTTAGGGGCCGGAGACTATATACTATACCCCGCGGAACACTACTACGAACTAGTAGCGCTCCCACGGGTTGCGCACCGTAAAAAGGTAGACTATAAGAAATATTAGGGACTGGTATCAGTCACAGACCTAATTAGGTCATTGAAAAAAGCGTTAGATACCCTGATTTCCACCATTATGTGGTTAAGGCATTAAGTAAGCCATATCATGGCCTTGCAGTTTAGGGTGTCAATACATTTTTCTAGTATATAACACTATGTCTTATGGACATAGAAAAAGAAGTCAGAAACATTGACATACTAAATCAAGTCATATGGACCTAGATAAATAGAGCTTAAAGCCCATCATTCAAAACTACGCCACATGTGCATAGAAAAACAAGTCAGAAACTCTGACAAACAAAACTAAGTCATATGGACTTAGAAAAAGAGTAAGAACTCTAACAAAGTTTACTAATATAAATACTCATAGTGACAGACGTAGCTACCTCTGCGCCGAGGAGGAGAGACCGACGCCTCACACATTGTGATCACCATTTGGTTTATCCGCCAATGTAGTTTACGTGCAAGTTGTTCCTCTGACGAATCGATACAATAGAATAAAAACTAGCTTGACTGCCCAGGTAACTTTCCAGACATCATAAATGCAACTAGCTCATAATGCATCTCTAAGCCCTGAAGGGGTGCACGGGAGCAAATTCCAACACGTACCGACCAATTGGTCACACCGTGTGGTTTTCGGAAATTCTAAGACGGATTGTCGCATTTCGCGAAGTTAACTGAAACAAACAAAAAGAATATTATTAATTAATATTATTAGGAAAAAGAAAAATTTTGGGAACCGACTAAGAGGTTTTTAGAGTTACGTGCGGAGACACTACTCTATGGGGGGCTGTGTGAGAGCCTCCCAGACCACGTTTGTCACTTCTCGCTTATCCGAGCAGGGCTTTGGGACGTCGGTGGCACCCCCCAGGGTCGATGACGTAATTCCCAAGCCCCTGGATAAGAGGATTGGTGGCACCGGGGAGTCTGGCGTAGAAGGACTGCGCCAGCTTCCGGAAGTGGTCCTTGATGGTCGGCATATCCAGGTCTCGGTGCAGATTCACATTCCGAACGTACCAAGGTGCGTCCACATGATCCTCAGACACCTACTCTGGAATGCTTGCATCCTCCTCATATACGTGTCCGCCAGGTGGCCCCAAGCGGGACACGCATAGTCGAGGATCGGTCTGAGCAGCTGCTTGTACAGTGTCAGACCGTTCCTTGTGGACAGGGCGCTACGCCTGTTAAGCAGTGGGCCTAGGATTCCCAGCCTTTGCTTCGCCTTGGTCAGTCTCTCTGTGCAGTGAAGTCGCCAGGTCAGCTTGGTGTCCAGCGTAAGTCCCAAGTACTTAGCACTGTCCGCCCATCTGATCTGTTCTCCGAACAGCCGGAGTGGGGCCGGCCTGTAGAACTTTCTCTTCCATGTGAAGAGCACTGCTGTACTCTTCTCCACGTTGATACTCGTTCTCCAGGTAGTCAAGCCACCCCTCCAACTGCGTCAGGTGCGTCTGGAGTCGCCTCTCCACCAGCTGCCCTCGCCACGACTCCGCTACTAGAGCCGTGTCGTACGCATACAGTGCTAACTTGGTGTCTGGGGATTTCGGAATGTCGTTCACATACAGACTGAAGAGCACCGGGCCCACGAGGGAACCCTGCGGCACTCCAGCCCGGATGCTTCTGACCTGGGATGTGGCGTTCCCAAAAGGTAGTGGAGAAGGTCCGGTTGGATAGATAAGATTGAAAATCTTAACTAGGTAGAAGGGAAGGTTCAAGGAGAGGAGTTTGAAAAGGAGACCTTCGTGCCAAACACGGTCGAAGGCCTTTGCCACGTCGAGAAAGACAGCACCAGTCAGCCTGTTGATGTTGAAGTTCCTCGTGACCTGCTCCACGAGCCGAACAAGTTGATGAGACGTGGCGTGTCCCGCCCGAAAGCCGAACTGCTCGTCCACCAAGATGCCCGCCTCGCGAACATGTCGGTCAGTCTCGTCAGTAGAAGTCTCTCGAACAACTTGCCCAAACAGTCGAGCAAGCTGATCGGTCGGTAAGACGAAGTTAGGGCCGGGTCCTTACCCGGTTTATGGAAGCAGAGGACGTTGGCGTGCTTCCAGAGCTCTGGGAAGTGACTCAGGAGCAGGACGGCGTTGAATAACTCCACGAGGAAGTTAATCGCCTCCAAGGGCAGCTTTCGGAGGACCGCGTTATTGATGCCGTCGCGTCCGGGGGCCTTGTTTAATCTTAGAGCGGCTAACGCCCGCGTACATTTCTGCCGCCTCCGTGGGCTCTGATTCATCCAAGGGTCTGTACGAGACCGCTGCGATGACCTGATCCACGTGCCCAATGTGCACCGGTCTGACGGGTCGTCAGTCGGTACAAATTGCGCCTCTAAGTGCTCAGCGAGAGCATCGGCCTTCTCCTGGTCGGAGTTGGCCACCCCGTTACGACCTACAATAGGCGGCCTTGGTGCGGGGACCCGCATCAAGTTCCTCGTCATGCGCCACAGGAACCTTCCTGTACGCACAAGCTCTCAATCTTGTCCTCCCAGACACTGTTCCGGTATTCTTTGACCATCTCGCGAACCGCATGGACTTTGCGGCTCCAGTTGGCCTTGTCTACCGGGTCCCTCGAGGTTTGCCAAGCCTTCCTCAGCCGATTTTTCTCCCGGACGTGCCTGAGGATAGAATCGGGCAAAGAAGCCTGTGGCGCCCTCTTAGGACGGTGCCTCGGCGTCGAAGCTTCGAGCGACCCCTTGATGGCGGAAGTTATGAACTCCGCACCGCGATCGATTTCTGCTGCTGTTCGAAAGGTAGGAGTGGGTCCCAACCTCTCTCTCAACACATTCGTGAACTTGTCCCAGTCAGTGCGCTTAAGGTCAGGTTTTTCGGGGGGGTCTATGAAGGACACCGCGCGTCCCAAGTTCACAAGAACGGGGTTGTGATCGAGTCTAGCTCAGCTAGAGACTTCAACACCAACCGCCTTCTGATCCCTCTGGAGACAACGAAGTCGAGGACGTCCGGGAAGCCAATGGGATTGAGAGGGAAGTGGGTAGGGGTCGGGGGACCGGAAGCCACCAAGCCGTGTAGATCTATGACGTCGCGGAGCAATCCGCCGCGAGCGCACATAATCCTAGAGCCCCATGAAGGGTGCTTAGCGTTGAAGTCACCACCGATTAAAACAGGCGTGGTACCTCGAAGCAGCACCTCCATGTCAGCCCTCGTGGCCTGGTTGAACCGGCGGTAGGGAGGGAAGTAGATGGAGATAAGACGCACTGGGCCGGTAGAGGTCACCAGTTGGATAGCCGTTGCTTCCATGTGTTGGAGGGGAGGAAGAGAGACGACGTGATGGTCAAGGCCCCTCCGGACAAGGACCGCCGTCCCACCCCTTCCCACATCCCCCGCTCGGTCACTCCGATGGCAGATGAACTCTGCCAACGAGAACCTCACTGCGGAGCGCAAGTGGGTTTCTCCCAACAGCATTACGTCGACACGATGCTTTGCCAGGAAACTTTCCAGCTCAGCCTTCTTCCCCGCGACTCCGTTTGCGTTCCAGAGTGCGACCGTGAGCTCCTTCAGCACTGGGGGTCCTCTATTCGGGTGCACTGCCATGAGAGACCAGGTAGAGGATGATGTGCTCCATGACCAGGTGGCCACGGTTACTCCTCGGAGACTCCTGGACCTTCCTCAAGAGACTCGATGAAAAGTCCCAAGGATCCAGTCCCGGAATCTCCTTGAGAAGCTCAATACAAATTTTGAGCTTTGTAGCATCATCCTCAGGTGTGGGGTTGGGTGTGGGGTGGCAGGGTTGACAGGGGTTGGAGTGGGGAGTGGTAGGAAGGGGTTGGAAGGGTGAAGGGGTTTGGGGAGGGTGGTGCGGGGTGCGGGGTGGGTAGGGAAGGGATTGGGAGAGGAGCGGTCTTGGACGGGTCCTCGACCGATAGGGATGAACCGGATGCGACCGGTTCAGGTAGAGTGGCTTTGGCAGGTGCCTCGGCCTGGGATGGAGGGGTTGGTCTCCCTGACAGCGCACTGGCGAAAGATTGCACCAGCGGCTTTGGCTTTGGAGCTGGAGTCACGGTCACCTTCCGTACCGCAACGTGCCCCGAGGGCTTCTGGCCTTCGCTAAGGCCATCCGTCCTCCCTTCGCTAACCTTGGAAGCCCGTACTGTCCCTGCCGCCCGCAAGGACTTGTACGTGGGACATCCACGCCAAGCCGAGGAGTGAGCTCCTGAGCAGTGCAGGCACTTGGAGGAGATCGTCTCTCCTCCGGGCACCCGCCCCTCTCGTGGTCACCACCACAGAACCCACACCTAGGATTAGCGCGGCAATCCCTCCGCACATGCCCAAACCGGAAGCAGTTCTTGCACTGCACCGGGCCTCCGGGAGACTTGTACTTCTCCACCTTGACGCGGAGCCCGCACAGGACTGATATGGAGTACAGCCTTGCGGTTTGCTCCCCGGGAGTCAGAGAGACAACGAAGTTCGGCAACCGTTGCCTTTCTCCGGTCCTCTGGTCCCGTTTCCACTGGGAGAGCATCTGGGAGACAGATTTCACGGGGAAACCCATCTCCGCCAGCTCTTCCTGGATGTCGTCAGGGCTTGTCCGTGTCAGGAGTCCCTTCACCACGACCCTGACCAGTCGCTCCCGACCCAGCTCGTAGGACCAATGCTGGATCCCCAAGCTCGGCAAGAACTTCTGGAGGGCGCGGTAATCTTCCTCCGACCCGCACTGGAGGCGCACTCGATCCCCCGGCTGCCTGACTGCCTCCACAGGCTCTCGAACCTTGGTTCGAATGGCCCTCGCCACCTTGGAGTAGTCCTCCACATCACACAAGATATGGGAGGGATCTTCCCCTTGGCTTTGGGAGCCGGCCCAGAACCACTAGTACCAGGCTGAGGCGAGGCACGGCTTGCGTTCTTACCCTTAGGTTTCCGCCGCTTCTCACCTTTAGTCAGCGCTGGCGCACCCTGGCCCAGGCCACCTCCGTCTTCGCTCTCATCACCAGAGCTACCGCCTAAATGGTTAGGGTTGCCCCCCGGTAGCTTCCTGGTGTTGCCGGCCTTACCCCTTCGGCGGGGTCTTACGGTCTGAAACCCTTCAGACTCATCATCCGAACCCCTGGCTCGACTCGCCTCGCATCAACGGGAGGTCTGATCCTGAAGATAGTCCCTCCACGTCCACGGACTCGCTCGAGCTGTCAACACGCGGGAAGCGTGTGACCCGGTCTTCAGAGTCTGAAGAGAATTCAGCCGGGCGCTTCTTGCCTGCCGACACCCCTTGGCGGGAGGTGTCGGAGTTGACGCGGGCTTGTGAGGCCCTTGCGTTAACGCGTGCGTCAGCGCCGCTTGCCGCGGTCTTTACCGGCGACAGATGGCTTGGCTCCCCCTGGTCAGGGCTTCCATTGGCACCGTTAGGTTTCCACCCATCGTGCTGGCGGGAGCTTTCGCCGTCCATCCCGGTTTGCGGGCTGGTGGCCCTGAAAAGGGCCTCCAGTACTTCTTGGCTGCCAGCAGCACGCTCACCTCCTGTAGCCGGAGGGGCCCCGCTGGGCACGCCCGCATTGGCATTGCTGCCGACGCTTTGCTGGGGGCCAGGCGCTGGTCAACGGGCCTAGACCCGAGGACGCATCGCCGGATGCCCCGGTGGTTCCACCAGTGGCACGCAGCCCTCCTGAAGTTGAAGGGGCCCCGCTGGCTTCCCCTTGGCCATCTGCGCCCACCTCACCGGTACTTGGTGAGGTCCACTGCGACTGTTGCCTAGAAGGCGACGTGTTGGCCCTAGAAAGGGCCGAATCGTCACCGAGCGGTGACTCTCGCTGGGCTCGGTCAGCGGCACGCTCACCTCCGGTAGTTGGAGGGGCCCCGCTGCCTGCACCCGGGGCTGGCCACGCCAGCCCTGTTGGCCCTGGAAAGGGCCGAAGCCTTGTTGGCCCTAGAAAGGGCCGATTCGTCTCCCGAAAGAGACTCCCGCTGGCCTCGGCCGGCGGCACGCACGACTCCGGGAGTTGGAGCGGCCCCGCCGGCTTCGGCCTCGCCTGCAGGCTTGTTGCCCCTCGAGAGGGCAGCTGCCGCTAAAGCCTCGGCTTTCGGGCTCGTGGCGGACCACTTGCCACCCGGCACCAGCTCCTTCCTGACCGGAGGGGCCTTCAGTCCCCGCGAGCGGAAACCTTCGACCCCCCCTGCCTGGACGGGCAGCACAAGCCTGCTACTGGCGGCGGTTCCCCCGACGCTCGCCGCCAGCTTCCTCCGACTCGGGGCCGGTCGCTTCCCGGGCCCGGGATTCTTCTTCGCCTCATCCGGCGGTCTTCTCCCGACCCCGACGCCGACTCCTTTCTTCACCTTCGCAGAGGGCTCCATCGCAGACGTTGAAAACAGCAAACCGCTACAGACGCTCGAACAAGCCAGGAACACGTAAGGGAGGCAGACGACACCTTGCACTCCCATCAAAACTGTGACTCCAGACTCCAGACTCATAATGCATGCTCTAATGCACCTTGAAGGGGTGCACGGGAGCAAATTCCAACACGTACCGACCAATTGGTCACACCGTGTGGTTTTCGGGAAATTCTCAGACGGATTGTCGCATTTCGCGAAGTTAACTGAAACAAACAAAAAGCATATTATTAATTAATATTTTTAGGGAAAAAGAAAAATTTTGGGAACCGACTAAGAGGTTTTTAGAGTTACGTGCGGAGACACTACTCTATGGGGGGCTGTGTGAGAGCCTCCCAAACCACGTTTGTCACTTCTCGCTTATCCGAGCAGGGCTTTGGGACGTCGGTGGCACCCCCCAGGGTCGATGACGTAATTCCCAAGCCCCTGGATAAGAGGATTGGTGGCACCGGGGAGTCTGGCGTAGAAGGACTGCGCCAGCTTCCGGAAGTGGTCCTTGATGGTCGGCATATCCAGGTCTCGGTGCAGATTCACATTCCGAACGTACCAAGGTGCGTCCACAATGATCCTCAGACACCTACTCTGGAATGCTTGCATCCTCCTCATATACGTGTCCGCCAGGTGGCCCCAAGCGGGACACGCATAGTCGAGGATCGGTCTGAGCAGCTGCTTGTACAGTGTCAGACCGTTCCTTGTGGACAGGGTGCTACGCCTGTTAAGCAGTGGGCCTAGGATTCCCAGCCTTTGCTTCGCCTTGGTCAGTCTCTCTGTGCAGTGAAGTCGCCAGGTCAGCTTGGTGTCCAGCGTAAGTCCTAAGTACTTAGCACTGTCCGCCCATCTGATCTGTTCTCCGAACAGCCGGAGTGGGGCCGGCCTGTAGAACTTTCTTTTCCATGTGAAGAGCACTGCTGTACTCTTCTCCACGTTAATACTCGTTCTCCAGGTAGTCAGCCACCC
Source organism: Timema podura (assembly GCA_033556935.1). Taxonomy (NCBI): domain Eukaryota; kingdom Metazoa; phylum Arthropoda; class Insecta; order Phasmatodea; family Timematidae; genus Timema; species Timema podura. The sequence continues at coordinate 97,643,926 of JAVRXN010000010.1, read as the reverse complement.
CTCCAACTGCGTCAGGTGCGTCTGGAGTCGCCTCTCCACCAGCTGCCCTCGCCACGACTCCGCTACTAGAGCCGTGTCGTCCGCATACAGTGCTAACTTGGTGTCTGGGGATTTCGGGATGTCGTTCACATACAGACTGAAGAGCACCGGGCCCACGAGGGAACCCTGTGGCACTCCAGCCCGGATGCTTCTGACCTGGGATGTGGCGTTCCCAAAGGTAGTGGAGAAGGTCCGGTTGGATAGATAAGATTGAACAATCTTAACTAGGTAGAAGGGAAGGTTCAAGGAGAGGAGTTTGAAAAGGAGACCTTCGTGCCAAACACGGTCGAAGGCCTTTGCCACGTCGAGAAAGACAGCACCAGTCAGCCTGTCTTTCTCGACGTGGCAAACTGTGAGGCGAGGGATGACTGTTTTATGCAAAAAGGACTGACGTCTTCGGGGAGGGTGTCCACCAAGACAAAAGGGGGGGGGGGGTAGTGGTGAGTTTGCAAAATTGCACCGAATGACAACTAGCGCTAGTAGACTGCATGGTGAACACAGCAAAGCAGCTTTGTCATTTCATCGAAGTGGGGCCAGCGAGTTAGATGTCATTTTGTTGAACCTCCAGGAACAGTTAGCTGGGGCACTTTCCTCAAGTTTGGACGTTTCCAGTAACAAGATTTTACCGTGAGTTAATATCTGCCACACATTATTAGAATTTATTAGTTCTTGTATTTATCGTGTTAATCATGTACGTTTAACACGTTACACATTAGTACTGTCTAATCTTTCCACAAACTGAGCTACAAATGATGTATTGCATACATGCAATATTATTAATATATACTTCGAAAATATTCCAGACTTGGGCCAAAGGCCTGAACAATAATCCTATAGTCCAAAGGTGCATACAGAAAGAAAGAAGGTTTTCTGCTTTCTGATTACAGCGCTGATCGGCACTGACCTGCTTTAATATTGAGTGTGTGTTTACAGATGAGACCGTTCATAGTGAAAGCAGATTCGCGCTTGTCACCGCTGGCACCCAGTACCAAAAAGTTTACCGAAATGAACATTTAATGCTTTTTTAACTTGTCGACGCCGATATGTGTTCTCCAAGAGAAATAGTAGATAGTGAAAGTTTACTTAAGTGTATGTGTTACCCAGACCCAGACGTCCTATGTATGTGTATGCATATTGTGCATATATATATGTATACTGCATATATATATACTGTAAATATATATTTATTTATATATAAATATATACTGTAAATATATATTTATATATAAAAATATTTATACTATGTATATATGGTTTATATATTTGATAAAACTCATTCAACTGTAATTAAAATTTGTGAAAAATAAACTGTCTCCCTACTGGCCCTTCCGTATTCTACCGCTTGATCCGAATTTTCGCTAGTTAAATAAATGTTGTAAAAATATCTTTAATTCTTTAAGCTAAATTGGCTGGTCTTTCCGTAGGCTGCCTTTACTCTTCTGTTTGATTAGCTTCAACATATACTTCAATTGGATGTTTTCAAAGCCTTGTCTATCCAAAATGTAATAGTGTTTTGAAATAATCCGTGTTTTTTTTTCAGGTCATTAAATAAATGATTTTCGCCACAATCTTCTTCTTTATTGGCTGTATAAAGTTTATTTCTTTTAAATTATGGATTAACACTGTCAAGAAGTAAAAACTTTTCATCAGTAAGTTGAAGGGTGAACTGGCCATTTTAACGATGGAAATAGCTAGTGACAACTGACAGGTTTTTAGCCTTACTTTCATATGTGTCCTTTGTGTACACCTACACGCGCTGGACTTTAGCGCTTACCAGCGCTGGAAATCGATAAGCAGGCAGCCTACTGTCATTCTGAGAATACATTAACCTAAGCTCAGTCGGTAGCGTGTCTGTCTACTGAGTAGTGGGTCCAGAGTTCAATTCCCGGCACGGCCTGAAATTATATCCTGTTTTATTTTTAGCACCACGTCTTAATACTTGTTCAGGTTATACGTACATATGATAGCTACTTGAATGGGGTAAGGATGAGAAAGGAATAATTTTAGAGGTAATATACTCGCATTTGCTTAGCAGTAGAGTTGTAAACCATTTGAGGAAAAACCCACCCTCAGATTTGAACCCCCGATCTCCCTGTGATCAGCAGGCTAGTGTAACACGAGAGTTATGCCTGAGACCATCCGGCCACTGAAGCGGGTAAAAATAGTATCAATGGTAAAATGTGGGTTTACTCTTTCACAATGACGGGGTGTTAGGTCTTGTGTTTGCGGGAACTGAAAGCACCTCCAGTCAGGATATATCTCGTGTCTGGTGGCTATTGGACCAATCCTTTAGTGGTTGCAGCCCTTTCGAGGGCCAACAAGTTTGCAGACGCGACCTCCCCAGCTACCGGGAAGGTAAATGCGAGTTGCAGTGTGGCCAAATCCAAAGCCAGCAGAGCCACTCCAACTTCCGAAGGTGAGCGTGCTGTTGGTCGTAGCCAATTAGTCACATGCCCTTCTCAGGGTGGGAGACATTATGGCCCTGGTTGACGGCACGACCTCCCAAATTACCGGGGAGGTTCGCGCAAGCGGTAGCCCACAAGAGGGTTCAGCCCTTCTCAGGGACAATAACTATACCGAAGTTGAAGCTGGCATGTCCCCTCCAACTCCTGGAGGCGAGCATGCCACAGTTGGCTGCCAAATTAAGTCAACTGCCCTTCTCAGGGTGGAAGGTGATACGGACATTTCTGGAGCTAGCAGAATGCTGACGCTCAGTGCGGCCGAATCTCGAAAAGCTGGCCAAAACCTCAAGTGAATCTCGATTCAAACTTAATTGGTATACAGTGGTTTTCGAGGTCACTAATTACGAATCCAATATGGTGGCCGCATATTTGAAAATATATCAAACCAGGTTGAAAACTAGTATATGGGGGTTTTAGGGGTCGCTGATTACGAATCTAAAGTTAAAATTACTGTAAACAAAATGGCAGCCACACATTAGAATAAGATATCAGACTTTAATGAAAATTAATACATGAGATTTTTTGAAGCCACTGATTACAATACTCTGATAAGATTTTGTTTATTACAGTAACATTTTTAATAACAACTTTTTTAAATACTACACAAAAATAGAATCCAAATAAGTAAAGGGAGAATTTTTGTTTAATATAATAACATTTTAAAATATCACAAATAGTTAGTCCAAACTAATTAATTAAACGAAGAAAATTCGTTTGTTACGAAAGCAACATTACTAAGGGTTATTAGGAACCAATTAATTCGAATCAATGTCAGAGTCAAGTTGGAATCCACGTCACGCGTCGGAATCGGAATCAACTTCCGGATCAGTTTCAATGATAGGGCCATGTTCCATTTCGGTTTCAACCGTTATTGTAGGAAAGAGTAAAAATTCTACAGCTTCCCGGAATAAACTCTAAGTTTTTCTGTGCCAGGTTTTTGATATTGGAAAAGTACAGATCAGAAGTTACCAAGAGCCGATTGAAAATATCTTCCATTGTTTTGGCTCTCGAACCCTTTCGCGAGAAGTCTTCACGATATCGTTTAGTATCTTTATTTCTAGCTTCTTGAGCATCTTTGGATAGTTAGCCGATTGGTAACAATGCATGATCTATTATTTGTGAACCGTGAATTAATATCTTGTGCACTGAATTAGGCATACGATACCAACATGGGTACAGTTCGACTAGTTTTATTGCAGTTTCCACCGCATGTTCTTGAAACTTCTCACAATTTATCTCAAAGCCACTCAAAATAACCTGCAGAATCACGTGAAAGTGTTTGATTAAACATTCGTCCAACCCTATTATCGAAGCAGATACAGCTGAGTTTTCGAAAAAGCCCTGAGCTGTATTTCTATCAATTGTACTTCTATATCCAGCTTTCGACGATCGACGGTTATCCCCAATCTTGAACTGAATCCCTTTTGAATGATCCTCTCTCGGTCTTCTATAATCTGCTTCTCTTCCACACTACGCGCTTGCCATTTTTTAATGCCGAATATGTAGGCAGGGCTGGTATAAGCCAAACGTTTTGTGTGTGCAAAACTCACATTTTGCGCCCCCCTCTCCCTCCATCGGAAAAAACTGTGGAGAATACAATACATGGCAATTTTAAAACTAGACCATATTTGTAATATTTTTATTGGCGAACTTTAATATTTTTTTAAATAACTAAAAAAAAAAACTATTTTATAACAGTATGATGATGACGTAATTGTGTTTTCATCCCTAACATCTTTTAGTTTTTTCCTTTTTTATTACTTTAAAAAGTTTTTTTGACTTTTTTTTTGTTTTCTTATATAAAGTGAGTTATACAGTACACAAATATACAGTGAGGTATAAAGTATACTACACTTTAAAGAACTACAAAAACGTGGATTTTCATAAAGATTATGTTTGGGAAATAAAAAGACAAGTAAAATGCAATATTTGGTTTCATTTCCTATTCATTTTCTAAGTATATGAATCATGATAGAACTTTCTACTACTCACACAACGTAATTTCTTTTACAAAAATTTATCAGGTATATTCTAAATCAGGGGTCCCCAAACTACGCCCCACGGGCTAAATCCAGCCCACTGAATGTGTTTAGCCGGCCCACGGACGCTTTGAAAAACATATTACGAATATCGAAATGATGGTTTTCCTTTATGCAACGTATAAAATCCGCGCCAGCCGCGTTCCATAAAGTGTATTTTGAGCGGAGGGTCCGGTCCGAGGTACGTTTCCGATTTGATGAGGAAGGGGGTAATTATGTTACCTGCACAGCTTACATTTTAGTCATGTTTAACTATGGTTATAAGATATGCATATATCGAAATGAGATCTAGAACGAAATTATACATTATATATATTTATATATATAATGTGTGTATTGCATGTATTGTGTTCAATCCAGCCCACCTAGAGCTTAAAATATTTTAATGTGGCCGGCCCTCTGCTTGGTAAGTTTGGGGACCACTGTTCTAAATATTAAATTTCCTAGCTTCTATAGAAGCAAAAGGTTAATTAAATCTTTAAAGTCCAATGAGGATGATATCTCATTTTCATTCGATAATATTGATAAAATGTTCAATCTTTCCTGAGAAGAAGTTGATCTCAGATATGTTTTTATTAACTTCAACATGTAAGAATTTATCTCACCTGAATCAACTGACGTAGGTATGGTGAGTATACTCCTTAAAGCCACCCACACGTTTATATAGGCATATTTTGAATCGGTACTCGACAGTAAACTTAGTACATTCAATGGATTTCAAGGTACGTCGCACCGAACAACCTTCAAAATGTATATCTACTTTGTTAGCGTATTCTAATGCACTAATTTGAACAAAAAAAAAGCTCTCTGATATGGATGTAAATATTAATTTAAGAAATAGGCATTCTTCTTACAAATCACTTTCTTTAATTCTATTTATCTTTTCCCAGATAATAGCAAAATATAGATATTTTTGGATCATTTTGGCGCCCCCTGAATTTTTTGTGTATGCGGTTGCACACGTCGCACACGCCTTAGACCAGCCCTGTTTGTAGGACAAATAAACATAAACAAAATGAATAAAGGGAAAAATAACTATCTTTATAAACTAAATTTTTTAGAAGCGAGCACCAGTTTTTTTTTTCGATATTGAAATGATGAAAACAAAAAGTATATTACTATTTTAGATTTAATAAATTATATGAATAAATATTACGTACATATAATAATTATTTTACTATTTAATTTTTCATAATTTATAAAAATAACTATTATATGAACGTAATATTTATTCATATAATTTATGAAACACAAAATACTAATACATTTGCTATTTTTAAGAAAATCTTAAACAATGATTATTGATAACATTTATTAAATACAATGTTATAGCATAGGCTAACTGCGTATAATCTGAATAGGTAATAGGGCGCGTTGATAAAAAAACAAAAACATAACAGTGTTGATTTTTGAAGAACACCATGTATACGTTAAAACCAGTCACACCTCTATTACAGTAGGTGGGGCCTATATTCTCTCAACACCGGTCGTAACGCACTGCATCCCGGTCGAGCAACACACGAATGCGAAAAATAAATTATTACAGCGTTATGGGCGACTATCGGCAGCTAATTTTTTTATATATTTCGTTGGATTATGGAGTGAACTAAGCTTGCATCTTCATGTTATTGGCGTTATATGTAACTATTCATATAATTGAAAATATAAGTCTCTAAAACCTTTTTGATTTCGTGATGGCACCGAATTATATTTTATTACAACAAGATAAACAATACATTTAGGCTGTATCAATGTAAAAACATTTTCAACATACCTGCAAGAGTCGTTTCCATGACGTAGAATTAAGATCGAACACTTCACTTCAAAGTTATTCCATTTATAAAGAACAGTAATTTTCTTTGCTTTATTGCGCGATGCGTGAAATCTGAAGGCTAACTTTGATCTGAAGTAACAACGCCGTTATAAAGAGTAGGCCCTTCTTCTTTTCAACTTGATGCACCAATCATCCTTCTATCCAACCCACAGGTCAGATTTTACAGACTATAAATTTCATTTTTAGAGGTTTTGGCCAGGTTTTAGGGATTTGGCCGCACGGTGCGACGTTACCTCTCAAAATACCGTGGTGGTACACGCAAGCAGCGGCCAACAGGAGGATTCGACCCTTCTCAGTGCAGACAACTCCATTGCGGGCGAGGCCAGCGGTGCCTAGTCAACTCCTGGAGATAAGCGCGCCACCGATGACTGGCATCAAGAGTCGCTTGCCCTCCTCATGGTGAGACACAATTCAGCCCTTTCTAGGGTTACCGGGGCATTCGGTATGGGTTCCTTGGGCCCCTAAAAAGTGTCGGTAGCGATGCGGGGGTGACCTAGTCCAACAATCAAAGGTGTGCGTTCTGCTGATAGCCACGAAGTACTGGCACCCTTCCCAGAGCTACAAGCCCATAAGTTGGGTGGAACGGTGACCGCTCCCACCAGCACGAAGCATTTAAATCTAAAGGTGAAAACTTATCCCCGACCAGGGGAACATAGTTGTTCCGCGCCAGCAAAGAACTCTGCAAGCGGCAAAGACGCATGAGTTAGCGCAAGGGTCTAAAAAAAGCCGAGTCACCAACGTCACCTTTCGCCAAGGGGTGTCGGTAGGTAAGAACAGCCCGGCTGACTTTTTGTCAGAATCGGAAGACCAGGTCCCACGTTTCCCGTATTCGTGCGAGTCTGTGGACGTTGAGGGACTACCTTTATGATCAAACCTCTCGTTGATGCGTGACGAGACAGGCCAGGGGTTGGATGATAAGTCTGATGGGTTTCAGACCGTAAGAACCAGCTGAAGGGGGAAGGCCGGAAATTCCAAGAGGCTACCGGAGGGCAACCTCAACCATTCAGGTGGTATCTCTGGCAGTGGAAACAAAATGAAAGGTGGCCCAAGTCAGAGTCTACCTGAGTTGGGCCAAGGTGGGAAGTGGCGGAAACCTAATGGTAAAAACGCAAGCCGCTCCTTGCCCTAACCAGGCCCCAGTGGTTCTGGGCCTGCCTACAAGGCCAAGGGGAAAACCCCTCCCATCATCCTGTATGATGTGGAGAACTACTTTAAGGTGGCCAGGGCCATTTGCACACAGCTTCAAGAGCCGGTGGAGGCTATAAGGCAACCGGGAGATCGTGTACAACTCCAGTGTGGTTCGGAGGGAGCTTACTGCACCCTCCAAAGGCTTCTACCTAGTCTCGAGGTACAGCACTAGTCCTACGATCTGGTCGGGGAGCGGTTGATCAGAGTTGTAGTTGAGGGACATTTGACCAACACCAAATGGATAACTTCCAGGAATAAGGATTCCCAATGAAAACCATCACCCAGATGCTCTCTCAATGGAAACAGGACCGGAAGACCATAGAGAGGCAGAAATTGACGAACTTTGTTGACTCTCTTGACTCCCGGGATCACACTGCAAGGCTGTATACTCTTCCAGTCCTATGCGGGCTCCGCATCTCGGTGGAGAAATACAAGTCACCCGGTAGACTTGTTCAGTGAAAGAACTGCTAACGATTTGGTCATGTGCGGAAGGACTGCCACGCAAATCCAATATGTGGGTTCTGTTGTGGTGACAACTAGAAGGGCGGGTACCAGGAGAAGAGGCGATCTTCCCCAAAGTGTCTGAACTGCTCAGGGACTCACTCCTCAACCTGGTGGCGATGTCTGGCTTACAAGGCCCTACGGGGCAATGTTGGCACAATCCTCCAAGGTTCTCGAAGGGAGTACGAATGGCCTAAGCGAAGGCCAGAAGCCCTCAGGGTACGTTGTGGAATGGAGGATGACCGTGACACCTGCTCCAACACCAAAGCCACTGGTGAACTCTTTCGCTGGTGCGTTGAGAGGGAGACAAAACTATCTCCCCACCCCTTAGGCCGAGGTATCCTGCCAAAGCCGCAGTCCTGAAGCCAGACCCTCCTGGCTCTTCCTCCCCGTCTAGGATCTGCCCATGACCACCCCTCTTCCTCCCAATCCTTGCACCCATTTTCCCGCTCCTATTACCTCCACTTCCGTACCCTCTCACTACTCAAGCCCCTATTTTCCCCTTGCTCCCCCTCCTGCCATAAACCCCACCGCACAGGAAGAGGTTGCCAATCTCAAAACCTGTATTGAGCTGATCAAAGAGATACCTGGACTGGATGCTTGGGACTTTTCATCGAGTCCCTTGAGGTAGGTTCAGGCTTCTCCGAGGAGTAGCTATGGCCACCTGGTCATGGAGCATATCATCCTCTACTTGGTCTCCCATGGCGGCACAACCGAATAGAGGATGACTAGTGTTGAAGGCGCTCACTGTCGCACTCTGGAACGCTAACGGAGTTGTGAGGAAGAATGCTGCACTCGAAAGTTTCCTGGCTAGGCATTGTGTCGATGTAATGCTGTTGGGAGAAACACATTTGCGCCCCAAAATGAGGTTTTCGCTGGCAGAGTTCATTTGTTATCGGAGAAACCGAGCGCGGATGTGGCCAGGGATAAGACGGCTGTTAGTCCGAAGTAGCTTAGACCATCACGCCATTTAGCTTCCTCCCTTCCAACTCATGGAAGAATCAGCTATCCAACTGGTGACCTATATCGGTCCCGTGCGTCCCATCTCTATCTACTTCCCTCCACAGCGTCGGTTGATAGGACCACTGGAGTGGACATGGAAGATTTTCTACGAGATAGCAAGCCTGTTTTAATCGGTGGCAACTTAAACGCAAAGCACCTTTCATGGGGCTCTAGGATTATAGACGCTCACGGTGGATTGCTAAACGACACCATATATCAACATGGCATGGTGGCCTCAGGGCCTCCTACCCCCACCTTCTTACCTTACAATCCCCGTTGTCACCCAGACGTTCTCGTCTTTGTTATCACCAGAGGGAGCAGACGTCGATTGGTTCTGAAGTCTCTAGAAGAGCTGGACTTAGATCACAATCCCATTCTTGTGAACCTGGGAATGGTTCACAAATATGTTAAGAGAGGTTAAGATCTGCCCTCACCTTTCGAACGACAGCAGAAATCTTTCACGGCGCGAAATTCATTACTTCCATCATCAAGGGTGTGCTCGAAGCTTCTACGCCGAGGCACCATGCTAAAAGGAAGCAACAGGCTTCCCTGCCCGGTTTTATCCTCAGACACGTCAGGGAGAAAATCGGATGAGGAAAGCTTGGAAAACCTCAAGGGACTCGGTAAACAAGGCCAACTGGAACCGCAAAGTTCATGCAGTTCACGAGATGGTCCAAGAATACTGGAACAGTGTATGGGAGGAAAATATTGAGAGATTGTGCATACGGGACGGGTCCTTGGGGCAGAAGACGAGGAACTTAATGAGGGTTCCTGCAGGACCACCGATCGTCAGACGAAACGGGGTGGCCAACCCTGACCAGGAGCAGGGCGATGCTCTCGCTCAGCACTTATAAGCGCAATTTGTACCTACTGAAAACCCGTCAGACCCAGTGCACATAGCGCATGTCATCGGTGCGGTCTCTTATGTACCCTTGGATGAACCCGAACCCACAAACGCAGCAGAAATGTCGTGGGAATTAGCCACTATAAGACTAAACAAAGCCGCTGGACTGGACTACACCAGAATCGCGGTCATCAGAAACCTGCCCCTGGAGGCGGAAAAACTTCCTCGTGGAGTTATTCAATACCGTCATGTTTCTAAGTCACTTCCCTAAGCTCTGAAAGAACACCAACGTCCGCTGTTTCCCCAAACCTGGTAAGGACCCAGCCCTAGCTTCATCTTACCGACCAATCAGCCTGCTTGACTGTTTGGCAAGGTGTTTGAAAGACTGCTTTTGACGAGACTGACGAGGCATGCTCGGGAGGGGGACATGCTAGTGGACGAGCAGTTCGACATCGGCAAGCAAAGTCCCACCAGATTGTTCGCCTGGTCGAGCAGATCACAAGAAACTTCAACATCAATATGCTGACCGGTGTCGTTTTCCTCGACGTAGCAAAAGCCTTCGACCGTGCTTGGCAAGAAAGACTCCTTTTCAAACTCCTTTCCCTTGACCTTTCCTTTTACCTAGCTAAGGTTGTTCAATCTTTTCTTTGCCACCGCCTCTAATGTACTATTAAAAATAAAAACACTTTTATTTGAAATAGGTTTTTATAAACCCAATAGTTTAAGATATTGGTGAATATATTAATACAATTTTGTGAGCTTTAGTTGTAAAGAGATACTACGTAAATTTTAACGCAATAATTCACTAATGCCATAGAGTAAGTAAATATTGGTATATCTCTAGAAAAGTTGATCTTCTTTTTCCTTTAACCTCTTAGGGGAAATGTCTGTACAGCAATAATCTATCTCTATCATTTTAGACTAAATAGTCAATATTTACCTATTTTATTAGTCAAAATTTATAATGAAGAATTTAATAGCAGTGCGATAACTAAAATATGTGCAAACCCAAATAAAATGTTGAAAATTTTAACCATAAGTCAAAATTTTAATAGTAAGTGTTGACTCTTGGGAACCCAATATCAATTTTTTTTATTGGTCCAAATATACAAATGATCAGGGCCGGTCCTAGGCAATTTTGGGCCCCCTGTGAACTCTAGAATGTGGGCCCATTAGATATTTTTTTAATAAAAGATTAGAACAGTCCAATTGCATAACAAAGTAAATTATATTATGAATCAGACAAAAAAACAAAAAATACATTAGGGTAGCTATGTCTTAGGCCTATATGATCTTGAAAATAAAAGAAACATGTGAGCTTGAATTAATTATTTAAAAGTATACTAATGATTGACGGTATTATTTTGTGAGTGAATAAATTATTTATAGACGATGCATTATGCATATACTACAGGTTTTATATAAAAGATAATATAGTTTTAACATTTTTATTACAATGTTATAAGAAATCATCAGTCCCATTGAACTTTTTGTATGAAGATTCTGAAGATGATAAACACACTACACACTACACACTTTTCTCAAAAATCTGATGACGGATGAGGCACACTTCCATTTAAGTGACTATGTCAACAAACATAGCTTCAGGTACTGGGCGCCTGCAAATCTTCATTACCTTCATGAATGACCACTTCATAGCCAAAAAGAAACTGTGTGGTGTGGAGTGTCTTTTATGGGTATTGTTGGTCCATATTATTTTGAGAATGATGCTAATGGGACTGTCACAGTCACAGTAGAGCGGTATGAGGCTATGTTACAACAGTTCATAACAATACATTATGATGATTCGGGATGTTTGAGATCTAATTGGTATTTATAGCTCTGTGATCGAGCACCAATTATAGTGATACGGAATGTTTGTGATATAACTGGTATTTGTAGCTCGTGGTCGAGCGCCAATTATGATATTAGGTATTATTATTATGTAATAAATACAACTGTTGATGTTGCACACAATTTATTGGGATGATTATATCTTCTCATACACTTTTATTTAAGATACAAACTATGTACAGTCTGTTTATGTGACTTCTCTCTTTCTGTCTTTGACACACACTCTCTTGCCAGCACATTCTCTATATGTATGTACTACTCTATCTATTTCGCCGGCACACACTATATATTCATACGCACACACAGCTTATATGCGATGTGACCCTTGCCCCTTGGACCTCTCGTGACCAGTGTCAAGACCAACCAATCAAAGGCGTTCCTGCGACAGGTGTTTGAAGGCTAGCTTCCTATTGGAAATAGGGAGCTGGCTTCTCTTGCTTGTTTGGTAAATATTACGGAGTTAAATTTTGACAAAAAAAATAAGTTTTAATGGTGCAATCCTTCTAGACTATTCTTCAAAAGCGCGTGATTATCCATGGATGAAGTCTTAAAGGATAATCTACATACGATACTTTAAAGAAAAATACCTTCATCCATGACTTTTTAAATATATGAGAGCGGTCCAAATCAATATCGTTACAAACTGTGCTGCAAGAATATAAATATGGAGTCGTCATGGTTTCAACAGGACAGCGCAACTGCTCACACAGCAAGAACGATCCATGATGACTTTATGAAGGATGTTTCCACACCACCTTGTGTCCCTGTTTGGCGATGTTAACTGGCCACCCCGTTCGTCCTATTTATCCAACGGCGATTTTTTTTTCTGTAGGGATTTCTGAAATACAAAGTCTATGCAAACAGGACACCAAACATTCAGGAATTGAAAAACAAAATTACACCGAAATTGCGGCAATAACACAAGAAACCCTGCCTAAGGTTATGGCGAATGTGCGTGTTTGTGCTGAAGATTGCATTACCAACAATGGTGGTCACATAAAGGATGTAATTTACAAAATGTGACTTGTGTAATGAATGGTGTCAAGTGTTCTTTGCAACAGTGTATAGTATTAACATGTAGTTATAATGTCTAATGCTGAAATATGTTTAAAATGGGTCACTGTTTCTGCTGCACCTGTGTGTGTGTGTGTGTGTGTGTGTGTGTGTTTATATACTGTAAAAAGTTGCTCAACTAAATTCAACTTTAGAGAAAACTGTTGCAACCTTAACTAGATTCAGAGCTCCCTGTAATGTTAAGGTATAAAAGTTTAAACTGTCGTTTGACAACTCAATGACTATTGTTGTCTATGGATATTGAAAAATATTAGATTAATATAATGTATAATATAGAAAATAAGCAGAGTAGTTAAAAACAAACACACACAATTGTTGTAGAAAAATTGTTCATCCTAATTTTAGATATAAATGAACACTAGTATTTAACAAATTATTTAAATTAAACATTTCGTTCAATGATAAATTCTAATCCAATTACTTAATAGTGAATTTCAAAGTCATTATTCATGAAGTTTTTGTTGAACACATTGGTTGATTGGTTCTAAAAATATGTTATCTTGTCATGTTCGACAGTTTGTTTCCCAAGTTTTATAGTAGCCTGCTCCTTGTTGGTGTGCCAATGCAGCCTATAAAGTAAAGTGAGCTTGTAAACAAAGGATATAATCTAGAAGTTTAATTCTTCTCATATATTCAAACTCCCAGAACCTTAATTATTTTATTTAGCACCTCTTATATGCTTATGTACTAATTATACTAATTGTTTAAGGATTAGTAAGGTTATATTTATAGGGAGTGTACCCGAATTTTCGTGGTGGGAGAGTAGAAAACCATTTTGGAAAATCACTCGACCAAGGTTTGAACCTTCGATCTACCCATCATCAGCAGTCTAGTCTCCTAGGAGAGGAGAGTAGTGTGTTAGACTATTCTGCCACCAAAGCTGGTAACAACACCTTAATTAACTTGTGCATTTTTTGAATAAAATATTTAGATGCACTATGTGATAGTATAATTTAATTCATGTTGGTTGTGGATTAAATGAAGTAATTAAATAAAGTGAATGGCTTAGTATTTTCCACTTTTAAACTATTATAGAAACTCGCAATTTAAACAGATATTCCTTTATGGTATTAGCATAGGCGCCGACTTGTAAAAAACATTGGGGGTGATCTATAAAAACGGGGGTGGGGTTGGCATGACAGTTGCAAATTTTCAAGCACCGTTTTTAAAAATGGCAAAAATTAAGGTGCAATTTGTTAATCTCAATGTACTTATGTTTATTAAAATAAAATAAAACTAAATTTAAAAAAAAAACAAACATGCCCATCACAAAAATAATACATACTATACGAGTACTTTCCACTAACCAAACTATAGTGGAAATATGTTGACAAATGCCAGGCTGACGGTTCATGAGTGGCGAGAGCTACCAACATAATCACACTTGTTTACATATTAGATGGAGCACCAGCCATTTACTATGCTAGAAAACACTGTTCCATGATAGAATTAGCGCCATAAAATTAAAGTTTTAAAAAGGCTGAAATATTGGGGGTGCTGAGCATTCCTGAAAATATTTTTGGGGGTGTTTAGTATGCAAAGCACCCCTGGAGTTTGGCGCCTATGGATATTTGTGAAATGGTGCCCAGATACCTACAACTTTTTTTTCCTCTTCAACATTATATTTTGTCCTCCAATATGATGGCCATGTTAATAATTATTGTATAAAAAAAAAAAAAAAAAAAAAAGTCAGTGCATAGTGGAATATAATGATTTTACACTTGAGACATTTTTTTTTTTAAATTGAAAAATGACACCTGGACACAGGAATCGAATCCGGGACCTTTGGCGTAGTATGCTAATTCTCTTACCACTGAGCTGTCCAAGAGTTGTCTCATGTCCAGGGTCATTCTTCACTAATATTTTAAGACAAAATCAGTGATGAATGTGTGGAAATCATCATCTACATATGAGCAATCAACTAAAATTGTGAGGTATCAGATAAAACACACCACAACTTCTGGATAGCTCAGTGGTAAGATCATTGTTGTATTAAGATAAAGGTTCCAGGTTTGATTCCTGTGTCCAGGTGTCAATTTTGAATTTATAAAGCTTAAGATTTATAGATGGAGTCATAACCGTACTTAACAAATATAATAGCTTGGCTACATAGTCAAACTAAAGAAACAAACCAAAATAGCATAAGCATTCAATATAAGCTTTATTACAGTAGAGTTTCAGAAACTCGACCTAATGTGGACTGAGATGATGTTGAATTAGCAAGGTGTCTGACTATAGTTTTGAAATTCCAGTACACTGTTGGAAAAAAGTTTAAGACCACCCTTACAATACTAAAAATACTAACTTATTTGTTTACTGGTCTTAAACTTTTTGCTTTACTAACTCTCTCTTAATTTTATGATAATATACATTAAAAATTAAAGATTTTGGTGATAATAAAATCACTGTAGCTTAAACGGTTCAGAAGTTAAGAATTTTTTTAAACATTAAGGCGCACAACCAGAAACAACCAAAAAATGCAAGTTTTTTAAAAAAGAAAAAATTATAGTTCAAAAATGGGTGGACATAAAGTTATGGATTTGGTCTCCAAAAAGTTTTGACACAGAACTTAGTAATTAAAAACTTTTTTTTTTAACCAAATTAATACTTTAACTTTTAAGTGGCCTGATTTTTTTTTAAATCAAGAGAAAAAATGATGACTTTTTAAGATCTTTACTAGCTACATTTAAAATTACTTCTTTTTACTTAGTCCTAGCATTAAGTTATTTCTTATCTCTATGGAAGTGGGTTGGCACACCTCTTTCATCATTTCCCTCCAATCAGCTAATTTTAATGTGATCATTTTGAGGTTATTGTATGCATTTTGTGATTGTGAGTCAAGATGGGGGAAAAATCAGTATCAGACCAAATAAAGTGGCAAATCATTGGTTTAATGAAGGCTGGAAAGTCACAAAGACAAATTGTTGATATTGTTGGAGTTTCTAAAACATGTGTGCAACAAGAAATCAAGCGATATAATGAGTTTGGAACCATCACCAACCGGTCTAGGGCAGGCTGTCCGAGGAAAACATCTCTAAGACAAGACCGTAGGCTGCTTCAGCTTTGTAAAAAAGATAGAAATGCTAGCTGCAGTGATATTCTCAGGGAACTGAAGTCTTCCTGTGATAATATTAACACAACTGAGTGAACTGTGTGCAACCATTTAAATGAAGCAGACCTAGTTTCCTATTTTGCAATCCGCAAACCTCTGTTAAATGAGAAACACAAAAAACTACTTCAGTTTTGCAAGGAACGTTTAAAGTGGCTTAAAGAAGCTTGAGAGAGAGTAATTTTTTCAGATGAGTGCCGCTTTGAACTATTTCCTCGACGTAAGGTTAGGGTTCGCAGGACAAGAACAGAAAAATTTCTGCCGGCCTTTGTCGCCCCTGCAGTCCAATAAGGTGGTGGGTGATGCAATCATGATCTGGGGTTGCGTCACTTCAAAGGGGCCTGGAAACTGTAAGGTTGTGAATGGTGCTATGAACATTTACAAATATTGTGAAACTATGCAGGAATCTATGATTCCTTCAGCATATAGGCTCCTTGAGCAAAAATTACATCTACCAGCAGGACAACGCCCCATGCCACCGGTCCAAGGCAACAGGCACATGGTTTGATACCCAGGACATTGAACTGCTTCCCTGGCCACCAGGTAGTTCAGACGTCAACCCAATTGAAAAGCTATGAAACACCATGGCATATCGATTGGCAAAGCAGAAGCCCAAAAACGGAGCAGAACTGAGACTGGCAGTCCAAAGCCTATGGCAAAGAGTGATGCATGAAAAATGTAGGAAGCTGATCCACTCCATGCCATACAGGATTGAAGCATGCTACAAGGCTAGACTACTAAACATGAGAATGTAAACTTTTTTTTTTTTATTATTCTGAGTAGATAAAAATATTGAAATGTGGAAATATTGTGTTTTTAATGGGAGGTCTTAAAATTTTTTTCGACAATGTATATTTCTATTTTTTTTTTAAAGAAATCCAGTATATACGAAATGTATTCAGGTACTCGGAGACAAACAATCCCTATTTCAAAATCATAAAACGATAGAAAGTTAGGGTAGGCCTAGGTCTGTCATAGTTAATCATTTTTACATCAAGAATCAAGTGTATTGACACATATATTCTAGTATATACTAAGGATGGGACCCTAGAACCTACAAGGAATATTCATGGATTAAAGACTCAACTCAAAATACTTTTTTAAAATAGGTACTAAGTTTGAATTATTTTCTAAAGGTATTAAAATTGTTAAATAGTTTATTGTGGTTAAAACCAAAATAAATATAGGAAAAACCTGACAACCAAACCCCAGATTATTAATTTTACTATTTAATGTAAACAAAATCAGAAGTGAAGGAAAAAATCCAAGTTACTGGGAAAGTTAAACACTTATGCTTACAATATTTTCTAAAATTCAAATTTTAATCAGGGCTTGGATGGCAAAATGAAGTTTCAGATTTGAAAAAAGGTGGATCCGACCCATCTTTAATACACACACACACACACGCACACACACGCGCACACAACACACACACACACACAAAAACACAGATTTTTTGAATGACCTATACAACCATCAACCTCGGTGGTCTTGGGGTAAAGTGCTCGCCTCAGGACCCGATGTGAAAATACCTCTCTTAGCAAAATTGGTATGTCATTTCACCTCATTTGTAGAATTTTAGAGGTATAAGTAATCAGCCATTGTGGCGCAGCTTCAGGGAGTTTACTCTACCAGAAAATCTAACTACTATCCCCACCACCCCTTGACAGTCGATACTTTCCACAAGTTCTATTTTTGATAATGAATTTGTTTGACAAATATGTCGTAATAAAGATACATAATCTTCAATGAAAAATAACCAACAAATATTATGTTGATAAAAATTACTTGGAAATAAAGATAATTGCACTAACCAAACATTATTAAACATTAAGATGATAAAACCCAAAAACAAAATATTTTCTTTAGAATGTAGACAAAAGTTAAAATTCATTCAACTACAAAACTTTTTCAATATTTGCATTTCATGTTCTAACACTTCTGCCTCTTCCTTTGCTTTCTGCAAAACTGTTCTTCTTTTCACTTCTAATTTTCTTATTTCTTCAGATGTTATTTTTCTTTTTTGACTTAAGTCTACTTCAATCTTTTTCTTCTTTTCAAGTGGTTCTTTCCTTATTCCTGATGTATCAAGCTCGTCACCACTTTAAGTCAATTGTTTAAGGTAGTCCATAACTTCTTGCTTTAATACAAAGTCCAAGTAGTCTCTTTTTACAACATCAGCTTGCAGGCTAGATAGTTGTTTCTTGTCTGGTAGGGCTTCTAATGCAGAAGTTATCCTATAGGTCCTAACGTATTGAGCATGACTGTGGGAAATGGACAAACAGCACCCTTGACAATTTTGTAGGAGCGAGGACACGTATGTAAAAGTTTGTTGCAGAAATAAACTAGGAATTTTTGACAATCTCCTCTGAACTGAAGTGTCTTGATGTCTTTAATTCCTTTCAAAACTGCTGTTGCTGCAAACCCAATATCTACAGTAGGGAGTGATTTCATGTTGGATTGTTTCTTTAAATCAATGGCCAACAATTTTTTGGAAGTATTTGCTGAATTCATTATATCACATTTTACAATTCTGTTCATCAAGTGCTCAAGTAGTTTATTTAGATCTGCAAACATAAATGGCAATAGAGATTGATTGCTCTGATATTCGGTGAGAAATTGCTCCAACTCAAGTGAAATTGACAGCATGAATCTCAACTTTGATGTCAGAAGTTCATCCTTCACAAAATTGCTTAACGTTTGAAAATTATCAGATTTTGGAGGATGCTTGTTAGAATAAAAATACCGTTTTAAATATGGCAGCATTGACATTGCTCTCGCTAACACCCTTGAGTTTTCTACCCATCTAACAGAACAAAACTTCATCAGGAAAAGAGATGATTCTGTTATTCTTTGATAATCTGCACATCTTGTGTGAAAATCTTTAAATAAATAATATAGTGAGCGCAAAAACTGGTTAATAGTCCAACTAGAGTTAGTATGCGCTGTTTTGTAAGCACCATGGACAATGTGTAAAGAACAAGTTTCAAATTCCATTAACTCAGGATCTTATGGAAAATCTTCCTTCAAGTAACTTTTGAGATCACTTAAAAATTTGAGGTTTACATTTGGTCCTTCCATGGAAACTTGAAGTTTTTTAAAGATTCAAGTTCTCGTCTTTTAATGCAGATATAAAGTTCATTAATATATATTGAGCTGTTGCATGACCTAAAAAGCAAGATGTTAAATATCTTGTATGCATTTCATTTTCACTCAATAAGCGAACAACATCCATACTCAATAGCCCACAATATTTCAGCATGAGAAACGTCATCTTTGACAAGGAAGCTCTGAATAGAACAACTAGGTCTAGTTTCAAGTTTCAAAACTACTTCGTGGTCATTAGCACTAAAATGTACATCTTCATGTAGGCCTACAAATGACACTACATTTTTGGCCATAGGGACCAAGTCCAATATTATTTTGCTCCCACTAGCAGCTTTCACTGTCAACATGTTTCTTTCCCTTGGCATGAAATCGGATTGAAGATATTCCCATGTTACTTATATCAAAGTTAGTTTTACACAAAGAACAATGGCCTTTACTTTTATCACAATCCACTTTTTGTAAACAAATCCAATCTTTTAACACTGTACTGTCCAACCAATCATATTTAAAAGAGGTTTTCCCTCTTAGTTTACTCATTTCTTTTTAAACACAAAGGTCACAAGATAAACAAGTGGGATCTATAGAATACTCACATCAGGCCAAGCTTAGGAATGGTAGATTTTCTTTTGGGGGATAGCGGGGTCGAGAAGCGAGAGGGGGGAGGAGTGAGAAGGGGGTGATGGATAAAGTGAAGAACACAACAAATACTGTACTGTGCCATTGGAATGTCAAGGTCAGGCAGGTACACCAATAGTTTGACGTGGAGTTTGAACTTGAGTTGTTACTAGTAACTCATCACTCATAATGGTTACTGCTGGAAAAAAAGTTTAGGGTGGGGGCGGGTAAGGGGGAGGTTGGCTGCTAGTGTAGTCAAAACAGTTATTTGTTTCTTTCTCTAGTATGTAAGGGGGAGGGGGAAGGGAGAAGGCTTACACCTAATTTCATAGCTGAGGGAACTGCAGGTCTTATGGAGAAAAGATTTATCTTCACTCTCTCTCTGGTACAAGTTGCCAAACTTTCTAGCTTTCGATTGTTGGAATGTGAGGGGGGAGGCTTTACTTGGAAATCCCTCATTGTAAACAATGCGGCATGGGGTGGGTGGGGGGTTCAATTGACAGGTAAAAGCATTTCCTATCGGTGTACAGCCTTTTCTAGAAACATTACCTATTTCCACAATCGTAATTTTTTCAAGATTGAAGTTTATTAACGTTTCTCTATTCCCTCCGTAATTATGCTTAAAATATTTTATGTATAAAGCTTTTATGTATGTACCTTTCTGCGAATTGCTGCTTGAGTAAAACTGTCATATTTATCCAAACGCCTCATTTGAGTACAGTTATTTCTTTTGATTGGTGTCAATAACTTACCCTTAGTTTTGAATTCTTGTTTAATAGAGATTACTAACTTATAAGACACACCTGTAGCTTCTGCAGTCTCCATTGCCGCTTGATTTACTGAGCAAGTTCCGTCTTTACGAAAATAGGTGTAGACTCTTAACACCATTGCCCTTTCTTTACTACTTAATATTTTCCTCTTGGAATGTAATTGTTTGTAACAAGCCGGAGATTCCATAATGTTTGTTATATCTTAATTGTTAACAATACACTATTATTCAAATAAATATATTAATATGCACATAAAACTATAGTTCCACAACCTTACTGTAAAAATACAAAACACGCAACCAACACATACAGATACACACCAAATCTTAACGTGATCAATAACACATATTATTATACACAGAGTACTTATAAAATATGAGTGTTTATTTAGTCAATGTTTTTGAGCTAGCTATTAGGAACATGAGACTCAGACTACTGTAACTTTACGACTGTGCTGGAGGAAGAAGCACCAATTAGTGGCAACAACGACAGCCCAGCATTGCCAAAT
Organism: Timema podura; assembly: GCA_033556935.1. Lineage (NCBI taxonomy): Eukaryota > Metazoa > Arthropoda > Insecta > Phasmatodea > Timematidae > Timema > Timema podura. The sequence goes on along the minus strand of JAVRXN010000010.1, from coordinate 97,622,979 downwards.
TTGATATACATTCGAAGGAAGACTGATAACGGAAAACAAAAGAATGACAACGCTGTTGCTCAATAGTAAGCATGCAGTTCCCTCAGCAATGAAATTAGGTGTAGTGTAGAGACTGAGAATAGAAAGGTCAGCAAGTGAGGCAAACATCCCCACTGCAAGGTCATCTATAAGGTCAACTAATTGTGTGGCAAACAAGTTAGACCAGAGGGGGAGTAATCGAGGGATGGTAAAAATAGAACTATCTGTAGTCCAAATAATATCAGGGGTCTCAAAATGCTTAATCCAACATTTCACTCAATGAAAGGCTGAATATTTTTCCAGTATCTGATTCAAAATTCTGGTATATTCCAGTATTTCCAGTATAAAAAATAAAATCAAGTATATTTCCACTATTTCCAGTATTGGTAGACACCCTGCTTAGTGAAATGTTGAGTTTTACGAATAAGATGCATGTTTACTATCTCATGTTTACTAAACAAGGATGAATCACAGTACAGTATTGAATATTATAGGTACAGTTGTACTGTAATGTAGTGTAGTATTGTAAGGTACATTAACCGTAATATATGTACAGTACAATATATTACATGTTAATATAATGGTATATATACATACGTGTAATATATAGAAATGCAGTCCAGTAATGTATATATAATATTGTATTGATTCGAATAACACATTACTTAACTGGAAAACTAACAGAGCACTTGTAAAAACACCACAGTACGATTGTTCCACTCGAGTTACATAAATAAATTGAGAGGTTATACAGTTGAATGACCTTGGATTATAATGATTGGCGCCAACAACTGTGTACACATGCACATGTCGAGTTACATGAAATGTTAAGTTTCCGAGACTCTACTGTATTTAGCAAAATTTAATTATATTTGAACAAAGATATAGGAAAAATGGATAGAAACATTTAAAAGGAACCAACACAATATGGCTTTTCTAATGAAAATAAAAACATAATTATCCTCTTCGGGGGCTGCATGGTCTAACATGCTACTCTTGCAGTAGACTAAGACTACCGATGACGGGGAAATTAAGGTTCAAATCTTGGTAGGGTGTACTGAGGGTGATTTTTCCAAAATGATTTTACACTATCCCTCTAGACAAATGCAGGTACACTTTATTTAAATACAGCCTTCCTAAGCCTTAAAACCATTAGCGTACTTAACATATAAGCATATAACCAGAACGGGTAGTAAGATTGGACAAAAAATTAATGGATGCCTCTTGAAGAAAATTGATCATTACCATCCAATCCCCTGACCTAGGTTTCGTTCTATTGGAACTCATCAGGAAGGAGTGTGAAACTCACAATGCAACTTCCTAAAAGAGGACACCAAAAAGCACAAAGGGGAGAAAAAAGAAATTTGTAAAGAATGATAGGACACGTAGAGAGGAACAGGTAAAAGGAATAATATAAAGGATAAACACAGGAAATGGACGGTGGATGTGAATGTATTTAATATATCTCTATAAAGAAAACCTCTTTTCTATCCACCTTTCCTGTACCTTCTTTCAAATATAATACACACACACACACGCACGCACGCACGCACGCACACACACACACACACACACACACACACACACATATATATATATATATAAATTGTGTGCGAATCTTTGTAATTGTTGAATCTGAAATACTACTCTCGAATCTAAGTCAAAGCGAACGAATATTTGAAAGCAAATCGGAGTTTTCAAAGCTTCGCATACCCCTAGTTGCAATGGTGTTGTCCATTTAAGATAGTTTCAAATGTGAGGCCAATATATTGTGCAGTATATTGTTGGCATTCTAACTAGTAAATTAGATTATTGGCAGGTCTATGCGAGTACATGTATTCTGAGCTTCGAACCGAGCTAGTCACTTAAGCTCGAAAGTTTTTTAGGCTCATCATTTTCAAGCTTCCACAAGATGTACTTAATAATCTATTTTTAAAACGCAATAGTAAGCGTTGTCTATTTAATTGAAATAATATCAGCATTTCCACTTATAAATCATTGGTTACTTAACAAATTGTTAAAAATTAATTTCAATTTTCACATTAATAATGTAATAGAACTTAAAAACCACTTTCGACCAGTAAATTTATTCAATAATTTAATCCATTTATCATTTAAGAGAAAATATTTTAATTATGTTTGGAATATAACATTTTGTAAATTATATTTAATACCTAAATTTACATAGTTATGAAAAGTATAAAATTTTTATCCAACATTTAACATTGTTCTAATATTTGAACTTTGGGAATATTTCACATTACTTGATTCAATTTTGCTTCAAATTGAATAAGTGTACTCAGTACACTTCTTATTAAAACCAAATCAAGAACGCATAAAAACCAGTCTTAACACATGCCCCCATTTATAACCTCCACTTTGCGTACTACTACTACTACTACACACTCTTAAAATCCTTCAACAAAACCCAAGAACATATGTTCTGATTAAAAGATGGGAATTGGCACATCAATGGACCACCAAAAATAGAAAATTACGCCACCTAAATATTGGTTCACTATTGCTATTATTTAAACCTTGATGCTCCAATAATACCACTGTCATCCACATAGAATTGCAGTCTCACCAGGGATTTTTTAATTTACCAGAAAAGTTTTCATTTGACCAGAATCATGACATTAAAAAGTCCTCAATAAAGTTATTTGGCTAGCTATTGGTTAGCTTAATTTTTTATTTGGTGTTCATAATTTACAATGAAAGTAGCCTTATGAATAGCCAATATTAAAAAAGGAATGTAAAACTTAGTTTTATCAGCTGTTCTCTTAAGTTGTGAAACATGGTATTTTACCTATCATGACAAACATAAATTTAGATTGTTCAAAAACAAGGTGTTTAGGAAGGTATTTGGTCCAAAAATGGATGAAGATACTGGGGCATGGAGGAGGTTACAATATTATGAGTTACATATGCTGTACTCATCACAATACATTGTTAGGATATACATACAAACCATAAAATGCTATGGGATGCTTTTGAGCGGCCCCAAGCACCCCTGGACATCGTGGCCCAGGGCAGTTTCTAGGTTTGGTACCTAAAAGAGCTTCAACCCCTGCAACCCGAAAGGGTGGTATGATCCGGTTCAGGATAGTCAAATCTCACAGATTACAGTAGGCAGGACATGCAGTGTGAATGGAAGAATCTTTAACTGTTTTCAGGGTATTGACTGGTAAACCCAATGTGATGATTGGTAAGTCCTCGACGCAGATGGGAGGATAACATTAGAATGGACCTTAAGAGATATGGTGTGATGAGGTGGATCATTATAAGATTCATACATTCAGTTATGTGTTCAATTACGGGTCTGAGGCCTGGTTGTTAAGTTCATCCCAACTGCTTCCATGGCCGCGTGGTCTAACGCGTTACTATTGCTGTAGACTAGACTGTCGATGATGGGGAGATCAAGGTTCAAATCTCAGGTCAGGTGTACTGACGGTGGTTTTCCATTTTTCCTCCATGGAAATCCGGGTACCCTTCCTTTAAATATAAGCCTCCTAATTCCTAAAACAATTAGCATAATTAGTACATATGCATATAACTTTAATGGGTAGTAATACATGGTGCTAAAAAAAATTCATTCTATGACAACAACAGGCTCTGAACAACCAAATCTGTAGTATTAAAGCTTTTAAAGAAATTCCACTTTTTTTTTTTTTTAGGATTTAAGGGCTCATCCCTATTAATAATTAATGTATTAAAGATATTTTATTTTACTAGTGAATTTACTAATACTACTAGTTTACTGATTTACTAGTAAATTTTACTAATAAACTAGTTATTTAAACAACCTTTTGGAAAAGTTTGAAGCGAAATGTCTATATTGAATTTAATAGTTATTATTTATTTGTATATTTAACACAAGTGTTATGAATGACAATCCATGCAGTAAGGATAAAGAGGGAACTTAGCAGAAATGCATTCATACTAATATAGTGAGAGGATTAAGGAAAACCTGCTCACAACGCCCTGCAAAGAATCAAAATTTGACCTTCCCATCGATGCTGACCAAGTGCTATTTTAACAACTTAAACCAATTGAATCTAACATGAGAAAGTAATCAAAAACCTCTTGAATGAAATCATCCATAGGACATACACACCAAATAGACCAATATGTTCACTAAATAAAGAGTTTTCATGCATAAATGTAAGTTCATGATTGACGATTGTTTAGATTTGATTAATTTGATTTAAACTTTAAAAGCTTTATTTCAAATGTTTATTTTTTCATATAGTGTATACATCTTAAGAGTAAGACTTTGTATTTTTAGCATACAATATATTAAATAAATAAAAAACTAAACACAAATAAATATGTAACTTGATACTATATTGTTTTGATTAATGGAATAAGATTTGTATCTGCATAATAGTGATATATATATAAAATGTATTTGTTAAGGACTACTGTAAAGAAAAATTAGAACATTCTCATAAAATAATGCAGAGTAATTATTCCAAAATTCTAAGAGATTCACTAAAAATGTAGAAATATAAAATAATTTTTAATGAAGTAATCATGCTTATCTCAATTTAATTTTTAAAGGGGCTCCTAGTGTATTTATCTATGTCAATACTTTTTTCATCCATTACCGTTCCTAGCCAGTGACCTGGGCCAGATTTTTTTTATTCAAGCCATATATTTTACACTACCGGCTAGCTAGGCCTGTCTTAGCTTCATATGCCTTATAATATAATTTAAGACCAGGACAGGCACAACATCCAGTCCCCAGCCATTGATTTATCATTGTGAAAGGATAAACCCACATTTCACCAATGATAAATTTTTCGGCCATGCCAGAAATCCTTAACTCAGTCGACAGACATGATACCGACTGAACTAAGGTGTAAGATCATCTATAACATTACTGTATACACCATGGATCAATATTAAATTAATGTACAGAAAAGATAACAAACAAAACGTGTTTCAAGCGTTGTGTTATTATGAAAGTTCACAAAAATTATAATGAAAGAACTAACAAGTATAACTAACAAATATACATTTTATCTGACTAGATTGGTTACATAATTGGGAAATTAAAATTGGGGATTAGTCATTTACGTTATGTGATGAATGATGATAGATTACCACATTACATTATTGAAGCATAGTAATAATAATAATAATAGTAATAAATAATAATATATGATAATAATATCTACTGTTATGAAAGCTAGCTCCAGGCACAAGTGTAATCATGAATACTTCTTCAGTAATGCATTGAAGTTTAAAGTAAAAATTCTATGTTCAAAACCAATATTGAGATGTTTTACAAAAATAATTTATTTGATTTGATTATTACTTTATACAAATTTTAAGTAAATGTATATAGTTTAAATGATTAGCATGTCTGCTAGAGTATAAATTTACAATATACATATATATACAGAAATGTTCCAATTAGGGTTCATTTGTAAGTGAAATTAAATCTTTTCATTTTAAATTTTAAGTTAAAGTAACTGATACAAACTAGATTTCATAGATGGTAGTTTATCTTAAAATGATAAAAATAGTTAAATATCAAGAAGAGCCGGTTTGGTTTCCCTAGCACATTTTAACACAGATTGGATCAATTTTACAAAACCAGTGTCCTTTGGTTTTTCAAGCCCTCGAAGAAGTCGATTTTTCATAACTGCTACAAACTCACGGTTGCTTAGTTGACCATCCACTGCAAAAATAAAAATGTATTAGAATTTAAAGCTTTATTTAGTATCCAAAGGGCCAACTATTTGCATTTCTAAGTACAAAGTATTTTATGTATTTGTGGGAAAATGCTTTCAAAGGATAAGTTAAGTTATAAAATTATCTTATAATAATTTCCACACGTCCTTCCCAGATTCAACCTTTAATTATGAGTGAAGAATGGCCCTGATCACAGGAAGAATCCTGAATAGCTTGGTGATTATGCATGGGCACGACAAGCCAAAGGCCCTGGGTTCGATTCCCGTGTCCAGGTATAATTTTTCAACTAATTAAAAAAAGTATATTAATAGATAACTACACCCTCATCAAGGCATACTTAATCTGGTACTACTCCATGGCTATCACTGCTAATCAGCACTCCATTGTTGAAATTCGAATAAATGTAATTCCTTAACAGTTTAAGATCATTTGACCAACAAAATTTTATTGCGCCAATTTAGCAAGTGTATAGTTATAACCTGTAAATATTGATTCAATGATTTCAAATTATAAGGGGTCAAACTTGTTATTTTATTCTTTAATACACGTCTTGTCAAAGGTAAGGGAAGGTTTGGCAATGAGATAAATCTGTGCCAGGACCGGGGATTGAGCCCCGGACCCTCAGCACAGAGGTCTGACACCTTACCCCTAGACCGCCAGGTCACCTCTCTCAATATAATTTACTAATGTGTGTGTATTTCCACAATCTAGAGAATCCATTAGAAAGCTGAAACTTGGCCCACTTTTAGTACATACCACATGACAGAATCTTACAAAGTCAGATTTTAATTTTTTTTTAAAAACAATCTACACTTTAATAATTACCAGCTATGTATAGTCGAAAAAATCTTGAAGCCTAGAGAACCTAGGAAGCCGAAATTTTGCAGACAGGTAAACCCTAGCTCATATTGTTGCAGAAATATTTGGTACTGTAGCTCAATATTCCAATGGGGTCCTTCAAATTAAGGGGGGGGGGGGGGGGTCCCAAAAGACCATAGTCAAAAATATCTCAAAGAATAAAGAATCTGATTTTGTTTTTTAAGCAGGTAGCCCCTAAATCAAAAGGGTAACTTGATGACCAAAAATTTTTGTAGGGGCACCCAAAATGTGATGTTTCCAAATAGCTTAAGTCAACACGATATTGAAGCCCAGAATACCAAAAAGGTTGAAATTTTTGCAGGCAGGTAGCACCTAAACAAAAAGATTCAGGAATACTTGTGAAAGAAAATTCCAAATGGGGGGGGCTTTCAAAAATAACAAGTTGAAAAAATCTCAAAGCCCATAAGACCTAGGAAACTGAACATTTTCAGACAGGAATCCCCTAGTCTAAATAAATATAATTTCCTAATGGGTGTGTGTCTCTCTCTATACCACCAATAAACCCCTAGAGGACCTAAAGGCTGAAACTTTGCACACTTATAATATAGATCACGGTACAGAGCCTATCTTAACAGGGTTTTAGTTTATTTTTGTCTGAATTTATTTTTAAAAGCCTTTCATGAATTAAAAGAATGGAGTTAGGAGTTTTTCAGCTTATACTAAAAATATAAATAAAATCCTAATAATTCAAGTTTAGTTTGCATTTTGCCAAAAGCCTTATATACTAGTAGGTAATAAGTCAATAACAAATGTTTATTTGTAATACATGTAATTATTTTTATTTTTATTATTATTATATTTATTTATTAAAGAAATAGAAAATCCACAGTTATTAAAGTTGGTTAGGAACTATATCATACATTCAACTACACCACATAAAGTTTTTATTTGAATCACGGCTTCCACAAATAATAATTACAAATGAAATTTCAAGTGAGCAGACTACTAGTGGCCCGAAACAAAATATTGTTTGATGACCTACCAATCTACCAGTGGTTCAGAATCTGAGAATGTTGGATGTTCCAGGGATAAGGTAGCAGTGGTTCATAATTTGCTTGTGTTGGATGTTCTTGGGGCCACTATACTAGTGGTTCATAATTTGCTAATATTGGATGTTCCAGGGCCCAAGCTACTAAAGGTTCATAATTTGCTAATGTCGGATGTTCCAGGCTCGATGCTAATAATGGTTCATAATTTGTTAATGTTGGATAACTCAGGGTCCATATATTGATAATATGAGATACTCAGGGGGTCATGCTAAAAGCGGTTCATAATTTGGTTATGTTGGATGTTCCAGAGACTAAAATACTAGTGGCTCATAACTAGTTAAAAATAGGAACATCACCTCAGTACATTCAGCCATGTTTCAATTTTCATAGCCTGTAAACCAAATAAAATAGATTGACGCCTTCATCCATGGAACCACTGGTGTGGGTATTATTATAATAATTAACACCCAATAATTATAATAATAAAAACGAAAATTTGACCAAATAAATGATTCAACTACAAGTAAAGGTCCTTTAAGCATTTGCCACTTAAATTAATCTAACTAAAGTGCTTAGTTAGTCAAATATATTTTTGTCAAAGCACAGAGTTTATAAATCTAGTTTTCATTACAATAATTACTTTTCAACAAGCTTCATATGTAGATTATTTTAAAATACGAAAACCTATGTATTTTTAAGAAATGGAGTCCCAACTCCCTGGGACTGAGTCAGATCAAAGTTAAACACTTCGGTGCAGAGATTAAAGAGCAATGAGTTAAACAATAGAACATTGTAGTAATGGTGAGTGAAAGGAAGAGAAGCAGCAGTTCCTTCTGAAGGCATTTAAAAAAATGCAAGATAAGATCTAGGACAGTAGGACCGTGTTATCTGGTCACAGTTACTTGCCCCCCTATGTTACAATCACTGCCAAAATGTTATGGCCTCACAAGGTCTTTCTCAATCTCAGAAAGGTTTGATTGTTGAATGGCCTTAAAACAGCTGAGAGGATACTTAAGGAAATGGATAAAATTAGTGTTGATAGAAACATTCTTATGTAAATAGGGTGAAAGATATACTAATTTTAGGCTAAAATGGAATTATTATTTTTTGTTTAATCTTTCAAAGTAACTTAAGTAAGTAGGTAACTTAATTACAACCATTCTTGTAAGAAAACTATACGTCAAACTGTTTTTTCTTGCGTGTCATTTTATTTTATATTTTAGAAGCTATTTCAATGAATTAGAGAAAATAAATATTTAGATTAATTCAGGAAAACTAAAAATTATGCTTAAGTTTTGTGCATTTGGAAAAAAAAAACCAGGAAAAGTATGTGAATATTAATGCCTGCTGGGAATTTAAATGTGAGGGCCACTATAATAGCTTTTAGGGCATCTTAATTTTAAATATTTATCAGGGGAAGACTTTTTTTGTCTCGAGTTTTTTAATTCAGACACAGACTTACCAGGTCTGGTGGAAGGAAAGAGGAAGCATTTTAATAAACTGACCCAGGCCACAGGCTTCTTGGGATATCCAAATCAAAAAAATAAAAATAGGGAAAGACCATTCTACATATCTTATAGGGAGGTCGAAGTTTCAAAATATTTATAAATATTTTCTGGGGTTGAGTCTCCAGAACCCCTTTGGCTTGGTGCTCAATTATTTTTTCAAGAGTTTTTTTAATCCCCCACTACACAGTTAGGTTCTGCCACAACTGGGTGTGGCACATTTGTATACATGCTATTGTTTAACTTGCCTACTCTCTACTCATAGCCGAGTACATATCACAAATGGAACAATGCATTTTTGATTAATAACTTTAAAAAAAATGTAATATTTGTACAGTGGAATAGTGACTGATGTTAGGAGGTTGACTTATCTTGTCAAGAAAAGTGATTTTTTCAGAGAGTGTCAAATCTTTACCTGTCATTTTGACAGGATCATTAAATGTACTGAAAAAAAAATTAACTCAGTGCACTGTTTGTTACAGTTTTTAATTCACGTTAATTCACACAATTAACAACTATACACGGCGCATAGCTTAGTGTTCTCGTAAACAATTGTATACCGCAAGCATAATGTCAAAGAGAATATGATTACCATGACACAGAACAAACAACACGGCCAGGCTACAGCACTATTTCAACTCTACTGACTTAGCTGCTACTTGCACAATTTCCATGTTACCAGTGCGCTATCAACATGACCTTCAATGCCACCCCACAGAAAGCAATACATAGCACGAGTTCACAATATCAAACTCAGCTGCAGCCTGCAGAATATCTATGCTACAAGCTTGGAGTCTACATAACCTTCACTGCCCCCAATTAAGCGGAGAGTTGGCCCAAATAAGCGGAATAAATTCAAGGTAAATACTTGTATTGTTTTTGTTCTTAGTGTTTTGTCCTAAATAAATGGCTGCCCCAATTAACAGGTGCCCCAATCAACCGGAATCCACTGTATATTGATTTATTTTTTTTGGGGGGGGGGGGGGAGAGAAGAGAGGTTCTTTTAATTGGTGATTTACTCCCAAATTTTGATATTGAATAAATCCATTAAAACCAACCAGAGATAAGTAATTACCAATTATTTACAGGCCTACATACCTTACAGACAAAGTGAACTAGATAGAACTCCCGAAAGTTGCTGATTAAGCATTAATAACTTCATATTTTTGCTCACACATGCACAGCGTGGGAAGCAGGGGTCAGGCTCTAGGGGTTAACTTGCAGGCAGACTAGCTGCGAGAATTAAACAAAGTATAACTGGATTTCCTCTCTGCCTCCAATAGTTCTACATTACATGATATATGATTGAATTTAGTATTTTGGTAAATTGAAATAAATTAATTTAAATATATGGTCATTTAGAATAATTTAGGGGTGGGAAATCATTAACATTACATGTCTTTATGATCAAGGGATACCTTTTTTTTAAAACTGCTATGAAATACAATATGATTTAAAATCTATCGTTGAATGTATAACATTGCCTCTGCATCCTTATTTTGATCCAAAATTTATGGCCTCACAGTATTTCTTTAGGCTTCAATATAATTATTATTTTTTGATTTCAAAAACTTTAAGATAGAAAATATTACTAATGTTAATGTAAGTAAATATTTAGTATGATTATATTTTTAATTTAAAAGAATAAGTAAAATATATAATTAATGTATTGACAAACTTACAATTTTCATCAAAAATTGTGAACACAACATTGATGACATGATCACTGAGGTCAACATGAGCCACAGTCTTGGCAACATGTTTGAGAGTGGCTGAAAATACAAAATCAATTTCATATTACAGTTTCTTATATTTAATTTAATAACTAATGTTATTTCACATTTAAGATGGCATAAAAAACTAAGGGCCAGTTTCAATGCCAGACTTAGTGTGGGGTTTTACTAAATACAAGACAATACCTGCCTCAGCTTGAATGGAATGGAATGGGCCAGTTCCACATATTAAACTGGCACATTCCAGTCAGGCCTGGGTAGGTGTTGTTCTGTATTTAGTATAACACCACACTTGAGACATAATAAATCTGACTATGAAACTAGTCCTTAAACACAAAAGAGTGCTTAATGTAAACTTAATGCAACTTAATGTAATTGGAAGTTATCATGGGATTTAAATATACACACATTAGTATAAAGAAAAAAATCTTTTGAATATTAGACATACACTCTGAACCAAGATGATCAAATGTGTTATAGTGTGTCAGTAAAACGATACAAACTAATTAAATAACATGAAAGTTAAACACAGACTCTAAAATGTATTTCAATACTCTGCAAAACGCTCTGTATTTATGATAAAATTTTAGGAAAAAGTATAATGGTGTATGAGAGATTTATTGTAATAGATCATGCCAATTTTATTCCCCGGTTACCTTATCATGTATGAAGGTTTCTTACTAAAACATCAAAGATAATTTTCAAATTTTATTTACAATCAACCAAATTTAATTATTTTATGCCAATTACATACCAAGAAAATATACAAATACCCTCTAAGATCAAAATTTAATACTAACTTAGTTTAAGAACAAAATAACATTTTTACTCATGGCTCTAAGTTTATTATTGATTAGGAGATAGTGAAAACTATAAGAAATATTAACAAAAACATGTTTTGTATGCTACCTTGGTCAATTGATGCACCAGCAATATGGTAGAATGTAAGAGCAGTGTCGACATCATTAATGTTATTCAAAAAGTGGAAGAACTTCAAATAGTCATCACGGCTTATTCCTTGAGCATTGTCTTTGAACCTTGAAACAAGCGAAGGTAAAAATGATGTGAGTTACAAACAAAACATAAGTGTTTTTAGCTGTAAATAATCTAGCTATTTCTATGAGTGTTGTTATATAAAGAAAGAAAAAATATTAGTATTTAACAATTTATTAATTATTTTACACATATTTAAATTCAAACCAAACTAGTCCTGGCTTAGGAAAGTACATGTAGCATTTTCTATTAAATATAAAATCCAAATTATTCTTTACCAATTCTAATCTTTAATTTTTGGTGTATTCCTCTATGACTTTTATTGAAGCAAGTGTTTGCATAGCAGTACTATGTATAGAATACATACACTTAACATAAATTTTCAAATAAAATATAATTATTAATTAATGAAAAGAGATTGATATTAAAAAATTGAAGCCAAAAAAGTTTTGAGATAGTGTAAATTCTAATTTATATCACATTTTAAAATTTATTTCCTCTATTTACTGGCAGCAACTCTCACGTCTAACTTTTCCCAAAGAATATAGTTTTTTGAACTCGGTTGCATATTTCTATAAAAATTTTACAATAAATCAATAGTCTCAAGATATTCAAATAAAATATAATTATGCTTGATAGGCTTTTATTTATAGGTCAATGTACAGATAAAATGGAAATGTGGAGTGCATAAGACACATTGGAAATATATACAAAAAGCTGATCCATTATTCTATTACAGGCCTGACACTATTTGGAGCACATGATGTGTTATTTCACTGGAAACATGAGTGTTTGAATATTGATTTACATAATTTACTTTGTATAGTAAAATACTGAAAATGACAATGCAAAAGTGTTTAAACTAGTGTTACCTAAAAGTAATATAGAGTTAACTCTCGATTATCCGTGGTAATGGAGGGGACGGGTGCCTCAGATAACCCAAAACCGCAGGTAGTCCGCATATTTAGTAAAACAAGAGATTGTAGCTAAGGGCCTGCGAGCTCGGGAATTTTCATTTGAGTCGAACTCGAGCTGAGTATTTCTAAAAGCTTCAGAGTTTGAGTCAAGTTTATTCATAATTTTAAAATGTTAAGAGTATATTTTTGTTTATTTTAAAAATAAAATAGTAGAACTAAATTTAAAATGTCACCAGTAAAAACAAACATAAATGTTCTTAAATAATAAATACTTTTGAAACAAAAAGTTTAGAAATGGAAATATCGGCTTATAAATTAGAAATAAAACTTAAAAAAAAGCACGATTAAAAATAAGACCACCACTCAAATAAAAATATAATAGAAATAATGACTAAATTCATTTCAACATTCATGTCTTTAGGGACGATAAAATTACACTACAATTATAAAAATAAGTTAATAGGATGAATAATAAGAAATGTATAGTAAGACAGTGTAGAAACACTGTACAATAATGTAAAGTAAGTGATAGTGGAGGAAGCCAACCTCAAAGGAAACATTTCTTTTACATAATGTGTCTCTTTTTATGAAAAATGAATAATTTTGAAAATTCAAAACAATGTGCAACTGTGGAAGTTTTAAGAAGTGGGAAGTGTAAAACTGCAAGAAGAAATGAAGAGATAAGTGTGTTAGTTTCTATCTGGGCCTAACCTTACTATCCTTTCAGGTTGGCCTCCTCCACTATCACTTACTTTACATTATTGTACATTTTTCTATAATGTCTTACTAAAATAGATGGTAAAATTAATGTTTTAATGCGCTATTATTTCTGCAAAATATGCTTTTGTAATTTAATCTACTCTAAAAGAAAACGTGAGAATCATAAACAATCATAAATTTGAGGTATTTAATATTTCGTTTATTATTCCTTAGTATATTCATGCATAGTCATTTCCAATTCCATTCTTCCATGAGCAGTTGCCCATGCGCGATGTATGGGCCCCCGCTAGAAATTGTCTTATTGAAAAATTTGATCTAATTCGATTTTTAATGCATATAAAAGTTGGTGTTCATACTTTAAAATGAATAATAAGATGGTTAAAATAATATTTCTAGCAAAAAATATGATATAGTATACACTTTATTTAAATGTGGTAAATTCGGTAGAATATTTATTGCAATAATTATGATCAACATTGGTTTTAGACAGGTTAACCAACATAATTCTTTAACTAAATAGTAACTAAACTAGTGCTAGTTTTGTAGTTGAATTATTAATTAATACATGTTTTAAATATCCTATGTTCAAGAATATTCAATATAATATATTCACAATATTAAATTTTTTTAATTCAACATAAATTATTTTATATAGGGACCAAGTAAAAATAGTAAAAATAATCACTATCCAATTAATCAGGAATGTATTAAACTATTTTTATTTCATTGCTTTGTCATGGCAATTCAAGTAAACAACTTCAATCAAGGATAATTCAAAATGGATGACAATATTTATTAAGTTTACCGGTTGAAGTAGTTTTAAAGCTTTATTATGTTATTATCGAAGTAGTTTTAAAGCTTTATTATGTTATTATGGAAATAGTTTTAAAGCTTTATTATGTTATTAATGTGAAAATTAATATTAATTTTAACAATTTGTTTAGTAACCGAATGAATTATAAATGGAAATTCGAAAGTTATCTAAATTAAATAGCCTTTGCTTACCAATAGGTTTTAAAAATTGATTATTACATACATCAAAACAAGTGGAAGTTCGAATATGATGAGCCTACAAAACTTTTGATCTCGATCTCGAGCTTAAATGACGAGCTCGGCTCAAAATCTTAGTACTCTCAGCCCATTCAATTCAAACTAGTACTCACATATCGTGACTGGGTCTATGAGCACATCATTGTATTTTACACACTTAGATAATATTTTTTTTTACAGTACAGTACAGTCTACTCCAAATGGACAAATCAATTAAACAGAGTTTGTAGGCCCCCTATTAATCCTCTACTCCATTGCAGCTGCTTCCTTTTGCCCACTATGTATTTTCTGTAACAAAAGTTTGTCAGATATGGGCATGTCATCTTCTTGTTCCAGATAATTAATCAGGTACAACACCGAAAGACATCCTCCCCCTCGCATGAATTTTTTGCCTCATTGGGCATTATTTCTTCCTTGGGGATTTACAGAGTACAACAATCTGTAGCCCTATTTTCTCCATCAACACAGTTTTTTTCAAAAACATATTCCTTGCTATTGGCGATGCCATAGTTAAGCTGCAAACCAGATAATCCAGCCGAGGATAGTCGGGAGTTTACTGTATTATAAAAAGTTCAATTCAAAGACAAACACCAAGAAATGTTTCTCATGAGAACATATTTAAGCTCAATAATATTTTATTGGTTTACTGGAAAGATGTCCTTCAATATTTCTGTATTCACAAAGTAAGGCAATATAAGAACTATGCGAGTTGACATTTGAAAAAGAAATTTTAAATTAATTTTTAATCAAATTAAATGTGAAAATGAATTTGACCAACTGAAAAAACTCTTAAAGAGTAAATTTATTTTGTGTTTTTTAACTGTACCTAAGAAGATTTGTATACATAGTAAATTCATCCATTGATATTTCTCCAAACAAACTCTAACTCCAGCAAAACTGTATTTTAAAATTATATGACTTTTCCAGCCATTAAATATATAGATATGAAAAATATTACAAACTTTATTAGATTAATATCGCAGCTTAATGTAATATTTTTTAGACACACATGATTTTTGAAAGTGTGTCACACTATGAAGGTATTAAAAGATTTCAGCATAAAGCAATGGGCTATCGAATATTGCGATCCAAGTTAGATCTAAGTAAGATCATATTGAGTAGTTAAAAGATCACCTTACACACACACAGTTTATAATTGTTGTGAGACACCTTCATTTTTAGTTTCTTTCTTCTTATAACGCAATTGAATTATCAAGCATGCGCATAACCATGACTCAACTTTGGCAGAACACTTGTGGTAGAAGGGGGAAAGATTATATGATAATCACATGTTGATTTTGATAAATGTAAATAGTATGCTCAACTGTGTTAAAAGAGATTCCCAGTGTGTATTAACTGAAAGAAAATTGTTATTTTGACTAATATAAATAAAATTTTCTGTGAATATATAAAAATCAAGAAATATGATTCTGTGAAAAAGCAAGTTTTCTCTTTTATAGTTCACTGAACACCCTGTTAAAAAAAATATAAATTTAATCACAAAATTAAAACGTGACATTATGAGAGTAAAAATATTTCAAATTATCAAGCTAAACCATAATTTAAATGTTAAAACCAAAAGCTGAGCATTTTAAAATTATATCTGGAATTAACAAGCTTAGATATGTTTTAATAATTTGTGACTTAAGTTAATATAATGCATCTCACTTACATTTTTTTAACCCTCTTCAACATTCGTGCTTTCTTTTTTTGTGGGTATCCAGCATAAGCTAGGAGAAGTTCTGTAAAGTCTGCTTCTGAAATGTTTCCATTCTCATCTGGACCTTTTCGTTGAAACTAATAAGTTATAAAGTTATTAATCACAAACATAAATATAGGATGGTTAGCAAATTTATAAATTTTTATTTTCATAATGGTCAAACCGATAATTAATACTTCAGAAAGTACTATATAAATAAATGGTACGGCACACCGCACAGACTTTCTCTCTCTTTCTATAAACTCGTAAGATTTCTGAACGGAATAATGTACATTGTATTATCACCACTCCACATAAGAACACGCATAAAATAATATACAATGATATAGAATCAATGAGAAAAGAGGCGCATCTTTGTCCACCTAAGAGAATTTCAAACAGTTTAATGTCTTCCACAAGGGTCAACATTTCGTATTAAAATTTCGATTTCTGGTTAAAATGTTAACATTTTATAAGGTGTTGCAGATCTTCAAGTCATCGCATTGATATTTAATTATTCATTTATACATTTTGACCAATAAAAAATGTAAATATTGACTATTGAGTCTAAAATGGAGATAGATCATTGCTATGCAAACATTTCTCCTAAGAGATTTAAGGAAAAATAACATACTTTTTTATATACTTATATTTAATTACTCTATGGCATTGGAGAATTATTGCGTTAAGACTTAAGTAGTATATGTTTACAACTAAAGCTCACAAAATTGTATTAATATATTTGCAAATATCTCAGAAACTGCTGCTTTTATAAAAATATATGTCAAATAAAAGTTTTTTATTTCTGATAGTCCTACAATTTTGCAATGATAAGTTGTTTAGTTTCTCCAATAGTTGTGGAGATACGGAAATTAACGCTTCTGTAAAGTACCCTAAAAATCATTTTCATAGGAAAATGAAAATAGCCAGTTTATTTATAATCTTAATCAACGCCTAGATACGAATTTTAATCAAAATCGTTTGAGTAGATTTTGATCAACATTTCAGGTTAGTTTTTTTTTTACGGTCGCAATACTTAAACTTTAATGTTCAAAAAGTTAAAAAAATTCATATAATTGCGTATAGATTGAAAGTTATTGATTTTTTAAAAATATGTTTCGGATAAAATATCTGTATTATAAATATATATACATATTTGTAATGCTAAGTAATTTCATATCTCAAATAGTTTCGGAGCTATTATAAAAAATGTTAATTTACGCATCAGACCGGAGCCCTTAAAGCGATTTTGCCGAAATATTGAGAGTAGCCATTTTGTTTGGAATATTTATTAATGTTCATAAATGAAATTTAATCAAAATCGTTAGAGCCGATTTTGAGAAAATCGACTTTTTCTCTTTTTGCCCTTCAGTAAACTACCCTTAATTTTAAGTTTTAATAGACACACAGACAGACGGCATTGCAAAGACTATTTTTTAGGGTTCGGGGGGTCATGAGACGTCGAAATCCATCAACATTTCAGGTTAGTTTTTTTTACGATCGCAATACTTAAGCTTTAATGTCCAAAAAGCTAAAAATATATATATAATTGCGTATAGATTAAAAATTATTGATTTTATAAAAATATGTTTCGAATAAAATATCTGTATTATAAATATATATACATATTTGTAATGCTAAGTAATTTCATATCTCAAATAGTTTCGGAGCTATTATAAAAAATGTTAATTTACGCATCAGACCGGAGCCCTTAAAGCGATTTTGCCGAAATATTGAGAGTAGCCATTTTGTTTGGAATATTTATTAATGTTCATAAATGAAATTTAATCAAAATCGTTGGAGCCGATTTTGAGAAAATCGACTTTTTCTCTTTTTGCCCTTCAGTAAACTACCCTTAATTTTAAGTTTTAATAGACACACAGACAGACGGCATTGCAAAAACTATTTTTTAGGGTTCGGGGGGTCATGAGACGTCGAAATCCATCAACATTTCAGGTTAGTTTTTTTTACGATCGCAATACTTAAGTTTTAATGTCCAAAAAGCTAAAAATATATATATAATTGCGAATAGATTAAAAATTATTGATTTTATAAAAATATGTTTCGAATAAAATATTTGTATTATAAATATATATACATATTTGTAATGCTAAGTAATTTCATATCTCAAATAGTTTCGGAGCTATTATAAAAAATGTTAATTTACGCATCAGACCGGAGCCCTTAAAGCGATTTTGCCGAAATATTGAGAGTAGCCATTTTGTTTGGAATATTTATTAATGTTCATAAATGAAATTTAATCAAAATCGTTAGAGCCGATTTTGAGAAAATCGACTTTTTCTGTTTTTTTCCCTTCAGTAAACTACCCTTAATTTTAGGGGTAGATGTCCAATTCCAAAAACCCCTCGGGGCAACCCTATGAAAACCCAAGATTTCAAGTTTCAGCTCAATCGGTAAAATAGTTTAGGCTCTAGTTGGAGGTACAGACAGACAGACAGACAGACAGACAGACAGACAGACAGACAGACGGAAATTCAAAAACCACTTTTTCGGATTCAGGAAGTCATGAAACGTCAAAATTCATCAAAATCTCGACTTCGATTTTTTTGACGATCACCATACTTTCTCTACCTATAAGATAGAGAGAAAGTAAAAATAAAAACACACACACACAAACACACAAACACACAAAACACAACACACAAACACACAAACACACAAACACACAAAACACAAACACACAAACACACAAACACACAAACACACAAACACACAACACACAAACAAACAAACAAACAAACAAACAAACAAACAAACAAACAAACACACACACAAACAAACAAACAAACAAACAAACAAACAAACACACACACACACACACACACACACACACACACACACACACACACACACACACACTATTTGTATCATACATAAGCAGATTAACCAGGAAATTGTTTGGTCTATCTCATAATTTATATTCATATGAATTCTAACTCCTTGAAATATCTTCTTAAATACGAAATAAAATATGAGATTACATGATTCAATCCAACCACGACACTTAAAATGCAACTAAACAGGTGAATGAAGTTGTATGGAATGCCAAATATATTTTTTAAAGAAAACACTATTATTGACAGTTTGTTTAACGTCAGCAGTCAGGTATTTTTATATCGTTCCCTTCAATTCAGTATTTATTTGAACAGCCACAAACAATGCCAGAAGTGCAAAGTAATAAGTGAATATGTGTTGATTGACTTATGGCATTTGATAATGAACGGGTTAGAACAATATAGACATACACTTTACTTTATTTACTCTGATAGGCATCATGCATACTTTACTTGATTAATTATGGTGTGGCTCATAAGATAGAACCACAGTGTATGCTGTGGTGGTCAGGGTTGACAATTACATTGGAGCAAAATGAGGAAATGATGCAAAAATTGTCAATTTTCTTTAAAAAATACAGGCATACCATGATTTCTTGGGTTTAAGGATTTAGGGAGAAATAGAGCTAAATAAACATAAAGTTTGTAAAAAAACCCCATTTAAAACAAACACATCTCGTTGCCTTTCAGCTCTTACAATATTGTGTTAAAATCACACAATATTTAGGCATTAATACAAAGATTGTTCCATTCATCATATGATGATTTTCCTGAATCAAAATAATCATGAGTCCCTTTTTAAATAAATTAGTTTCAAGAAAAATATGATAATGTCTAAGCAGTGCAATCAATTTTAATTATTAGCAGCATCCTAAAAGAACCCAGATAATTTGGTATTTGAAAAAAGTCTGCCATAGGTTATTTTATGTCTTAAAAAGAAAGAGGAAAAGTCCAGGGCAAATGAGACATATAGTAACCATGGTGTAAGTAAAATCGTTAAATTTCAAGATAACCAGACTGTACTATCTCATTAAGCCATAAGACAAATAAGATACAAAACTATATCAAAAACAATTCTAGTATTATTTTAACTCTAAACATCTAAAGTTAATTAGTAATGATAAAAATGATTGAAATAAGAAGTTTACACTTTAAACTGGTTTTACGAAATAATCAAGTCATCATAATCACCATCATCATCACCACCATCATGTCCAGCACGGGGTCGGGTTAGTTTAGTAAAACACTTCATCTTCTTAAACTAGTGGACTGTGTTTAGTTATAATATTTAAAATGTGACACCTTATGTAATAGAATGTGAAATGTCATTTAAAATAGTTTTAAAAATATTTAAGGAGTGAAAATAAATTCCTAAGAAATTGAAACAGAACCAATAAATCTAGAATTACAATACACAAGGTAGATTTTAAACCGTGAACATGTTAAAAATGTGACAAGTTATGTATTAAAACTAAAGTAGCTGTTATATAAATGATTATAATAAATAGAAGGAATTCATATCCTTGGCTTTTGTTGGTCCCCTTGGTCCTTAGGTATATGTAGAGATCATTCATTTAACTGTAGGTGTATATGAAATCAACAAAGTTCAGTGTTACCACCATCTTCAGGAAGCTTAAAAGATAGAGTATGGATGTTAATGTGTAGCTAGTATAGAAATATGACACATTTTAAATACTATAATTTACCAAATTTCAATAGATTGAACTTGATTATTTTGTAAAAATTATGTTGGAATTGTTAATATCCCTAAGTAATACATCTCTGTTTCACCTCTTGTAACATATTACTACTGATACACAAGTAGGGCTGCAGCTACACTAACAAGGGTGTATAAAATAGGGCTATTAACATTTCCAGCAGAACCTTGGAAGGCCTTATCTAAGTAACCATTGAACATAGGACATATATTCATAAGGACTTTTTGTGTTGTTTTGAGGTCTACTATCCACACCCCAGTTACTTCCTATATAAATCCATACAACCTGTATATGCTCCTTACAACATGTT
The DNA here is from genome assembly GCA_033556935.1 of Timema podura. Taxonomy (NCBI): domain Eukaryota; kingdom Metazoa; phylum Arthropoda; class Insecta; order Phasmatodea; family Timematidae; genus Timema; species Timema podura. The sequence continues at coordinate 97,601,890 of JAVRXN010000010.1, read as the reverse complement.
CTTAGAATGTTTTCTAAAGTTATCTTAAGTTTGTCAATTGTTTTTCCAAAGCTTAATTCTTTTAATGAGTGGTTAAATTGTAAATTTCTTTAGCTTTATTAAATATACATATTAATAACCATGAAAATAGTCTTGCATACACATGAATACAAAATTTAAAAATATGCAAACTTTTTTTCAAGAATATTAAATTATTAAATCTCCATATCATTCATCTTGCTTTGTGAATTAGTGTAAGTAGCTATGTATTTCTTTCCATGACTGTGCCTATAATTTATTCCTTGTATAGTAAGAGTTTTCCTTTGTAAAATTTTAACACAAGTATACTTTATCACAAAAATAATAAATTTACATCTTACCTCTAAGCTTAATATTTCTCTTTGAAGCTGTTGTTGAAATTCTAAGAATTTTTCTATTGTTAACTTTTGATTCATATTAGGTCCAAAAAAGTATGTTGTCAAGGCAGAATTCACACCCTAAAAAGTAAAATTATTTTAAGCAACACAGAGGAATAAAACATGTATAAGTAACCTTATATAACTTATGGACATATTATTTTCATAACAGCCACAATCAAAATTATTTAAACTAAACCTTTTTTGATCAAAGTCAAATTTAATATAAATACAGAAGATACATGCAGAACTCACACATATTCTAGAAATACATTCTTAAGTTTATATTATATTATTAATCATCAACTACTTTTAGTATTAAAGAAAAACTAAAAAAATAAAAAATAATAATAAACTAAACTGCAGTATTATGGTGAGATCTGGCAAATTTATGAGCCCAGACTCACTAACAGTTATAAACTTGTTAAATATATCAACAAAGTTTACCCACACCCGCTTGCAGTGGCCAAATGGTCTAAAGCATTAGTCTAGCAAGAGAATGGCCTGCTGATGATGCGAAGATCATGGTTTGAATCCTGGTCAGATAAATTGATTTAGTTATTCTCTTTATATATTTGTTGTTAATAAAAGGTTGTAAAATTAACAGTGAATCATCGAGTATATGATTTGTATGGAAAAAAAAAGTATATTCCTAGCTATGCCATGCCTTTAAACTTTAAAATGTATCTTAACAGGTAATATTTGATCAGCCCTTGGACACCAAATATTAACTTTATTTTATACTTTAATGTGTGTGAGATTATATAATCTTATTTTTAATTTATATATTCCCAAATAATGAAGAAATTTTAAAGATAGCTTTCGTTCATCATGTCTAAGTATTTGTTTGGGTTTCATGAATACATTTGTTACATTAGTGGAGTAGGAATAAGCAAGGTAGTATTTTAAAGGAAATGTGCCCACATTTGTAAGGAGGGAGATTGGGAAGCTGTTTAGGGAAAACCACCCCAATTACACCTTAATATTGCTACATATAACTTGCATATTTTACATTCAATATATGAAAACCACTCTTGTACATCTTAATATTGTTACATATAATTTGCATATTTTCTATTCAATATATATTAATTTATCAGTTTTTGTTGTTGAAATAATAGGTACAAGATAAATGAGAGAAATGCTATATTGATTAAAAAAAACTGTCTTTCTTTGTATTTAAAACTCTTCGCTCGTCATTATTTTGTGACATTGATTAGCACTAAATTTCTTCTTACATGGTATTATAAATGTAAATTTACCTATTGAAGAATGTAGGACTATAGGATTTTATTAATATTCACTGATGTGTTTACTTGTTCTATTTAGCATGTTTGGGTTCGCCACTTAACAATAAAGTACTTTATCAAATTAAGTGTGAGATGATTGGTAGGCAAGGATTAGAACTTGAATAGTTTATCTGCTAAGGCAAATGTTATGTGAAGGCCTGAGATTCAATCTTGTCACAATAGTTTTTCTGAATTAATTTTGGCAATAATGATTCAATACTATATATTGCTATGAATAAATATAGATTAGCATCTTCGATTTTTGTAAAATTAATCAATCTCAAAATTCAAAAGGGAATAAATAAAATAGGAAATATAATTATCAATAAATGAATAGACAAATTTAACCAAACGCAAGGGAATGAAATGTGAAGAAGAGTGGAAGACTTCATGCTGAGTAAGTAGTGTGGATGAGTACACAAAGGGGCTTGTCTCGAGTGGGGCTATTCACTTACGTCCGATACTTCTTCTTCAATCACTATTTCTCTAGCCTCCTCCTGTGTATCTAAATCTTCTATATCCATACCCATTATTTCTGCCGCTTCATCCACAACTATTGGCTGGTAGGTTTTCCTTCTAGCCTTCTGCGAAGGTGTTACACAATCAAACATCATGGCACATTTCTCACATCATTCCCTGATACACATTTGGTTTAAACAAACATGCTCTTTGTTTATACAACTTACCATCAACAAATGTTTGCAAGAGCAATGATGAAAAAAAGAATGGCAATAAAAGTATTACTAAAAAGTTTTAAGAAAGCGAATGAATATTTATTATAAAAGAACAAATTTTTATTTTAATGAAAGAGCCATTTATAGCATTTTTGAGATTTTTCAAAATAAGAAAATTAAATAAGAATAGTTTCAATTATTTGCTCATAATGATTAAAATAATAATTCCATGGTACAGCTTCTACGTTACTAATATTATATAAATTTAGTTACAGAAACTAAATGAGCAGACAGGAAACATGATAAGGATAGTCAAAAAGAATTGAGTTTAATTTTTTTAAAAACACTACAAAATATATATAAAATAAAGTCCAGTTTATTTTGGAAGAATTTGAAATCATAAAGAAAAAAAAGCTTAAATTGAACACTCTAAAATGTTCCTTTTAGAAAACACAAAATAAATGTGTAAGAATCATAGAAAATTTAATAAAGTTGAATTAATAAGGGCTAAATCAATCCATTTGAATATATATAGAGAGTTATTGAGATAAAAATAGTTTTAAAGGTATATTTGGTAAAGTAAAAATGTATATTGTTGTAAAGCAATAGGTTTTAAGTCACTTTTAATGCAAAATAAATCACAGTAATAGGCAAGATATGGGTTTAGATTAGAAATTAGTAATCATGGACATAAAAAATTATAAATCAGTAGGTAATATAGAAAAGTTTCAAACCAAAATTATTAGACACAGTAAAAAGAACCAATTTTTTTTTTCTGAAGCGTCCCAAATGGATAGTGAAGAGATGGAGTGAGCAAGCTTCCATGATGCTTGATGGCATGCCACACACTGCCTGTGGTGTGTGTATAAGTACATACTTATAGTAAAATGTAGAGATGTTGAGATTTATTTGCAAGCACCAGCCATATTATTTCCATGAAAAGTTAAATCTTCAAATAAAAGTAATCACACATGTGGCATTCAAGCTAAGTAAATTTGTAGTTTAAATAAAATATACTTTTTTTGTTGTCTTTTAAATGCATAAATATACTATACAGGAATAATACATCAATAGTTAGGGGTGTATCGATGCGGATACCGATGAATCGTTATCGGGTGATAATTAGTGCATCAGCAATTATTATGTCGATTAATCGTGTGTTTTTTAAATTAAAAATTTAAAGCAAAATTTTCTAGGTGGGAGTTTAATGATCAAGGGGGGGCGGGGGGACCCACATACTTATATACATACTGCATCTGGGTTGCAGGCTTTGCAAAAATTACATAACCAGATAAAGAAATATACAATAAACTAACAATATTTTTCCAACTTTAGTTGATTAAGCATAAAACATTTTTTTTATGTATACAATCTTTTTGTATTAATTAGATTAACTGTTACCATTCTCTTAACTATATTTCCCAATAGTTATTAATAAATAATCGGGATTAATTGGTGTAAATAATTATAGCATTAACAATTATTTTAAACAATCGGTAATAGGTTTTACTAATCGTACACCTTTATCAATAGTACTTAGAATATCCGAATTTTAGGGAATAATATTAAATATGAGTGACCAAAATTAATAGTAATAATAATAGTAGAAAATATACAATATTTACATGTATACACTATGAGTTTAAAAGCCTACTTGGTCAAAATAAAATAAGGGTCCTTAAGTTTGTAATATAGAACAGAAGTTTAAATTTGTAAATCTATAAATAAAGTTATATTGAAAATCATTGGCAATATCTTCTTGTGGCTTAATAACACAATACCTTAAGCAGTGGTGTGCAAATTTTTTGTAGTTGCGACCCCACTGAAGTATTATTTTATTTAGAAGACCCCATATTACCATGTAAATAAAATAAGCTTTTCCCTCCTTTTTATGTGAGGCTTGCTTTTACACCTTATATTTACGGTGAATTTTTGATGCCGAATAAATGTTTCTAAGGACCATGTGTGTATAGGCAAAGTAATTTTTTTGCACTAACATTTTCTTACAGCATTACAAAAGCTGCATCTTACCAATCGGGGTTTAGAAGCTTCTTTATCATCCATAAAAACAACAACTTGGTGACCTCTTGATAACTCAGGACCCCAGGGTTGTGAACCATTTCTTTAAAACACCAGCCTACTAAATTTAAAAGCTCCCCACACCATTTCGAGTTATTCGCAGCGGCAACGAAATTGCCTGTTCATTTACATCGAAGCATCACTTCAGTGCAGTGTTTGTGTTAAAATGTATTGTGATTCATGGATGAAGAAAAGGCACTTTTGTTACTTACTAAGAAGCGGAAGAAAATGCCAGATAAGTATTTTTTCCCCAGCAGGAAAGAGTGTGTTTCTTTTTTTTTTATCTAGTTCACAAATTATTTTCGATCAATATAATCTTAATATTTTATTTTTTAAATAACCCTGGTTTTTCTCAACTCTGAATTTAGCCTATATCAAATTCAAAATACTGAATCAAACAAAACATTTTGTTTATAACAAAATAAGATACCTATAATAAAACATTGCAATACTACCTGGGCTGTGGAGTCGGATGCAATTTTGGGTGGAGTCTGAGTTGGAGTCGGTAGAAAGGTACCGACTCAGACTTAAAAAACTTATAATAGTGTCAAACTCGATTCTTACTGGTATAGACATAATCAAGGATCAATCTTAATATCATGATTTTTAACTATCAAAACTATGATGGCATACAAAACAAAAGAGAACATTCAGAATTGGGTAATTTTTAATTGTGATTATTATTAGTTTTAATTTATTATATGCATAGATGATTGCATATTTACTCTCATAGGAATTTAGGCAATTCACTTTATCCATAAATTGTAATCAAATAAATATATTTTAGGTTTAATTAAACTAAGAACTAATCTGATGATCCACTGTTCGTGATGTCTTGTACTACCACTTAGTACTTAGCGTTTTAATGTTTATTAATTAGTTATAATTTTACTGTAGTCAAATGATTTTATTATAATACCTTTTTTTTAATGAATTAATATATAAATGTTTAGACTGGAGCAACACAGTCTAAACATTTATTTTAATGTTCTACACATGATGATATCATCTATTTTTTTATGTTTGTCATGGGCATACTGCCCATTATAATTAATAATTATTATTATTAATGTAAATTTGTCCATTAATAAAGAAGTCGGAGTCAGAGTCAGACAGTAGAAAAAGTAGAGGAGTCGGAGTCGAAGGTTTAGCTTACCGACTCCGCAGCCCTGAATATTACTTACCCTTCCATTTAATTCTTTTCTGATTTCAAGCCATATTTTATCTTTCTTCCTTATATTTTTGTATTCTTCATGTGATAAATCATATCAATAGATAATTTTGAACAATTTCTATTAAATTTCGTTTTTCACCATTATTTTTAGCTTGCGGTTAAGACGCGGAAGCGATAAAAACGCGGTGAACAGCAAATAAAATTTGCTGCTAGTAAAAACGTTGCACAACTGCAGCCGCAACTTTATAGTGCCACGCCAATTTGAATACATATGTAGGCCGCCACATATTTACACGCTCGAATCTATCAACAATATTCACCGCCACGTAATCCAGGGGAAGCCTTAAGATTATTATATTCAAATAGTGGTAGGGGATCCAACTCTTGATATATGTAATTAAATCTTGATATGGGATCTTAGGTGATAAATTTATCAGAAAGAAAGCTTGATTTTCTAAAATGATGAATTAATATTCATGCAAGAAATATGTTTAACTCTACAAGAATGATGGTTTAAAAGTTTACCAAATATCAATTGAAATGGCTTCAAGGTACTTTAATAGCTACCAATAAAGAAGTAGAAAGTCCCTAATTGATAAATGGTTCACAAATGATATTGTATGTGAGCTAATGTTTTAAATAATTTTGAAAATGTGTTCCTGGTAACAGAAAAGTTGTTTGTCATGTTGCAAATGGGATTATTTGGGATTGGGAAAATGTAATAACTTTTAATATTCAGCTGTTATATAGTAAGAGTACTTTTTAGAAGCCAGAAATATATTTTTGATTTGGGGGTGCATAAGTATGAAATTGTTGTTGAGATTATACAGGTGTTTAGAGAAACTACATTATAAAGGGAGATCCCCAGTCATTATCTTAAGAAACTTTTTAACGTAGTCTCTAAACGCTATTTAGAGGATGATTTCATGCTAATGATGCATTTTCTAATGGTTAAAATTGAGCTTTGTCTAAGTTCACTCCTACAAACAAATATAAAATAATTTTTCTTTAAGTTAGAGGTTATAGTTTTATGCTAGAATTTAGTGGGTACAAATTTTACCATGCAACCATTTTTCACTTTTATAACCCATTTTCATTGGCAAATTTAGTAATCAAATTAATATTTTGCCCTAACTTCATGGAATTTTAGTAACTCTTAAAAATGTCAGTTGTAAATCATTTATGGCTAGACTGGACTATAAATGATGTTTCAATACTATGTTTTATAAAAATATTTAAGCCAGTAAGTTAGGGACCAAATGTGTAGAAATTTAGTGGTGAAGCCCAGTATATTTTTTTATTCAGGGCTCAATTTCCTTCTCTTTATATATGTATATATATAGAGCTAATTTTATTTCAGGTTGTATATATCTTTTACTATATGTATTAAAAAGATTTTTATTTCAGGTTATATATATAAATTTATACACACCTTTCACTAAATGAATTATAAAAGATCTTGATTTCAGAAAGAAGAAGTAGAAAAAAAAATCGACAAAGCCCTCCATATGTTCAAGTAAGTAGGCATAGGTTTGAATTTATATTAAATTCATATTGAAGACTTTTAGAAACCATTATTGATTTAAAATCATCAGTAATTCAAAATGGAAACTTAAAATATACTCTAAGAAATAAATTAATGTACTATACCTTTTCATTAATAATCAAAAATGATGATGTGATTTAAATAATAGTTTAACATTTGAAATAGTATTTATAAAACTACCTTTAAAACCTCATAGCAAACCAAAATGAGGCTACCTCAAACAGTCATGCAAGAAGGAAAACCTATATACAATCACTGTTTAATTATTTACAAGTGTCTCTTTATTGAAATTATGTCCCATTGAAGATCAAAAGTTCATGAACATTGGGTATAAAAAGTAGATAGGAATGGAACATGCTATACTAAACATTAATTTGAAAAATTTACTATACCCTGATTTTGGTTGGAAAAATAGTAGAGAAAATTCAAACATATTTCTTTGTGGCCAACAGTGATCATATTTTACTTTATTATTTGTGTTATTTTAAAGGTATTGATAATACATATCCAAAATGAATGCTGCAGATCACATGAATTGACGTATTAACTTATTAAAATGTTCTTAGTAGCTTTAGTAACTAACTTTTACTGTTCTTCATACCAAAATCATACTAGAGAAAGAAAGTAAAACTACTTCAATGCATAAGATGATCTGGAAAAATATTCAGGTTAGTTATAGATTTATGTGTATGTTTTATTGAAAGACAATGCTATTAAAAACACACAAAAAAAACAACAACAACATAGTTTACTCCATAAAACTCTCCATCACCTAGATCCATTTAAATTGCAGTAATGCTGTTTGATTTTAGACACAATAATTGATCTAAGATAATTTTGAATTCAAAATAATTAAATATTGTTCATAATAATATAAGATGTCAATCAATTTAATGATAATTAATGATGATAACACTATCTTTGTGAAACTATAAATATATTACATAATTTATTATAAAAAGCTAACTGGTTTATTAAACTTTAGTTGTTTGATGTTTGTATTTTTTTAAAGTTAAAATACCTACATATCATCCTTTACAAAAAATAAATTAAATAAATATAATGATTTTTGAGTCATATATTTAAGAATATATTTTTTACAATCCAAAAGAAACACTTCTTAGTAAATATGTAGTCATATTTTTATTTCTTTTAATTCATATATAATTAGATGTATAGTACACTTTACAATAGGGCTTATACTGACTTTTTGACACAAAATGAAATGTAATTAAATTGTGGTCTTATCTGATAAGCTATTTCATAGTGAAGGTAAGAATTTTTTTTTTCCTAGTAAGGGTTGTTGTATTCTTAAAGTGTTATTCATAGATTAATTGGGAAAAGCTAGTTTAAGAAGTTTTACTTAAAATGAATGTGCTCGCAGACATTTAAATAATTTTTACTGAAATGTCAGCTAGTAGCAAAATAAATAAAAATTTGTATATAACCTGAAGAGTTGGCGAGACTCTGTAACAAAAAATAATGTATTTAATAGGGGTCTGCGAGATTGATTTTTTTCATTTGAGTCAAACTCGAGTCGAGATTTCTAAAAGTTCCTGAGTCCATGTATCGTTCAAATATATTCATAATTTTAAAATGTTAAAGTATATTAAAACACATGTTCTTAAAATATAAATGACACTTATTTTTATAAAGAGTAAATACTTAAAAAAAAAGGTTAAATAATGAAAATATTGGTTTTTTAAATTAGAAATATGACTTATAGAACACAATTTAAAAACCAAAACAACACTCAAATAAAATCTAATAAAAAAAAATTAAAACGGTTTCACACTCATGTCTTTAAGGATATTAAAATTACACTAACAATTATAAAAAAAGTTAGTAAAATGAATAATTGCATGATGACTTGAAAATGTATAACAAGACAGTGTAGAAACACTGTACAGTGATGTAAAGTAAGTGATAGTGACGGAAGTCAACCTGAAAGGAGAGTTATGTTAGGCCTAGATAGGAACAAACACACTTCTCTCTTCATGTCTTCTTAAACTTGTACACTTCCCACTTCTTCAAAACTTCCACAGTTGCACATTAGTTTGAATTTTTGGGAATATTACTTTTTAATTAAATACATTAATCATCTTCATATGAAAAATAAACATTTCCTAAAATTCAAAACAATGTACAACTGTGGAAGTTTGAAGAAGGGGGAAGTGTAAAAGTGAAGAACGAAAATAGAGAAGTGTGTTTGTTTATATCTAGGCCAAACCTAACTATCCTTTCAGGTTGGCATCTTTAACTATCACTTTACATTATTGTAAAGTGTTTCTACACTGTTTTGATAAAAAGTTAATATTATTATTATTATTAGCCCCGCGTCTTATACCGTTCGGGTTATACGCACTTACGCTAATGTGTAATGGTAGGGTGATTGTGAGGTGAAATGGAGGACCTACAGTTTAACGTGGAATCCGAACACGGTGGAGGCCTGGCATTCCTCACATTCACAAAGTGTGATTAATACACATCTTGTCAGAGGTGAAGGAAGGGTTTGGTAATCAGATAAATCTGTGCCGGGACGAGGATTGAACCCCGGACGCCAGCTCAGAAGTCCGACACTTACCCCTAGACACCAGGTCACCAAAAAGTTAATAAAATTGACGTTTACCTCTTGTCCAATGGCAGCAATGTAAAGTGTGAACAGTGTTGTTCTTTTCATTGTAAAAACCATATTGTGTTCGTCCCTTTTATTTGTTTCTATCCACCTTTCCTGTATCTTCTTCCAAATATATGCAATAGGATTTATATTAATTTGGTTTAAAATAAATATCTGTAGAGTGTTTTAGTTGATCTAATACAATATATACTCTAGGCAAAAACCTGATTTAAGTGCATGTTAACAACTTTTTGAAATGGAATTTTTTTAGTCTTACTTCTAGTTCGAGTTATATGCTTAAGTACTTATTATGCAAATGAATAAGGAATTGGGAAGGTTGAATTAAGAGGAAGTGAGCCCACATTTGCATGTAAGGAGAGTGGAAAACTATTTAGGGAAAACCATCCCCAGTTCACCTGACCAAGATTCGAACCTCGATCTCCCCATTCTCGGCAGTCTAGCTCAACACGAAACTAGCACGTTAGCCAACTACGCCACTGAGGCGGGTGAAATTAAATTTGATTTTAGAAGAGGATTAAACAATTTTGTTCAAAAATGATATCTGAAGAGTGTTTCATGTGATTAACAAAATGATGTGTTTTTTATTTCTATAGAAAATGTATTTAAGTTTAATTTACTAAAAGCCAATTTTTGAGAATTTTGTTCCAAGGTTATAATAGACTATATGCGAAAGGATGTAAAAGTGTGTTGTACCATTTAAAAGTACATTCAAAATGGTTTTAAAGATGAGTAAAATATAAATTCCCCTGTAGTGTAAAAATGATATATATTCGAAGAAATAGAAGTAATTTGGATTATAACCAAATCCTATAAAGATATTTTAAATCTTTGTTCTTGTTAATCTTCTTTTATTCAGTGTTGCAATCCGCGTGATAATTTTGGCTAAGACTAGATTGGAAAATTGTTCTGATATTAACGTATTTTATGACATTGTAATTGTAGCCAGAATATATAATAGTTAAACATTTTACTATCCATACTATCTACTTAAGTATTGTCAATTTTCCATATTTCGAAACCTGTGTTTATAATAGATAATGAAAGTCCTTATCCTTAAGTCCGTACTCCGTAAATATGACCAACTTTAACTTTCTAAGGACTAGTTTATACGGACTACCAATCACAGCTGAGTAAATATGGACATGCGTTTTGGGATCCATCTTAATCACTAAAATAAATGGTTTGTAGTTAGATTTTATTTTGTGGTTGGTTATGTTCTCTTAAAAAGATCAAAACCCATATATAAATAAAGGAAGCAAAAAAAAAAATTAAAAGTGCTTGCTTTTTTTTACTATATTCCAGTGTTTGTGTTATCTGCACTCTCTTCTTTCTTCTTTGCGTTTGATAAAGGCAACAATGCCGAAATAATTTTCTATTTGTGTTGAAATGTGTGACTACTTCTACTATAGAAGACTGAAGAAAGGAAGATGTCAGCTTTGTGCATTGGATTCTTCCCTCATTTTTTCTCTTTCCCTAGATGGGCTTTCTTCATCAAATTTACTCTTAGTAGTTTATTATTAATTTTTCTTTAGTTTTATCAATTTCCTTTATTATAAAATAATATGCTATAGTGAGATAATAACTTATGAGAATTAACTTAAGTCTCAAAATACATAAGATAGCAAATGTTTATTTTAAAATTAGTAATTGAATAAAGTAGAAATATTAAATTTAGAATCACTTTTTTGTGGACTTGAACATTCTTTCACAAAAAAAAGTATTTTAGATTATGTAGTGAATATAATTAACAAATACAATGCATCCCCCCCCCCCCCCCCCAAGCATGGTTTTACTCCGGTTGGATTATTAATATATTTATTTTCTAACATTTGCACACAATACAAAATGTATTAATTTACCTATAATTAATATTATTAGATCCTGACATTACTTAAGACTGGGAAAATTTTCACTCGTCAAAAACAAAATCAATGTAACATGCAAAATCCATTATTAAAATTAACACTTTACACTGTTTAATACAAGAAAAAGAGTCCCTGAAGAAGACCAAAAACAAGTTTTTTTATGACTAAGATATGAGCATAGACATTTTTAATGCAAGAAATTAAATTAAAAGAAAATTTTCATTGTATTTCACAAGATTTCCTTTCTGAAAATCTCTCTGTGATAGTATTTTTGTCTAACATAATTTATTGTAGTATATTTTATAACATTACTCAATTAATTGCACATAATTTGGAAGAAAAATGTTTAGCAGAGGAGTAAATACTATTATTTATTTAGCATGCTCCAACTAATTAACTAACCAATTAACTATTTATGCAATGTTTAGCCATGTTTAGCCATTGTGTCTCCTCATTGTTAAAAATAAATATATAAATGGTGTGTCATTCCATTGACAGTGAATTTGGAAGGTTTAGGTTTGATCTAAAAAAAAATAATTTGTGGAAATATTGGCTCTACCTATGTGAAAATAGTCAGACAAAGTAAAGGAATGTTAATATAAGATAATGTGAATTAATGTTTCAAAATCACATAGTAATTTTTAATTTGATACATTAAATGTATAGCATTTAGTAATGTGATCTTCCATTACACACGAAAGGTCTGGTTTTAAAGTTTTCTTGGATATGAGGTGAACAAGGATGGTTCAGTGATAAATTATTAACATGCAAAACCAAATATATTGGAAGAAAGCAACGCTATCCGATCAAGTATAGATGGAAGACAAAGCTTGGGGAATGAACAATTATAATTACGGACATGAGCCTATATCAATTATAATCAAATAAATTAAAAAATGACACCTGGATATGGGAATCAATCCGGGAACCTTTGGCTTAGCGCACCAATGCTCTACTGAGCTATCCAGGGATCGTCTGGTGCTCAGGGTCATTCTTCACTCATATTTTAGGCAGAATTTGTGATGAACATATGAATATCATCGGCTACTAAGAGGTACCATTGATATCACAACCAACAGTAAAGAAGGACTTTGAGCATGGGACAATCCCTGGATATCTCAGTGGTAGAGCATTGGCATGCTTAGACAAAGGTCCCAGGTTCGATTCTAGTGTCAAGTGTCATTTTTCAATTTATTCGATCAAATCTATTGGGTTCAAATTTATAGTCAGATTGTCACTTTACACATAATTTGATTCCCATATCAAGATTAATGCTGTGGACAAATATCAAATATTAATTTGGGTTATATATGAATTAATATTTAAATGGCAACATTAAAGCCAGATAAAAGTCACCATAGCTCTGATTGTGGATGGCTAGTTTGAGTTCACTAGTTATCACAATAATTAGACTCAACACAACAAGACGTGAAAAGTATCCCTGGATATGAGACAAACCAACATATCGTAGAGCTCATCGGTAGAGCATTGGCACATAGAGCCAAAGATTATGGGTTGGATTCACATGTTCAGGTTGTCATTTTGAACTTAAATATACATAGGCGTATAAACCAAATGGGTAGTAAGAAGTGGTGCTAAAAAAACTTAAATATATCTGTTTTAACGTTTTCAAATCAATATTGTATATCATACCAGAAAAAAATAATTGTGTGAATTTAAATTAGGGGAAGCCCACTGCCAGAGACCTCAGAGACCTGCGGGTGCTCACTTAAGCCAAGCGCACAGACAAATAATATACCCAGACACTCAACCTCCAGGTTAAAATAATTGCGCTCCTTTTGACAGCTTGAGTCCTTCCACACTAGAATCGCTGCGATTAGTCCAATCAACACCCAGCAGTGACACTAGCGAAGCCCAGTGTTGAAAGACTCAAGCTGGCAAAAGGAGAGCAGCGAAACCTCTGTAAGTTTGAGAGTATATTTCTTACTTGTCTGTGGCCAAGTGATATAATTTGCACAAGAGAAATATACACGACTGTGCAACACTGATGGCCATACCTCAATAGAATAACTACTTAAATTATAAAACCTAATGAGCAAAATAAAATTCAATGATTTCAAATTTAAGAAATTTTTAATAAAAGCTATATTATTTTGTTTAGTAAGTGAATTGCATGTACATAGTTATTTGGTTTTATTTAGTGATTCTGAGCAATTGCAAATTAAATCCAAGTATCATACAATAGAAGAGATTTGGGCCTAGTTATATTAATTGAAGGACACTTTCATCTTGTCCCAACTTTCCATTTTTATGAGCATTAATTCATTGTATTTGTAAAATATTATTAAACAAAAGAGTTTAGATACTTTATGCTGAGCTGTGATTGTAATATCCATCATCCTTAATTTATTATACCAGCCTATAGTTCTCTTGTAATTACTATCATTTTATTTTAATCCTTAAAAACGTAAAATATTTAAAGAGTTATAGTTGGTTGACTAAACTTCCCTAGCTAAGATAGAGTACAAGAAAATTATGATTTAGTAGGTACATCATAATTATCCGACAACTTAGCTCAGCCGTTAGCATGTTTGTCTACTTAGCTAAGGGTCCTGGGTTCGATTCCCGGCATGGCAGAAATATTCAACATTGGTGAAATGTGGGTTTACCCTTTCACAGTGATGAATTAACAGCCAGGGACTGAATGTTGTGCCTGTCCTAGTTTAAGTTAGATTATAAGACATATGAGACTACAACAGGCCTAGCAAGCTGTTAGTGGAAAATACATGGCTTGGATAAAGAAGTGACCAGGCTGGAAACAGTAATGGATGTAAAGTAAAAGGTACTAAATGTGCTGTTAGAAACGGATGTGAACATTTAAGAAATTGCTTGAGGCAATGAAAAACATCCAACAATGCCTTTTACCACTAAGAATGCGAAAAATACTTGAAACAATTAAATCACCTGGAAACCAATTAGAGACCAACATCATCCCATTTTCCTGCCATGGCTCACAAGCTACAACGCCTTCCTTCTAGACGTATAACACGTGAGCATTACAGTCAGTGGACATTCAATCTTCACAGTATTCAGTTAAATGTTGTGCTTGTAATTTATAGTGAGTGCTTTCAATCCCATTATGCAATTAAGAAACACCTTGATGTTACAATTATCAGTGTTTAATATAGTAGTTTTCTGATGTTTATTTAGTTTTGGAACCCTCACTCAAAATTAAGGGGATTCATAAAAATACCGTGGATTTTCTTAAAAGAACAAAAAAGAACCATGAGATAACATCTTTGATCTTAGCTCTTCGAAATCAGAACCGTCTACAGGTAAGCCTACCAAGTACTTGTTTCCTGTTTTCTAAGAAACAAAAATGAGGAGATCTTACAGTAGCGTGTATACGTCAGTTAATCTATTTGCTAAGTTTATTTTCTAGCCTTTAAAGACTTAAGCATGACTTTGCAGTTTGCAAATATATATTTTTTTAAGGAGGGAACCAATATCTTTTATTTATTTTAGAACAAACACCTACAAAGACATCCCAGCGTCTAGCAACAACTTGCCCACTTAGCAGTGGATCATTGAAATGGCCTGTTCAACCGATTATAAATTTTCCTCAAAACAAGTGTAGAAGTCTTTCCGCTCGATATTATAGTGTTTACCAGTGGAAATATTAATCAGAAGCTGAAGATGCTGTGTATTATTTCCCATGTAAGCATTTCTCTTCAAAATCTACAGTTCGCTCAGGTGAGCCATTTGGGAACCACAAGTTTATCGACAAAGGATCCAGAAAGTGGAGGGATGCTTTTGCCCTTTTTCAGGAACATAAAAAAAGCTAAAAGCACAAAATGTTGATGAGTGCTTGGTCTGAGCTAAAAAGCTTAAGTTCAATGAAGATGTTAGTGGCATATCTCTTAAATAGTGAACAAACATCCAAAAGCTAAAAATATCTAAGGCATGTGAAGTTAATTCTGAAAGGGGTCAGTTTTCTGGGTCAGAAAGGCTTAGGATTCAGTCGGAGAACTCTGTGAATAAAGGGAATTTTCTGGAAATGTTAGAAACACAATGTGAGGACAAACCCAAACTCAAAGAAAGAATG
This sequence comes from Timema podura, assembly GCA_033556935.1. Classification (NCBI taxonomy): domain Eukaryota; kingdom Metazoa; phylum Arthropoda; class Insecta; order Phasmatodea; family Timematidae; genus Timema; species Timema podura. Next base: position 97,586,164 of record JAVRXN010000010.1, on the reverse strand, counting down.
AGTCATCAATACATCCATTAGAGCTTTCAAGAGTACCAGAATAATTTGATATCAGTGTTTTCTTTCTGAATTGTAAGGAGTATCATTGAAAATGTAAAAAAGTCCAGCTCCTACTTAATATGATTGACGAAACAAAAGATTTTCCAAGGCGGAACAGTTGGCCCTTCTAATTAGATATATGATTGCGAGGATTGGAAAGTGAAAGAGAGAGCAATAGGTTTACACCATCTAAAAGATTGAAGTGCAGGGTGAAAGATCAGGTACCTCATGCTTCGTACTTTCACTGCCATGCTCACCATCTCAATATAGTGTTAGTGCATTCACTGGGTGTTATTGAGAAAGCTAAAGACATTTTTTCTACACTTCAAATGATCTACTGCTTCATATCAAACAGCTATCCATAATATGAGTTATTTTTAGAATCTCAAAGAAATCTGAAGTAATCCATTTCGAGCTTAGAACAGTTAGTCCCTACATGGTGATTTTATTGGTTTAGTGTGGTAAGATTAAAAAAAAAAGTCAAGTGATTTTAGTTGTGCTCGATGAGGGTATGAAAGATAGAGCTGAAAGTGTTGGTATTAAAGCTCAAATGGAGCAATAATGCTTTATCTTTCCTCTCTGCGCAATGGCTCTCATACCGGTCATAACATACCACCTCACCCTGTAGCTTCAATCCTAGGATTTAAATTTTATGGTAGTAGGGTGCCTGATCAAAATCACCAAAGAAGAGTTGGTCAGAATAAGAAGCTTTGAGAAACATGAAGAATGAGTGGAAAAGACAACAGCAACATAGATGGGTGGGACAAACTAAAAGAAACACTAAGACCATTGATTTTAATATATTGGATACCATTATGGATGAGTTTGACTGCCAATTCTTGAGTCAGGATATTATGGAAGCAAAGAGTGCACTTCAAAAAGGAAAATATGCTTTCCTGGATGGTGAAGTTGTGAAACTTCTAATCAATAAATATGATATTTTTCTAAATGTCAACTTGTTGGAAAAGCAGCTTACTCTGGCAAAAAAACTTTCTTAAACTTAATAGTGATTCAACCTCTCCTAATGAATACTTCCAGAACCTACAGAAACTTCCAGTGATATATTAAAAAGAAATATTTCTATTAACATTTTTTTCTCACATTATTGATCACCACTGCCTGTAAAGAACATTTTTTTTCTGTTCTATAGAGCGTGAAGAACTACCTCTGGTAATTGACTCGCCTCTTTTTGATTTTAACTGTGTTAAGGGAAGAAGTAAATAAAATCTCTCTTTGCGAGCTAGTTAGTGATTTTGATAAAATGAAGCCAAGGCACTAACCTTTGCTACATTAGTAGTTTTAACCTACTGTAAATAAAAAGTACTTTTTTTTTTGTTAATTGAAATTCAAGTGTCCTTATTTTTTATCAATTGTGAGTTTCCATTTGTTTGCATCTAAATAATAACAACAAGCGAGTACATGTAAATTACATGTATGTAGGATAAGAAGTAAACACTATGCGTGGAAACTGGAAATGTAAGAAAATAGTTCATTTCAAACTTTCTAAGGAATAGGGATGGGGTACACTAAGCGATATACCCAATAAGGTATTCCCTAAAATATGTTTATCCCCTTCTCCCCTTCCGCCTCCCTCAAGCAAAAAGTGAAATAATGCCCTTGCATTACATAGTAAGTACACACTTATTTCATTTCTGTTTAGGTGTGGTGACTATCAGGTGTTTTTCAGGTGTATTTACAATATTATTCGAACCAAAACTTCAATGAATGATTTATTAAAGCACCATTTGGGTATGTATGAAAATGTCATATGGGTATGTAAAAGCTTGTTTGAATGTGACAAACATTTTAATACATCAATATTTATTTGATCTATAGCATGATAAATAGCATATTTGGAGCTGACCTTAAAGGTATTTCCAGTGTTAGCATGGTCTCGGTGACGGCTACCAATACTAGTCTGTTGTCGGATTAAAGTTGCTACTTTTTCAAACTCTTCTGAGTCAACATCACCATCACCGTTTAGATCAAACATCCGAAATGCTATCTCAAAGTGGCGCCGAGAAGCTGAAAGTTAAGATACAGTTAAAAACATAGAATTATAAAAATAAATGTGGTGGATCAAAACTCTTTCCAAACAAAACGTTGTTTAGCTAAAATTTTGGAAATAAGACTTTTGATAAGATCATATTGTTTGAAAATTCAGCTTTATTTCTAAAGAAAATACCAAATCTGAAAAGAACCTTTGATGATCTTGATTTTGAGTTTGGGTCAAACAAAACCCTTCAACATAAATTTAATACATGTGAGATCAAACCTGTAAGGGTATAGAAAGATTTTATTAGCGATCAATGAAATTTATTTAAAACATATTTTTAGAATTATTAAGTGAAGGTATATTTTTAAGATAAAAACTAATTGATTCAACATTTTTAATAATGATTCAGAACTACTTAGTTGTAAAATTATGAATTAAATGATACACTCAATTTATATGCTAACTTTTTAGCTTAGAACAAACTGAATTAGAATTAATAATAAGCTAATTAATTGAGTTTGTTGTCAGCCCTACTGATCATATGACCCAAGATATTTGGCTTAAAATAGACCTGACTGCCAGTCAAGGTTAAAAGCTTGCTCAGGTGCATTTGGGGTGTTTTCCACATAAAAATTATCACTGTGGTTTCTCCATTCCCTCTTCAATCTAATGTGGGGGTGGGTGGATCTTCTAAGCTAAACTTTTAATTCCTGCAACTAGGGTTAGGCCAAATAACGCATGTGTTAAAACTGAAAGACTACATAACAAAACTGTAGTCTTGTTTAGCTGAAATATGTACCTAACAACAAGCTTAGTATTGTCAATTCGTTTAAATCAAAATCATTAACTTAATTTGAAATGCTAAAACAATTGAGAGGTAATAGCTGTGTAAGGGCGGGAAATAACTAATGAATGAAAATGGGGATAGAGAAAGATGCAAAATCCCTTACATAAAACTTCTTATTATCAAGTCTCTGAAATGGATGGATACCCTGATTTCACTCTCCCCTTACCAATGACAGGATGGAGACACTAGTAGGGAGGAAATTTAATCAAAGCTGTATGTAAATGAGGTTAATAAGCAGGGAGGTATTTTTTTTATCACCGGGTCTTACTACCTGTTCAGGTTACACGTAAACATGATAATTACTCTACTCCAATGATGTTAAGATGAGGAAGGGAGCATTTTAAAAGTAATCGATCCACATTTGTGTGAATGGAGAGTGAGAAACCATTTAAGAAAAAACTTCCCTTTGTGAACTCAACTAGGGTTCGAGCCCTGATCTCCCTGTCTTAAGTAGGCCAATCTAACACATGAGTTACACTTTAGCCCATTCGACCACTGGAGATATAATTTAAAAAATGAAAAAAAATCATAAAGGTTTCTTTTGTTTTTGAAAATATATACATCATTTAAATTAATAGGTGTTGTATGAACACTTTTATGGCAAAACAATGTCATAATAAAGTGGTTGAGGTTTCTAAAACAAGGTCCTGAGATGTAGATGTTTACAACAATCTCAAAATTTCTGAATTGTCACCGATTTTAACAAGCAAGAAAGTTGATTTAAGTAATTGTTTTCTTGGATATGATGACTAGTTATTTTAAATTTTGATCACAAAATTAGTAATTTAGTGCATAAAGTAATTATTTTTTAGCATAAGTTTAATCTTGCAATGATAAATGTGGATGAAATATTGAAATTAAAATTAAATCTTCTGCAGTTATTGAAAGTTGACCAACAAACATTAATCAAAGGTATGGCGTTATTTAAAAATGCATTTATTATTTTGTGTGTGTATGCTGGACATGTCATCGTATCAATCTTACAAAGCTTCTCTGCAATTTTTATTTTATTTAAAAAAAATTATTGGCTACACATCAATAAGATTTTGTAATATAAAAAGGAAGCTAGAGTAAACATATATAGTTTGCTAGTATGCCAGCCCATCTCCTTTTATCCAACTGGTATGCTTTAAAGCCGGTAAAAAATTAGAGCTGTGGGATACAACAATTTGATTATGAATACATAAAGTGATAGTACTTTAAAAAATTGAATCTCAGAGTTCGTTCATTCAACTGTAAGCACATTTTAACACTTCAAACATATTTCCAATGCTGAGTAAGTGTGAAGCAATAAAGTGTGATAAGAAGTCAGAATCAATAAAGCAAAAATAAACAAAGGTAAGCAAGCACTCACTTGACAAAACTGTGAGCAGGAAGATGTAGTCTGAGAAGGTGATAAGGCCAGAGCTGCCCAACTTGTAGAAGATGCTGTCTTCATCCAATGCTAATTCAAGTTTCATGTGAACATTCTGAAAGAGCAAACAAGTACACAATTGCAGCAGAAACTCACTGATGACATAGTCCAGATAAAGGCTAAAAATTATTAAAAAGATTAAAAAAAAAACTTGGTTTTGTTATTAAATATATACTCTACACACACTATCTACATCTTACCACTTTTGAATATTTAAATTGTTTGAATAACTAACTGATTTGATTTCAGGATAGAACTGTTGATAAATATAGAACAAACGTTGGGGGCATTCCACAAAATATTGATTGTGAAATTCTATTCTTGTCTAAAAATCCTATTTATCCTGTTTATTAAGTTTAAGGCTAGGTAGTAAAGTTCAAAAAGTATATTGAAATTGTTTATACAGGCATGAAAATACTGTGCAAGGTTCAAACACGGCTTGGTTTATAACTTCAAACTTTATCCTAAGAACAGGTGATATAAAAAACTCTCTAAAGTAAATTAAAAGTAGGAAAAACAGCATTGGTCTTTTATTTTATATTTTGGCCAGTAATAATTCAATTTTCATTAAATGATTTATCATGTTGTATATTTTATAGCCGTGGCTTTTCTTTGCTCTTCATATAACTACCTATTTTGGATAAACACATTTAATTACAAATATGGGTTAGGAATGACAAAGGTCATGTGTATGGATATACTGGAATCCCATACTCTCTCTATATATAGATATAAATGTATATACACACACACTTATGTCAAAACATTTCAATTAAAATTATATTTGTATGCATTATAAAATAAAACTTAAGTGTAAAGGGCTAGAAAGTATATTAAATTTTCTTTCTCGCCCTAAGCTTTCACTTATTTCATTTTTTTTTTTTATTATATCTCAATCACAACCACACAATAAATCAAAAGTGTGCATGGTTAGAAGGCTTGAGTAGTGGATGAACAAACAGAAAAACTATGAGATTTTATGAACTAAGAAAGAAAGAGCCATTTTTTTAAAAGTGTCGTTAAGAATTCTATCAAAGTATTTAAGATAATATGGTTGTAGTTATTTAATTGTATGGTGAATTAATTTTAGTGTTCTCAGAGAAGAATTGACAAATAAAGTAAAAATGTGAAGGATGAAGAAAACATATAAAGGGGGATGAGGGAAGTATTTCAAATGTTCCAGATAGGAATTTTGTCAAAAGTGAGTTATTATGTATTTCAAATCTATTGATTTAGCAAAAAGTAATTGCTAATTGTCTGAAACCATGGTATTAATAGTAATAATAATGGTTATTATTATTATTTAGCACCGCGTCTTACTACCCGTTCGGGTTATACGCCTAAGTACTAATTATGCTATTGGATTAGGATTTGGGAAGGTTGAATTTGAAGGAAGTGAACCAGCATTTGCGTGGAGGGAGAGTGGAAAACCATTTAGGAAAAACCACCCCCAGTTCACCCGACCGAGATTCGAACCTCGATCTCCCCGTCCTCGGCAGTCAGGCTCAACACGGCTAGCGCGTTAGCCAACTACGCCACCGAGGAGGGTTATTAAATAATAATAGTGTCTGGGCTACATCAATTTGTGGCTCAGTTTGCACAAAAAATTAGCCAGTAGTCGTACATCCTTTTCATGGAGGCTCTTTCCCTGTCCCAAGATGAGGTAATGGTGATAGTGAATATGGTGGGGTACACCCAATGAAGATCGTAACTTAACTTAAGCTTAATTAATTAAACCATGGTAACCATGGAAATTATTTCTCTTTAGAGATAAATTCCCTGGTACCATCCAGCAATCAAACCTGGGACCTCTAGGTCAGCAGCCAGGGGCTCTGACCAATATACTACGAGGCCAGTGGTCTAAAAGCATAAATAGGGTAAAGTGAGATAAAATTGGTATATATATAAAATTAACATAAAGAATAATATATTTGCAGTTTTATCCTAAGATTCAAAATTTAAATCAGGGCTGTGGAGTCAGTTCGCCAAGTCTTTGACTCCTGCTCCTTCACAAATGGCTAAGATATATGAGCTAGAAATAGCAAATTTAATGCAGTAAAATTCTCAGATACAGATAACTTCATGGGGAGCTTCTTTGGCAATTTGAATTTGAATAAATTTGCCAATCAAAATTACAAATATTGGTCCTAAGGAGTAAAAAAAGTATAAAACTAGATTGATATATTTACCATACAATGTTAAAATATAATAAGTTTTTATTTTGAAGCCAAAGTTAGTCGGTGTATTTTTACCAACGGTGACTCCACCCAAAATTGCTTTCGGCTACGACTCCACTGCCCTGATTTAAATGTATGTCTAAGTTAATTTTTAAATTAATTCTCACTTAGTTTTTGTCAGTAATAGTACTGGCGAATTTCTTTTAAACTTGCAACAGACATTGGTACTTGTTTCAAAAACCATAATATATCAATGATTTATATTTGATATAATGATGTACCAACAAAATGCATGAAAAGTAATATTTGCTGTGAAAGGGACAATTCCCACATTTACCTGTTTTATACATGACTTTTTCAATCTTCATTACATGGCCAAATAGTATTAAATTTTAGTTATAGTTTTCACAAACTTGAAATGTTTTTGTTTATTTACTAGATGGTTCATAGAGATTCAAAAGTATTAGATGTTTACATATCTTGTACTACCAGAGTTAAGTTTATGTTAACAAGGTGATTGATTAGACCCTTATATTTGTAAAACAGCCAGAATTGAAGGACCATGTATAGCTGTACAAATAAGTAGATTCAATAAACATTCAATTCACTGTTGCTAGATATATTGTTGCAAGATAAATTCATATTGAATTGCATGTTTAGTCAATACCTTAGGGTTTAATTCCAGATGGCATCTTTAAACAAATACATATAAGTGGTGATATTCTGTATTTATTATCAAATGAGGTGTATAACCCTATAAGGTAGTAAGACACAATACAAAGAAAACAAAACAAAACTAATGCATGTTTAACATTTGATAGTTTAAAATAAACTTAAAAAGTCACTGGTGCTTTGTACAGTGATTTTTTAAATTGGCAATACTTTACTTGACCACATATTCTTTTGAATTAAATATTAAGTAATAAGCTTCACTTGAACACTATACAAACCTGGATAGCTCAGTTGTAGAACCATTGGTCCATTAAGCAATGAATTAGTTAATGGCTCTCATATTCTGATGTTATTGCTATATACATATAATCATAAGAAAACCTCTTAGATTTAATGATAACATAATCATTAAATTATACATATAGGTAATTTTTAAAACTTAAAATTAATACATTTTTTATATTTAAAATTTATCAGTCTCCTTAAAATATTTTATGAAGGATATTTAAATGTGATGTATATATTTGAAAAAAGTTTATTATTAATATTTTTAATATATACTATTATTTTCATATAAAAAAGATGGATCAAAAACCAGTATCTGAAATGATTATGAATACTTTAAATTACACACTCTATTATAGATATTTAAGGAAAACCTCTTTTCGCTTTATGAGGTCATTGTATTATAGTTGGAAGAAGGTACAGGAAAGGTGGATAGAAACATATAAAATGTTTGTTCATTTTATATGTTTCTATCCAACTTTTCTGTACTTTCTTTCAAATATAATACACTCTATTTTAAGTTATGCTTGAAATGTATATAGCGTAATCACACAGCCTAAATTGTGAGGCGTGTTGTTTACTATTGTTGTGCTCTGGATTGTGAATGAAAACACGAGTATTTCACGGTGTTGTGATTAGCTTGTAAACAAATAGAATAGAGGTGCTAAACACATAATCAGTGTCACCATTCTTTAGGGGGAAACCAGGCTGGAGGGGAGAATAAAAAGTGGTGCATCCAGCTATCAAGGCTGACAAATCACCATCGAATCTAGGGGGGTCACTCTGCCCTTTCGGGGGCTACACGGATTAGGACGCCGACACATCAGTACTTGTATTGGAGGGCTACCACTCAATCCCAGGGAACCGGGGTTCGTAAAACATGTAGAATCACCTAGAGGTCAGTCAGACCATTGGTTATTCCTTGCAATTCTTTGTTCTGCCACATGCTTCTAAGTAGTCTTTTAAATTCTTTCATATTTTTAATATCACTTATCAACATCACATACATAGTACTAATAAAAACCATGAAACCTAAGTTGAACGTCAATCACAAACCCCACACAAATATATAGCCAATCCCCCCCATCCTCGGCCACAACACATCCCTATAAACACTAAGCACATGTCTGTAAGACAATAACAATATATATTAAAATTGATTTAAATAGCTATACTAAATTTTTAAGCCATTCAAAGTTCAAAATATGCATGCTATTGCTTATATTTTATCTACAGTGAAGTGCAGCAAGTGTGAAAAAAAGAAAGCCACATTGAGTTATAGTAAGCTCGATGCTACTAAACTACTTAAAACCTTAAATATATAGAGTCATAACTATACATTGGATTAGTTAGAATTAAATGTTTCAAAACAAAATAATCTTAATTTTATTTATATTAAGCGGTGGTGTGGAATGAAAAATTTATAAATACACAAACATTTTAAGGAAATAAAAAAAAGTGTTTTTAAGTAAATTTTATAAAGATATTAATTATTTTTAAATAACATTGATAATGAAAACATATACATCAATATAAGTTTATCACCGGCCTTTTAGATGTAACTTATTAACAAATATGTTGGCACTTATTAACCATTGTAAGCTTCTTATTTGGTTTGAATATTATTTGAAAAAAATTTCTTCTGTTAATAAAAAATTATATATGACTTAACGATGAACTTAATGTCAGAGAATAGTTGCTGTAATTCCAGATATGTTGCAGTTTGTGTGGTAAGGACTAAACATTGACCTAAAAGAAACTTCATAAATTAACTACTTAAATCACAAAGGCTAACTTTAGATATTTTGTTTATAACTTCATATTTTGATATTGTTATTTATCATTCCAGTTTTTAAACATGTTAGTACAGTAAGCCAGAAATTTTCAAGAATATTACCAAACAAATATATTGTAATACATTTTCTAGTCAAATTTAAATACCGCTTCAGTTTTACACACATATTGTTTGCTTAATTTTCTGTATAAATATTTTAATTAAAAGCATATCTAACCAATTATAAAATGTAAAGTTTTATTATTGTCAGTTTAGGCCTTTGGATCCATAGCTTTACCCAAACCTTAATCTAAACAGTCTGCCTCGGCTCATAAAAGTAGACTTACTTCAAAAGTGTAACAATGCCGGGAAGAACAATCTATTAAAAAAAATTATTAAAAAAAGTTATAAAAAATTGATAAAAATAAATCCCAACCAATGCCAATATTTTGCCTGATTTATTTGAGTCAGCATAATATCATCAACATTTCAATTACTGGTCAAACAAACCAAATAGTTCAAAAACTGGACTGAAATATTGTGTCTCAAACTAAGAAGAAATTTGCTGAATATAATTTTTAGGAACATTTCAGTTTAAAACCAAGTCAAATAAGGTTTTAAGCAAACATTATTTTTTTACAAAATATAAGTTAGCATATATTTTTTATAAATAATTTTATATGTTAATTTGTAAAGTTCTGTGGAAGATAAGAGAAAGATATATTTGTATATACAAATTTTATGGATTGTCTTCACACCAATGATAACAATGCATACTAAAAATGTATTTTATCAAATTACATTGTTTAAAATTGTATTTAATCTTTATTATGCAAAGCAAAAGGTTATTATAACATTGGTAAATAAAATTAATCTCTAAAGATTATTAATCATTAATTTAGAAAAAATCCTGAGTTTGTGCTTAGATTTTTAAATAAATATTACTTGTATGTAGTACCACAGTGAAAGTAGAATTATATGTTATACTTTTAACCCATGAAGATAAAAATTATACCAATCAATGATTATTCAATCTACTTTGGCAGCCGCATGGTTTAAGGCATCACTCTAACAATAGACTAAACTGCTGATGACATGAATATTAGAGTTTAAATATCTGTTGGGTGAATTGAGGGTGGTTTTTCCTAAATGGTTTCCAATCTGTCTGCACACAAATGTGGGTACACTTCCTCTAAATTCAACCTCTCATTCCTAAGCCATTAGCAGTATTAGTACATAGGAACAGCGATGCTAAGAAATATTTCATAAGGCACTGTACATCATACATACAAATATTTAAACCAACCAATGCAATAAATGTTTCTCACATACCAATAACTGTAAAGGCTCGCCTAGCTCTTAATCTAATTTAATGATATACCATCCCATCAACAATAAAGTTATTCATGTCCTGATCATTGAAATTAAATGTCAGTGTTTAATTGGATGCTCAAAGATAAACTAAATAGAGGTGAAACTTGAAAAATGGCTATCGGGGTTATTCAAATAAAATTCTGATCAAAATGTAAGAAAGCAATTAGGCTTATATTTATTTGGTCATGTTGTTATTATCCTTTCCTAATTGTTCAAGTGACGTTTTGTTCATTCCCTTCTTAGTTCTATCTCTACTTTATACAGTTTTTAATGATAGGTGCAATATATAAGTTTTCTAAAATTTCTGATTTAAAACTATGAAAGTGTTAATTCATTCTTTAATTCAAAGTTAGATTAAATATATAAATGTTTACTTGTTTATTCTATTAAACTAATAACAAAATTTTCTAAAGTATTTTAATATTTTATGCATGGTTTATAGATATATACTGGACACAAAATTAACATTAAATATAATGGTTTGAAATACCAATAAAAATAAATAGAGTAAATAATAAAATCCTTAAAATGGTATTAAACCAAGAATCTAGTAAGGAGATCATAAAAATATATCATGAAGGGCTTGAAACAATATTTGCCATTGTAGTTGTACATTTTTAAAATTCTCTTAATTATTATTCGGATCAATTTATGTTGGAAAGAATATGAAGGAGATAATTCCAAGGCGAATGATGGAGATAAAGTATGTAGAATAAAGACACCAGTGGAGACCAATAAAGAGATGGGAAGAGCAGATAACCACAAGTATTTGAGTGATAGAAAAATGTAAGTAAATAAAGGACAAGGAATGGTGGAAGATTGAGGCATTTTATTAAAGTGACCTGACCTCAGGATGGAAATAGTTGAATTTGATGATGAATATATATTAGTTTTCAGGAATTTGAATCATTATGATGTATGCAATAGATTATATCCACAATTTGTGTAGCTTGATAAAAACAGTTTTTAACTACACACATTCAAAAATATAATTGGAGAATTTTTTTTATTTTACATGCCTGACAACATACTGATTAGTAATTACTTAAAATAAATATGAAACAATTTGGTTTCCAGTTTTAAAATATTTACACAACTAATTTAATTTTATATTATTAATTACTAAGATTGTGTTTTTTTTTTGTACTACATTTAATGAAAAATAGTGTTTTAATATTGTGAATTTTGTTCAAAAGTAAAAATACAGTATGTTTAAGAAAATAATTTGATAAGTATTGTAAATTTATTTCAAATATTGTCTTTCTCTCAAAAAAAAAAAAAAAGAAGCTTTTCTGCATTATTTGCTGACAACAATTTTTGTAAAAATAAATATCAAGTATAGCATATACAAATATGTAGAATATTTTATTCCAAATACACACCTTTTGTAATGAGATGTTGAAAATATTAAACTTGAAATAACACAATATGTACAGCATTTTAGTGAGACACTTAAAAAAACCTTTTAAAAACCAAGACACACAGAACGATTAGAGCAAGTCCTAGTGAAGTTACTAACAAAATTTAAGATTGTTTTGATTTAATTTTGTTACTAGTCCGGTATAATTCATTTACAATTTTTGCAAATCTCAAAACTAACTTGGAATACATAAACAACAAATTTGACAATGAGTATTGATGTTAATATTGGTTTCTAATGTACTAATATTGAATTTTAAAATATTTAATTGTTTCTAGAAGATACGATGAGAATAAAATATTTTCAATCAATAAAACCTAGCTTCTATTAGCATATTTAAAAGTAACGTGGGTAAAATGTACATATTTTCAACATGTTTTTCAGATTGTAGTTAATTTTTGACTTCAAGTATGTATAAGAATAAAGTAAATTAAAAATATTATAGTTTTCTGATAACAATCATAAAAAAATAATTACATTTAGAATTTTAAGTGTATATTTCGGTTAATAAACATTTCCTATTAGGGATTTTAAAGAATTAGATAATCATTATTAACTGTGGTTAGAATATAATTTCTTAATATAAGTATAAAATGCTTTAAAAAAATATTATACTGCAATAAAATTAAATTTCAATATCCAGATTAAGATGATTTGAAAATGTTGATATAGAATATTTGGAATGTTCAGTGGCACATTGCGAGAATAAGCAGAACTTGACTACACCAAACTTGTGAATTGTTTTCATCATTCAGTATAACATTAATTTGCCAAATAGCAATTAATATAAATTCCATATGGCAGGGGAAGCCAACTCTATTGGGACCAAGATTTTTTTTCCTTGACACACACACACCACACACACACACACACACGCACACGCACACGCACACAACACGCACCACACATACATACACACATACATACATACACACATACATACATACAACATACATACATACTAAATCACACCAATCCCTTATGGGGAAGAAAAAGAACTCTGCATAGAGCTAAAAAAAAGCAACTACATACTTAATCCCTCTTCACTAGCTTTATGCACACTTCCCTATACTTGCATACTCCCTTCACTTCAAGAACATCCATACTATTTTTACTTAGGTCTTAATGTTTTGCATTTCCACACATTCGTCTACAACATTTACTAAATTCTTACATGGCCTATCCCTTCCTTTTGACCCACACACTATTCCATCATATATTTGCTTCTTTACTTGATCCACTTTTATCCTCTCAATATGCTCAAACCAAAATAACACTTCTTTCACATTGACATATTGGATTCCCTTTCAAACAGCACCCATTCAAATATGGTACTGACTCTTCCGTAATAGTTTTTCCACCACATTTCTTAGATATCTCTTTTCAACCATATTCAACTTGTTTTTGTGATTCTTTTGACAAACCTATACTTCACATTAATACAACAATATTGGTGTTAACACACTTGAATATATTGCCATCTTTGTCGCTTTCGATATTACTTCATTCTTTGCAATAATCCACATACATGCAACTACTACCCGAGATGCACTAACCCTTCTGTCGATTTCACCATCTATCCTTCCATTTTTGTTAAACATTCTGACCTTCCATTTGTACAAAACATTCCAATACACAAAATCATTCACTTGTTCTAACAGTTTTCCATTCATGCTAAACTGACAATCATTTCCTGATTCGTCCTTATGAAGAATTATAACCTTAGTTCTAAAGACATTTACACAAAGATCCACTCTGCCTGTCCCCACATTCAAACAATTTAATATATTCTGCAAGTCACTTTCATTCTCAGCCATTAACATGGCACTATCTGATAAATAGCTTAGTCTTGTCAATCTGCTCCTATATTGAAAATATCAAGACCTCGTGTTATTATTTTCAAATAAATTGTGTCCAACATTTCTTCTTTTGCAGAAGAGTCTTCAAAAAACATTCTGATAAAAAAAAGTAGTAAAGCAGTGTCACTGACTTCCGCTGATTTATCGAGTTTCAAGGAATATGAAACATATTGATAAATATCTTTTAGCAGTTGCTCATTTACAATTTGGCTAATCTTTTCTCAATGTTTCATGACTGTATTTCGATAAAGTTTCAGAGCTTTAAGGGCTCTTTATATTCTACCCTTATTCCTAAAATTTTCAAATAGAGGATCTGTTATTTCAACAAAAATATGATTGCTGAATTCACCGTCAGAAAACGATTTACATGTTGTTGCTGTTTTATGACTAACTTGAAAGGAGGTGATGGTTGCACACTTCTATTGATCGTTTGGATTTTAGAATATGTTTTGCTGTGCAGTATGTCCAGATTTCAGTTACTGTAATTTTTTATTTCTTATTTCACTGTTTGGTGGAGAATTGGACTAATATTTACTGTGCTGTACATTGACGTGTTGCTCCAAAATCCCCTTCTTTGGTATCACCACGGAAGTATTGCAAATTAAGCAGCAACACTTTTATTTAACAAAAAGGAAAAGTTGTCCAGTTCCCATTCTTGATTAAAAACATAGCTTTTAGATATTTTTGGAACATTCGTTTTCATAAAACCTCATCAAAAATCCCAAGTTAACAAAACAGTTCAAAGAATGAAAACAAAAGCTAACAAATGTTTTGTCTCTTACAGTAATGCAAACAGTACTGGTGGATGGGAAGCGCAAAGCAGTTGTAGGAGACCTTTGCAGGTTGAGTGACACAACAGCTTGCTAACAAAATGTTAAGTGATTGACCAAAAATGACACCATGATAGATAAGTAGATTGTGATCAACATGTTAGCTATCCCTGCCATATGGGATATATAGATCAAATCCTGTATATAATCGCTCAAATGGGACCACAGTGGGAGAGAACATATCACATCTACAGTTCAAACAAGCTCTGCACAACCTAGCATTTCACATCACATGGAATGATCTGTTTTAAAGAAAAATTATTTTTACAAATAGTTATGCTGATTCCTCAAAGTGGTAACCTTACAACTTAAGGCAATTGTTTTATTCAAAATATTTTATATCCTCTTTCTTAAACCCCCCAAAAAAATCAGTCTGGACCACATATGTTCAATATTAAGGGAAAAGGCTTTGTATTATAAAAATATGTATAGCTACTACAAAATTTAATTCATATATTCTAACAAATAAATTAATCAATGTATGGTGATACCTATAAATCAAAAATTTTTATAGTAAAAACATAAAAATGTGTGTTTCTGTTACATGTTGAAATGATGTTAACATTTCCATGAATACATAAAAGCATGTAGATGTGTAAAATAAACAAAGAAGCCATTCCAAACCATGCTAAGAAATAAAAAAAATTAAAAATTAGAATGTGATACAGTAATAAGAGAATTGTTTACAATAAATACCTCTTCATGATTCTTGAAAAATACAGAGAACCAGAGTAAGGAGAGACACCAATTAGTACACTTAATGACAAAATACACAGAAAAACACTGAACAATGGAGCAAGAGAACTGAAAACAGTCAAAAGTTGAGACAAAGTAGTTCCAAGAAACAGTTACGAAGAGGATAAAATCAATTCAGATCGTAACACCCAAGTCAAGTTTTTACTTTATTTTTAGATATCGTACCCTTAAACTTATGTTAATTAATGATGCTGATCATTATAAGATCAATAACAAAGTAAATGAGATTGTTTTAGCACTAATACCAATATGAATCTGGCAAACCAAATCAATTTGTTTCCATCCCAAAAACAAAGTGTAGGCTACTTATTGCAAATATGTCTCTATGAATTAGTTAAAACACAAAATGTATAGAAATTAAAAATTAATTACTCTAGTTTACTTTTAACTTAACTTTTGGGGAAAATATTTTTATCTTTAAAATATATATGATTAAACATCTAAGTACAGGAAATAGTGATATAAACAGATTGAAAGACATATACATAACAGTTTGTAAAATTAAAAATGGAACATCATTTACAGTTTGCAATATTCTCTATAAAATGAAATAATGGTTGATTCCCACTAATAAAATTTTTTCCTGACTCACTGATCCCTTGACCTATGTTTGGTTTTATTATAGCATTTTATTAGTGTATAAAATTCAAAGCACAGTTTCCTTAAAGCAGATGTAAGAAAACCATACAAAAGAAAAATAAAGTAGTCAAAATGAGGTCACATTTTACTGGTAAGAATAGTTTAGAAAATATAATTCAAATAGCAAATTTAGCTAAATAAAATTATATGATATGAGTATGAAATTGGTATATATTAATGGGTAAAAATCATCATAATATTCATTAATATGTATACAAGTTGAATAAGTATGTAGCAAGATAAAGTGACAATTGAATTTATGAATAAAAAAAATTAAAAGAGTAATTTAAGATGTGTTAAAAAGATGTAAAAAAATACAAATCAAAACATTTAAAGATTAAATGATTAGGTTAAACTAGATATTCTAAGACTTAAAAACATACAATTTTAATAATGTATGATGTGTGGATGATGCTAGAAAATATTTGTTTGAAAGTAAGAGAATATGAAATATATAAAAATTATATTGTAAACATAAATTTGAAAAGTATATGATTGAATTGATGAAAACATTTTATCCTCATATCTGTTAATCCCTTATTCCTTAGTACAATGGCTGCTTTGTAGCAAATTTAGTGATGAATAGTTTCAATGCTTTCCAGAATCATACTCGGGACTTAAATGGAAAGAAAACACCTTATTACAAAAAGAGATAAAAAACACTATGCATAATAACAAATAAAAAAAAATGCTTCTATGGCCACGTGGTCTAAAGCACTACTCTAGCATTCAGCTAGACTGTCGATGGCGAGGAGATCAAGGTTCAAATTTTGGTCGGGTTTACTGAGGAAGGTTTTCCACTCTCCCTCCACACAAATGCGGGTACACTTAATCTAAATAAAACCTTCCTAATCTCTTAAAACCATTAGTGTAATTGGTACATAAGCATATAACCCGAACAGGCTTAAAAAAAACATATTAAGTGATGAAATTAAACTAGACAATTAACTGTTGATATCATTAATTTAAAATAAAATATTTTATAAGTTTAAATTAATAATGGCAACAGTTACTGATCTAGTTTCAATTTAACACAACTTTATCAGTTATTATGCAGTGTGTTCTTTGATCCTGTTTGTAATAAAGTATATTTGCTTTCCATTTAACACCTGAGGATGATGCTGGCGAGAATTGAAACTAGTCATCACTAAAAGTGTTGTGAAAGCAGCCATTGTACCAAGGCAAAAGGGATTAAGAGATTAGAGAAAATCAATTAAACATAGACATTTTATTTATTTTTACTATATAGTTCTTACATATTCATATTATCCTACTTTCAATAAATTATTTTCTTACATCATCCATTAATCAAACTTTATAAATATTGTTTGTATTTGAGTCTTAGAATATCTATTTTGACTTAAAACGCTCAATCTTTAAAATGTTTTAGTTTGTATTTTTTAGAAGTTTGTATTTTCTTTCTAACATGTCTTAAATTTCTCTCATTTATATTAAATTATACATTTAAGTCTCACAAATGTATACTTACTTTATTTTGTTGGACGCCTAAGGGCCGGTCTTATGGCTACAGGCTAAATATTGCTATCGGGAGGTACCAGTTAGCTACCAGTTAAAGGTTATCAGCCACTTTAATATTTTACACATTTTATAAACTGAATTTATCTGCTGGATAGCTATCTGTAGGATAAATATATTTTTATGTAGAAAAAGCAATGTTGGTACTCTTTTTACTGGTGTGTGCATAAGTATAAGCCCAGACGCAGCCGCTACAACCTAGTGAGTGGCGAGAACGTTCAACATTTGTTAAATAATGGTGGTTAACCAAGTGCGAGGAAACAGATGGCGTGACTTGGGCGCAGAAGCTAAGTTGTCTTGTAAGTGCTAATTTCGGTGTCTGCCAAAATGTGGGCAATAATCTGGTACAGCATTTACAAAATTTCATTTACTGTACTCACATTTAAATAATTTGTTCTTATACAACTCTACAAATAGCTTGTCATTTTTTGTAAAAGTGTGAATTAAATGTTCTAAATTTATATATAGCTAGAGCCAGGGCCTGTGCTTACTTAACATGTGAACCAAGATTTTTTTTTCTACAATGCTCAACATTTGTTAAATAATGGCAGCTAAACGAGTGCGAGTAAACAGATGGTGTCATGTGGGCGCAGAAGCTAAAAGATGTTGTGTAAGTACTGATTTCGATGTCTGCCAAAATGTGGTCAATAGTTAGGTACAACGTTTACAAAATTTCATTTATTGTACTCATATTTTGATAATTTGTTCTTATATAAATATAACTCCACAAATGGCTTCTAAGTTTATATAAAAGTGTGAATGAATCAAATGTTCTAACTTTATATAGTTAGAGCCCCCGCACCTGTGCTTACTAAACACATGAACCAAGATTTTAATCTAAAAAAAGATTCTGATAGACGAAACCTCATTAAAAACGTGTCACTATGGCAACAAGCATTTTAACTTTCAGATAAAAGTGATCAGGTACTTGAACCTCCTGATAAAAAAGTGATGAATATATACATTTTATCTGGCAGATAAATGCTATCTTGCAGTCACAAGATGCACTTTTAACTATCCACCAGATAGAAATTTTATCCACCAGATAGAAATATTTATCTACCAGATTAATATTTATCTAGTTATCTAGGAGTCATAAGACCGGCCCTAAATACCACACACACTTATTTGACTTTGGATTACATATTTTTTAATGTTATTACTATTTTATAATATGTTCCTTTCTAAAATAATTAAATGTTTTAAAAACAATTTTATGGTTTCTATTCTTTAATCTAAATCCATAAAACCATAGTTAATATATGAAAAAGTATTCCTCTGTTATAGTATATGTATTTTATATATCAATGTTTTTGTAAGTTAAGTTAATTTTTGTACTTTATTTGTTCATATCTATGTGAAATGTCAATCATTATAATTTTCATTTTCTAAGTCTTGTGATGAATTTTTTTGTATTTCCTTTTATGAAATTGTTTTTCAAAGGTTTGATAAGCCCCAATCAAAGTCAAAAAAGGAGAGTAACTTAACATTTCTTTAAGAGGTAGCCAATTTCCCAATAACTCGATTTTAGGTGGCATTCATGTAAAGTAAGGGTGTGCAAAGCTTCAAAATTCTACTTGGATTTGAAACAAATGTCAACTTCAGCTTAACTCTGAAAAAAATTTTGGCTCGGTTAGTAAAAATATTGAGAGCTAAGCTACTAAATTTATGGCTAACTACCCATTTGTATATGTTACAAATTATTATTCATGTGGAATAAAAACAAAGTAATTGACTTGTAACTTAATTCATCATATTAAAACGAAATATTACAAGCAATTGTGCAATAAAGCAGTTCCAAGTAATTTTGGTGCATAAAGTTATACAAAGTTAAAATTAGTTAACATTGTATTTCTATAATGATTATATTCCTCTTATGTATAATAATATTCATATATATACACATAAGAGGAAATATTTTTCTATAATGTTTATTTCCTCTTATGTATATATAATATATAATATATATATAATAATATCCAAGATTTGGATTCGAGATTCAAAGGTAAAATGGAGATATGGATAGAAAAAAATATTGAATTTGACCTATTTATATGTAAGATATATTAAATATAGGTTCATATGTATAATAAAATCATGTTAGAACCAATATATAAATGTAGTAATATATGTCCAATGGGAATTTCCATATTATCTATTATAGCCGTGTAAAGATTTGAATCAATGGTGTGAATTTAAACACATTTTAACATTCCCTTAAATTTGTAAGTTTTGCAAATCATTTAGACTTGAGTGTGTTAGGAATTATAGCTTTGTCATGTAATCAAATGCTGATACTTGGAGTGTGCAGGCAAGGATAAATTCCCACAATTTATATTTTTAATCTCAAACTGAATAAAGTTTGCTAGCTAATAAAATAAAATAAATTCTATAGAGTTTAGTTGGGAGTGGTTTAATCAGTTGGTTTAAAGAACAAAATGATTTTTTTTTTCAAAAATTTTAAATTGAACATTGGATTTTAATCAATTAACGGCTGGGGACTGGATGTTGTGCCTGTCCTAGTAACAAGATAGATTATAAGGTATATGAAGCTACAACAGGCCTAGCAAGCCGGTACTGGAAAATATATGGCTTGAATAAAAAAGTTACCCAGACCACAGGCTGGAAACAGTAATGGATGTAAAAAATTTAATCTATTGTGATAATACATTTTGTATTCTCTCTACCATGATTAACATAAATTTCCACTTGTTTGGTAGGATTGTCTAAGAGCTTGTGTGGCATTTTTTTAGTAAATTAGCTGGGTAGTTTTAAAGAAGGCTCACCCCTTCAAGCTTGGTTGTTGATTTTTGTCTTTCTAAAAGAACATATTCTTTCTTGACAAAAAGTTCACAAGTGAAATTTGTGGTGTTGTTTACAAACTAATGCCTTTTTTAGGGACTAATAATGTTTCAAGAATCTTCAAGCAGAAAAATGAATAACAGTGCTCTATAAAGGGGTCAAGGTTTTACTTGTATATAAATTATTTTTATTCAGTCCACCTTCAAATTTTTTTTAGCACCCCCACCATCTTTATTATGATTAGGCCTACTATTAGTTAACTTAACCACTTTGATTAAACAGTTTTCACTTAAAGGCAAGTAGGGGCCTGGAAAAGAATGGAGATTACTGAAGAATAATTCATGTGGGCATTTATTCTTGATGTGAAAGATTAAAAATTAGTTTAAAATATAAATTGTTTACATTATGAAAAGGTGGCATTATCAATACTTGTCTAGGATTTAGATTTTAAATATTATTATTCTTCAGTTTCAACTTATATTACTTGAGTTTTTATTTCATTTAAATTTCCTTTCCGCCCTACATAAGTTTAAACCTTTCATTTACTATAACTTGTATACCAAACCAAGTATATTGTTATTAATTTATGTATGCGGTGTCTCTTGTTAAAAGAAATGGTTCCTAGCTACGCATTTTTTTTTGTATAAGCTATATAGGTTAAGTGTAAATTGGTATGGCAGGAGAGATTTTTACGTTCATTTACTAAAAGAATGCAGGAGGGCATGAGAGGTAAGATTTGAAATAAACTTTCTTCCTGTTCCACTAATTTAACTTGCACCTTCAGCTGTCTAGGATAGTTTGCATGCGTGTACTTGGCACCATACCTCAATTTGAAGTTGGTCTTCTCATGGAGCATCCCTTACCAGCTCCCTCTTCTATCTGAACCTAACAATAATACACAAGCGCCACCATATGGACATGTCCTGAGTGCAGACATTCATAACGCTTAGTCTTCTAAACACCACATTTCCTAGAACTATTATCTGAATACTCTACTCCAACTCACTGCAAATATAGTTCACCTTATATTTCAATTTTTAAAGGAAATGTGTTTCTTCATTCATGACTGAAAATGACCAGATAGACGAGGATGACACACCGCAATGATTATTGTCATACAAAGGAGATGGTTGCTGAATTAGGCCACCTATTGTTTGTGGTATGTTTAACACAAAGGCTATCAGCAATTAATCTAAGTGGTAGAGATGATGAGGGTGAATTAAAGGAATGGACTCATATTAGTATGAGAGAATACGAAAGAACAAAAGTGAAATTTCCATCTAAAAAACTTCCCTTATTTCACTCAGCAACGATTTGAGCATACACCTCCCTGTCAATAACAACAAAGTACAATGAAATGAATATGTATTAGTGTGGTCTGTACATGTTTCAGCTAAGAGCAACTTTGTACTAGTAGATCACAAAAACTCAGACCTTAGCTGAAATTGGACAATATTATTGAACTCGGTAACTTATTCTTAAACTATCTGACAATGGACATTTCCAATGTTACCAATAACTACTTCTTCTATGACTATATTTATCCACCCAACCTAGTTCCTGATTTTACATCCCTCAATCCGTGTGTGCTTTCATATGAAAATTTCTTACATTGGAATATCAGATTCTGTGAGTCCTGTGATAGCCTCCATTTGGTCAGGATCACCTTCCTGACAATCCTGCCTAATTAATTCTTCAGGCTTATACTATGTACATGGTGTATAGAGTGTAAGCCTGAGGCCACAAGCTTAAAGATGGACCATCCACCAGCCTATACATTTTCCATGACTCAGCCTATGGCATACCATAAGAGCTGCACCATAGGGTAAGCCATGATATTAAGCTACTGCACAACCTGCTTTAGGTTGATCCAGGACCCCAGGATATTAAATACAAAATTCGCCTTGGCAACTAAAAAGTTCCTCTTATGAGACTAGGGCATTTTCGTTGACAAACTACATAATCTCCTAACAAAACAACTAAATTATCAGGTGTAACAACTCACTAACAAAGAGCCAATAAACCAAAAGTACCTACATTATAAAGATGGTAAAAGTTTTGTTTAATTAAATGCTTAAAGTCATTGATCAAAAACCCTTGGGGTCTAACTCAGCAATGATGAGTCCACCATGTGATATATTCAACCTAAATTTTAATATAAAATATATCTTACAAAAGCATAATTCTGAGCTTGATATGGGTGTATTATTTAAAGTGTTCACAAAGGAAGAAAGGCATCAAACGGTTATTATTAAATTTAACATTGAATGAGGGGGATAGAAGAAAAAGGCCTACTACACACCAGAAAAATGTAGGCCTAAAATTCACAATTGAAACACAATGAAACAAATATGTAATTTTCTGTGTACATCAGTCTCTTTCTTCAGCAGAAGATAGTAAAACACAGATTTGGATTATGGCACCATGGTTAGTGGTAGGTCATGGTCACTTAGATACTGTTTCTTGAGTCACAAAAAATATTTAGGCTGGGATTCTGCAGTTGCCTGTTCAAACTTGAGTCTTTGCTCTTGGTAGATGGATTGAATTTTGTATTTATAATATATTTAATTATTAAATTATATTATATTATCTGTTAATAATGTTTATATAAAAATGACTGACTGGTGTGAGTAGGCCTGCTTGTAAGACAAGGAAAGAAGTTTATCTACTGTTGAGACCAGTGGGTGCCTGAATTTGGTTAAATATTGGCAAGCAAGTTCCCACCTACGAAGCTGGGAAGCATTGCAACTATTGGGGAGGGCCGGTGTAACTCTAGTCTCAAAATTATGTATTTAGGCATAAAGTGCTACTGCTTTGTAAGGGTTATTGTGGTTGGTGTCAAAATGATGACCAATCATTTGTTGTCCCCGAGTGTTCCTGTGGGGAGACCAATGTATTCAGTAATTCAGTAGTTGCATTGTAGCTGGTATATAAGATTTTCTGTGGAGCAGTCATTGTAGCCTTTCATGGACTATTCCATTTGTGTGAGTCTGTGTTGAATGAGGTGGAAGGGTGATGAATTTTGCAGGTGCTACATCTCAGTTTGTTGCAAGGGTAGGAACCCTTGGCCTGATGTTGTTTTTGGCGGGGTTGCGCAATTTAGGGTGAACCAGAATATTGCAGAGATTAGGGGGGCATTTGAATGTGATTCTTGGAGCATTTTTGAGAAGATTTTGTGTGAAAAGTGATGAGGTTAGGATATTGTAGCATGTGTTTAGGATAAATGTGAGTTTGTCTAGGCCTTCATAATACTGCGTGGTGAGTGGTATGTCGTTGGAAGATTGTTTCTTGATTGGATTGGGCTCTGTTTATTTTACTGTTGACTATGTGTTTAGGGTATCCTCGGGCTGTGAAAGCCTTAAAGAGTTGTTGGCATTGCTTGTTAAGGTCGTCTTCCTCAAAACATATATGCATGGCTCTGGTAGCTAAACTATATGGTAGAGAAAGTTTTAGGTGAAGAGGATGGTTGATTTGGAAATGGAGGTAGTATTGATGGTTGGTGGTGTTTGTTTTTCTTGTAAGGATTTAGATGCAGATCCAAGAATATGGCTTGTGTTGTGAAATGTTCCAGGTGAAGCTGAGGTGTAGCATTTTTCTAAAAGCATAGGAGAGTCGAGTCAGGAAAATATACAACTTACCCTGTTTCACGACTACGAGTCAGAGAGAAGAACAACACGACCGAGCATAATCGCGCCATAAGATAGACTAGCCGCTGCCTTCAAAGTTCGAACCGCGCCCACTAGAGTGCGCCACATAACCAAAGACGGTCCAAAGAGCTTAAGCTGTGAAGAGAGGTTGTTCTACTATAATCTAGAGGTTTTCAGGATGTTTGGAGTGTATAGTAGAAGTTATGGTTGTCACGCGCACTCCTCCCCTTTGTGATCCATTCGTTTTCCCCCATCTTGTATCCTGTTCTCCAATGTTCTCTGGGTTTTGGATATATAGTGCCGGCGGGGCTGATTGTCGGCACTCTTGGACTTAGCTTGGATGGAGGAATAAGAAGCTAAGGCTTCAGATAGTTAAAATGTAAGAGCAAAATTCTTTTTTGACTTAGTATTATTAAACTTTTGTTTTATTCTTTAAACTTTTCAAAATTCTTTTTCGGTAATATATTATTAATTCTGCAATGGAAAATTTATGATGCATGTAGATCTCAGATCGATATTGAACTTTGGGTCGATTAAAATATGGATATTGATACTTGATTTATTTTTATGGGTATCGATTAGTTTTGAGGAGATGAAGGTCTTAGACCGATAATGAATTTTGGGTCAATTAATATATGGATATCGATTCTTGATTTATTTTTATGGGTATCGATTAGTTTTGTGGAGATAACTTCTTATCTGATTATGAGACTGATGAAAATATATTATGAGGGCTAATATTGCTATCTTGATGTCTAAGTTCTCTTTAGTGAATTTTGGTTTTGTCTTTTATAAATATAACAAAACATATTTTACTTATAGTTAAAATATTTATTCTTGAGAATGTCTGTTGACCTTATGATTATGCAATTTAGTTAGGATTTAGTGTATAATGGGAATATGTATAGAAAATTTAGAAAAGTTGAGGGAAATTTAAGAAATCATCTTTGTGAATTGTGAAGATAGATTTTATAATGGACATTGTTTACCAGGGTCATGTAACCTTACTAGTTGGTTCCATGCAGAAAGGTAAGATTTAATTAATACTGTTCTTTTCTGATATGATTATTTTGAGTTTAAATCTGCATTCAACCTTGATATTTGTTTTTTAGCATCAATAATTCTATATCTTATAGAACTCTATTTGTTTGCCAGCTCAGCTATCATTGTAAGTGTTTAATATCCCTATATATTGTTCAAACATATCTATATATCTATATTTATATATTTACTGATGCTATTTATAAATAAATATCAACAAAGCAGCTTCAAGTTTTCTTTAATGTTTGGAATAGAAATAATACCCTTAGGTCATATGTGTGTTTTCCTTATCTCTTTCTTTGTGAGTACATATATTTAATTTTCTTTGAGGACGACCGTCAATATATCATTCCCGCAACCAGTGTGAGTTGCGTGTTCTAAGTTTCGTATTTTGATTCTCAGGCATTCAAAACAAGAGCTCCAGCCGCACACTCCTAATGCCCTTTCTCTGCCCCCTTGTTATTGTTCTTTTGGACCTCCTATTGTGGTTTAGTTTTGCTAGGATGGTTCAAAGGGTGTTATGGTTATTTAACCTGTTCAGGAACTATAATTGATTAGTTTCAGAATCTGTACAAATCATGAAGATGCCGTTAAAAAATCTCACCCAGCAGAGCTGTTGCAAAAGTTTGGATCGCAAAAAGGTCTCCTCTAGTTTGCCCACTAAGAGGTTAGCATAAGAGGGGGTAATACGTTTACCCATTGATGTCTCTCGGATTTGAAGGTAGTGTCTTTCCATGAAGCTGAAATTGTTCTTCCAAGCAGGCCTACTCATACCAATTAGTAATTTTTATATAAACAATATCAATAGATAATTTAATTCAATAATTAAATATATTGTACCAAGATTAGTGTCTACAGTGGGACCGGCGTGTTTCTCGTTGTCTACCATAACTGCCCTTTCTGTTCACCCTATCTCCCTCCTTGTTTAGCAGGTATGCAGTGGCAGTCTTACCTGGTTGGGGAATTAAAGTCATTAATTTGCTTATTTAATTTAAATGCATTGTATGTGTTCTTATACTCTTAGACTTAATTATTATTACTCTTATTATTTAATTTAGTGACTTGTTTAGTTGTCATTATTTTATTATATTTTAATCAGTGTATTTATTGTTTTATTTTTAATAATCAAGACTTCAAATATTATGTGGGCATTTCAATCTTGTTTGATTATCAGCATACCTCAATATCCCCAAAAGTACTTGCGGTTCGCACGTGGTGTGTGAATGGCCCGCGACCATCTCATTTTGTATGCTCTACGTTACAATATTATAAATACAACATTCAATCCATCTACCAAGAGTAAAGACACAAGTTTGAACAGGTAACTGCAGAATCCAAGCCTAAACTTATTTTGTGAATCAAGAAACAGGCAAAAACAGTATCTAAGTGACCATGACCTATCTCTAGCCATTCTGCCATAGTTCAGTTTGTGTTATACTCTCTTCTGCTGAGGAAGGGGACTGATGTACTCCAAAAATTACATAATCATGTGTTTCAGTGTGTTTTAATTGTGTACTTTGAGGCCTACAGTTTTCTGGTAAGTGTGTAGGCCTTTCGCTTCTAACCTCCTTTCCATTTTTAATTTTATTTAAAGTGTTCATAATTGTAAAAGTTTGGTGAACTAAGATGTTTGCATAATGCAAAGAAGGATATTTCTTTCTTGAATCAATTAATTGCTTAATTTGTCAGAACCACCACAAACTAATTTAGACAAATAGCATTTGTATACTTAATTATGCTACAATTTGCATTAGTAAATATTTTGTACTACTTTTAATAATGAAAAATGGGTTTTTCATGCAGCTTTAAATGTAATTAATTTATCTATTAAAAATAATCTAGTCAGTTGACTTTTAATAATTAATAAATTGATCAGCAATCAATGTGTTATCAATTTGTATTTAATGGTTTATTTAGCTTTTTTAATATATATGTTTCCTGATAAATTAAAGACACATATTGTAAATAATATTTGGAAATGGATTAACAAATAGCTAACCGATTTATATTATAATATTCAGACATATGTGTGTGAAAGCATTAAAAGCCAGTGGTTTTGAGTATAAATGTCCTATATTATATTGCTAATGAATGTACCTCTATTATGTGGATTAATGAAGGTGTCCTCCTAGAAACAACTTAAAATACTAGCACTTAATAGACAATAAAGTTTGGGTTGGTAAATATATATTTAAATAAAGTTAAATTGGTTTTGGCCCTAGGTTGACATTTATGTGCAGTTTATTCACTGTTACTAATTTCTAGGACATTAATGGAGGTGTGATAAAAATAAGTGTTTAGAACATCTTTTTAAAAGTAACAAGAAAATTATATAGATGGGTGGTGCAAATAGAGATAAAAGAAAATCAACATAATGTGAACCATTTATAAAGCATGATAAAACAAAATAGAGTTAGAAATGCCAGAAGGCTTACCTTATGCAAAGCAAGCTATGAATGAATGTAAAGAGACATCAGATCGATATATGATTTCTTTAACAATTCTTTTTTCAAAAGGTAATGAATGACACATTAAATAGAACTGTATCAGTAGTTATTTATATTACAACTGGAATACAATGTTAAGAATCAAGTTTTTCACACTAGTATTTATGCATCACCTGTTAATTTTTATCAAGTTATTTATTTAGATAATGTGGCATTTAATAGTAAATTATGTTTTAATGACATTCAAGTATTCAAATATAGTAACAAATATGTCATTTAATATATGCTATAATATGTAGACACTACTATGCAACAACATAGTTAACATTTTGAAATAATGATTAATAATGTATATTTAAGAGGTATGTATCATATTAAATTTGGAAGGTACAGGAAAGGTGGATAGACACAAATAAAAGGATATATGATTTATATTTAAGACACTAAATTGAAGAGTTACTAATTATATGTAAATAATTTAGATGTGTCACACTGATTTGCAAATTTACAACTTGATGATAATAAAAGTTACTGTATTGGCCTGAAAATAAGCCGCCCCAAATAAAGGCCGGACTCTAAGAGATTGTTTAATTAAAAAGGAAAAAAAATATATTTATGTCTGAAAATGAATCCTTTAGCATTCATAATGTTCATAATATTTACATGACTTAATACTAAAATGTTATTATTTTTTGTTATGACTAAATATTTATCATTTATGAGATATTATTTTTTTAATCATGATCTACAATGTGTTATTTTTGACTTAATCAGAATAATGCAATTTCATTCTGATTTCAAAAGTTAGGTAAGTAGGTTATTAAAGAGGTATGCCTTTTCTTTAGGCTTAGACACAAGTGTGTCCATTTTTTTTTCAATATATAATATGTAAAATAAAGTTGAAATGATTAGTCCTATTTCTATAACAAAAGAGTAAATAAATAATGAAAGTGATTACTCAAGCAACCAACAAACTGTAACAAAATGTTTCTGGAAACATGTGTAAAGAGTAGTAGTGGTAGCTTTATAAGGTTTGACTATTTCATTTTGTCAACCAATTTGGCTTTAAGTTACATTTTTATTATTAGAGTTCAGGTCCATCTATTTTTTTAAAACATTTTTGAAGTAGTAAAGAAAACTGTGGAGATTAAAAACTATTTTGGTATATATCAATATAACTACATGTAATCCTCTAAATTTTGGCCCTTACATATTATCTATGGACCAGTTTTATAGTCAAACTTGGTACACCTTAAGTGCAGCACTATACTAAATACAGGACAATACCCATCTAATATGGGCTTCAGGGGGTTCGTGAACCGAAGACAAAAAAATTACAAATTGTAGATTAAAGCTTGGATTCAATTACAAAGTTTCCTGTCTATTCAATAGTCAGGGTATTCATCACTTGGTGCCATCAAAACAAAAAATAAAAATAGATTGAATGTTAAAGATGACATGCGCGTTAAATGTCGAATATTACTCCACAATTTCAAATTCTTATTCAAGCAAGACCACAGAACCCTTTTCATTGACTTTTTACTTTTTAACAGTTACTAAAGCTCACTATGAAGTTACACACTTTGAATTCATTTCACTTTTCTTCATGAAGTTACCATTAATTTTTGCATAAAAGGAAAAGTGAGAGATATAATTCGCTGTACAGATTGTTTTTTGTTATGCCCATGTGCCTGTAATAAATTTGCACTGCAATAAAATAAACTAGCAAATTGCGCTTTAATAACGTAAATAATTTTTTAGGCTTTCATTAAAAAAAATTAATTTAATTTTTTTGAAAATTTAAATTTTGGCAATAGAATTAAAAACGACTTGGTTGAAAAAAAAAAGTTGGAATTTTATTAGCGGTTGCATATCTTAAAGTCATTGTATTGCTATTAAAGTCCTCTATTTGTAAATTCTGACCCGTATAAAAGGTTGATATTGGGTTTACAAGGGTAGACACTTTTGTATTAAGGAAATATATAGTAAGCAAAATTTTCTGAGAGTGTATTTACATCCATTTTTAAGGGAAGGGGGTCCATGGCCTTTGTCAGATTCTCATAGGGGTCTGTGACCCAAAAAAGATTAAGAGCCCCTACACAAAGTTGTATAAATAATAATAATTTTTCCAAACCAAGCATATTTTTTATTTATAAAGAATTTTAGAAACACAAATATTGCCAATATTGATTATTAAATTAAAATGTGATTAAAACTTTGTGTTTTATCATGTGTGGTTGCTTTATAAAAGAAGGCTCATGAGAATGAATCACAACATTCTTTGAAATAGAATTTTAAACATAAATCATGTTTGTTTATTTATATAGAAAATTATCATTCATTCGTCTATCCAAAAACAAACGGAGCACACTTCCTGCTTATGTAGCACAAGGATATCTAAATATGAAAGGGTTTATTGTGGGTAAAATATGTCTTATCTCTATTTAGCACTGTAAAAGTCCAAATGTAAATGTATCTTATTAGTCATATACTTTAAACCAGACACCATGTGCCTAATACTAGCTTCTCTAAGTTATTAAAAATAATTACTATAGAAACAGAAACACAGGTTGAAATATCTCAATTGCATAACTTTTCTACATAGCTAGTTGGTTTATAAAAAATTATGTTAGCTGCAGATATGATTACAAAGAATGTTTCTCCATTTCTAAAAATAATTTTTAAAGCATAGCAAGTATTTGCTCTGGCACAAAACAATATAGCATTACTCTGTTTTAGATAAAGTAATTTGAAATGCCATTTAACAATTAAACTGATAAATATGATCTTATAACTTTAACTGTATGTGTTTTTCATTGTTTGATAAAATAGTAGTGCACATTCAACATATGTCTGATAAAGAACATACACAAAAAAATCTGTGTTGTTAGTTATATAATTAGTTTTTATATTGTTCAATTTCCTATTTCTGTTAGTAAATATTTCAATTGTCGATTGAAGAAAATATTTTTTGTATCCTTAGTTTACCCTGAAAGACAGCTTACTTTGCTTTGTTCTACCGTAGTGTAGGTAGTTTATAAGAAAGTATAATTAGTCAAGATAAGATTGCTACCTATCAGGGTAAATTAACTGTACATATGGCAATGGTATCATATTTGAAAGATAGATTAATATATTGTAACAACATGAATCAATTCATATTTTAAGAGAGCTGTATAATTTAAATTTAAAAAAAAATCAATAATACAAATAAGAGTTCATTTTAACATAACTCAATGTGTACTATTACAAATTATTTACATTTTTTGGTTAACCAAGGCTTTTTTGTCCACAGATATTATACATTATCAAATTATTATAAATAATTTATCAGAGCTGCTTCTGAGCACCAATGTGGTGCCATTTCAGTATTTTACACAACTACTCCTTAAAGAAAATAATGAGAGATTTTTTAATGAAATTTTGTATAAATATTGAATGTATACAAATAATTTTACCTATATTCAGTTTTCATATTAAACGATCTGAATCAATTTTATGATAGAATACATCCAGTGCTGGAAAGAGAAATATGAAAAGTACAGATTTTAATATATATTTCATAAATGTGATTTAAAAATAAGCATTAGTATAAGGTAGTGTCTTTAAATATGAAGCATGAAAACTTATACATTCAAGAATTGGTTTATAAAAATTAGTATTATTACTCAAATGAACATACATTAAATCTGTGATTTTGTCCTAATTTTTTTTGTTATACTTATAGTTTAAAAAAACATTACTAAAAATAGTTAAAAAGTATCAATTTAATTAACCAAACAGTTGTAAATTTTAGAATAATTCTTAAAATAAGCTAAAAAAACATACCTTAGGATCATAACGCTTGTATTGATCAAGTCCGAGACCTGAAAATTAAAAAAAAAAAATTAAAATACTAGGATTAGAAAATATAACCTAAAATTCACTATTGCACATAGATTCATGGTATTAAATGAGTTAAGAATGAAGATAAATACAATACAAATCAGGGTAGTACTATAGTAGGAAAGCATTCACGTGTACAGCCTTAGATCCCAGAGTTAATTTCACAGTCCAAATTTCAACTTTTAAAAATATTGATTGAACATAACAAGATAACCAGTTTATTTAAATGACTTAGGAAAATTATTAATGAATATTAAAGGTGAAATGACAAGGCTTAAATTTATTTGGTATTTAACAGGCTTCATAAAAAGAAAAGAAAACAAGATAAGTATATTTTTCAGTGATGCTCAAAGCAGGAAGATTATTAACAATATTTTCACTAATGGAAACATATGTGGTTAAGATTGTCGAGAGATTAAAAATTCAAAAGAAGTTAAAATCTAAAGGGCAAAACCATACGATAAGTATTGAGCAAATATAGTAAGCCAATAAAAATAAAGTTTTATTGTTATTTTTCCAATATAATTTATATCACTAAAATGATTTAAAATTGGTTAAAGCAATGGGGTTGAACAAATAAGTGATAACTAGAATATATTGTTCTTTTTGTGATTGGAATTTAACTTTAATAAAGTGAACCATGTGTAAATATAAGATATAACTGGTCTCTATTTATCAGTAATAACTTTGATAAGATGTTTCCAGGTTATCATACCAAACCTCATCAAAGAATATGATTAAAAATAATAGTATGAATAAACATAACTATATAAATTGATTGAAAAAGGATATCAAGTGTAGATTTAAAATATTGTGTCCTCTTTAGGTTGATAATCTTGAGTTAAAGAAGGGCTTTTTATAAAAAAACAGGATTTTTGTGATTTATACATTGTGTATTTAATTTAACATTTGCTAAATGTGCCATTTACAAATATTTTGCAAATAACAGTTTAAAAACCACATCCAGCCACGAGGTGTATGCTGCCTTTGATGCATTAAGTGCTCATTAAATAATTTACTAATTAAATGTATATATGATGCAAAATTAATTTGTTAGAATTGTGCACTATATAAATGAATGGCTCTGTTTGGATTCCATCTAGCATACCTATTAACAGCTGAACTACAGGAGGTGCCTATAATATGTAATATGTTTAAAATAAGGTACCTTAAGTTTATATTTCTTTCAAATTCATTATGTTCTAAAGAAAAAACCTTATGCATTAGGTTATTTTTTAAATATAAGTGTGTATGCACATGTATTTGTATGTATTTTGAATTAATCTACGGATTTTAACAAGCCCTAGTCCAAACACATAGTACTAAAAATATACAAGGTGGGTAGCCAACATATGATTCATAGAGCTACTGCGCATTACATCAGAACTGAGTTCTCTGATAACCAACCACACAATTTTGTGTGATACTTTGTACCAGGAACCAACACTTTTTCCTATTGAGTTACCTATATATTATCAATTTAATCTGTCCTTAGCTCAGTCGGTAGAGTGTTTGTCTACTAAGCTATGGGTCCCGGTGCTGATTCTCAGCATGGCCGAAAAAAATTATCATTGGTGAAATGTGGGTTTACCCTTTCACAGTGATGAATTAATGGCCAGGGACTGGATGTTGTGCCTGTCCTAGTCTAAGTTAGATTATGAGGCATATGAAGCTAAGACAGACTTAACGAGCCGGTAGTAGAAAATATATGGCTTTAAAAAAATCTGGCCCCTGCCACAGGCTGGAAACGGTAATGGATG
Source organism: Timema podura (assembly GCA_033556935.1). NCBI lineage: Eukaryota > Metazoa > Arthropoda > Insecta > Phasmatodea > Timematidae > Timema > Timema podura. The sequence continues at coordinate 97,552,964 of JAVRXN010000010.1, read as the reverse complement.
TTAAAAAAATTATTTTTTAATCTATGACCCGATTTGTATTTCATTGGTGTAACATTTATTCTTATTGTATGTAGCCCAAACATTAACAAAATATTTCTTTCAGATGTACAATAATTGTGTTGTGTATTAGCGGTTGTTACAGTTGAAACACAAAAGGTGTTAAACTTATTTCATTGAACTTGAATTGAAAATTGTATACTTTTTTGTGATCATAGTTGTAACATACTAATAAATGTATGATTTTCTAGTCACAAATGGTATTGAGCAATAGAACCAACATAAATAATTTTAATAAAGCTTTATAACAGTTTGCCATATTTATTAAACAAAAAATTACAAATATTGTGTTAAACATTTCAGTTATTTAGAAATAAATATATGGGCATTGTTTATTTCAAATATAGTCTTCACAAAATAGAGAAAGCTGAAATTTATGTTTCACTTTTGCATACAAATTCTTAGGTCACAATTTTGTTAATTTTCTTTTTTTAATGCATGTGTTTCATCCTGGCTTTTTTTATTAGCACAGCTCGTTCGGGTTATATACTGATGTATTAATTATGCCAATGGTTTTAGGGATGAGGAAGGTTATATTTATAGGAAGTGTACCTACCTTTGCATGGAGAATGGAAAAATCACCCTGATTACACCTGACCTTTGATCCTCGATTTCCTCGATATCGGCAGTCTAGTCTTTATCCTGACTAAACAGCTGATTTCTGGTTAAGTGTAATGGTTTTACACTTTCCCTCCATATGAATGTGGTTACACTTCCTCTAAATTCAACCTAGTTTATCCCTAACACATGTGCGTAGTTAGAATATATGCATCCAAACCGAAAGGGTAGTAAGATGAGGTGCTAAAAAAAACTTTTATTTTTCTACTAAGATATTTTCCATGAAAACTCTTCAACATTCTTCAGCTCTAGGGTGTAAAAAGATTAAAAGGTAATATTTGGGGGGGGGGGGGGGGTTACTAGCAAAATGTTATCATACCTTTGGCCAATTGAAGTTTTTGATTGATAAATTGACGGCTGGGGACTGGATGTTGTGCCCGTCCTAGTCTTAAGATAGATTATAAGGCATATGAAGCTACGACAGGCCTAGCCAGCCGTAGTGGAAAAATATATTACTTAAATAACAAATGGACCTAGACTATAGGGTGGAAACAGTAATGGATGTAAAAAAAAAATTTAATGGTTTGAAATTTAAAAAAATATTTGGTGAAAGTATTCCAACATTTCCACATATTTCCAGTATGATATAATCATGGTAGCTTACCTCACTCCACATAAGGAGTTGATAGGAAAGTACATTACATTACCTAACTTGGGCAAGGATTGTTCCAAATATGAAAAACCAATTATTTATAAATTATAATGCTCCATATATAAAAAAATATACTTACCTTTAAAAGTGAAAAGGGGTTTTCCTTTGAGAGCCAAAATTATTGTTAATTAATTTCAGAGTATATAAAAATAATATATTTAAAATATGCATCCATTATTCAATGGGAAAACTACTAATCTAACATTTTAAACAGTTCAATACAATATTTTGTGTTTATCTACAAAGTGCTTAGTACAAATTGTGTTATTTCCTGTATTAAGAGTTTTTCCATAAACTAAACTACATTGTTTAACAAAGTGACTCAAAATCATTGAAGATTAAATCAATATGTTATAAAATGGAAAAGTACCTGGGCCTTGTTTCTAATTATTTATAAAAATGTTAATCTTAGCACACTCACAATTTTTAAATGATTAATGGTATCCATTCATAATAGTTGTAAAATATGATGGCAAAGTATACAACGGTTTGGATGGTTTATGCTGAATTATGGATGTAAAAATAAATCATCTTGAAGTTTATACTTGGCTCTAAAAAAACTCAACACATTCAAAGTGTTATGTTTTATTTAATAAAACATTAACAGCTGAGGTAAAATATAAGGGGAAATATAATTTAGTTAAATAATGTATTTACTTAAGAATAAAATATATAGCCGTTACAAATTATCTACAATCTAGATCAAGGCACATATGATTTGCCATTACACACATATTTTGGTTCATTTGTGATGATTGACAGCTACTTTTGATGATATGCTTGTAGTGCATTATGCACTGCCAAAGCATTGGAACCCACTCACATAATAACATATTAAAATAATGATCATAGGATATTTAAGTTCTATGACAAGTAAAAATGACACTCAAATTAAGGAAAAGGTTGTGTGTGGAACTGCTGGAAAATAGACTTGGGTATATTTTAAAATTCCAGTCGACTTTGTGAAATCCCCCAATATGTCTTTGTTTTCTATGAGTGGAGGGACCGCTAATATTCTTATTAGTTGTCGCAAACATTATGAAAATGTGTTTATGTTTGACTGTAAGAAAAAAAAGAAGCTTATTCTAGATATATATTGATTAAAATTCATGTATATGAGTATGGGTGCATGTATGTGTGTGTATATATACATAGAAAGTGTTTGAGTCTATTTTGATGTGTAACGTCTGCTTTTGATAAATTATGTGAATGACAACTCCAATTAAACTCCAATTTCATTAAAATGAAACCCTTATATTTTAAAAAGTAAAAATGTTAGTTAGTGTAATCCAACCACCTATTATTATAAAAGTAAGAAGGGTTCCTGAAAACTAACTATTCATTAATACTTCTAGATAGTTGGTGTGAATTAACTTTGAAATAACAAGTTGTAAAATAATAAAAAACAAGAAAACAATATCTTAAGTATGCATGGCACATAATTCAGTGAGTTGTCCTGTTGGTACACAGATTTTATTTGCTATTAATGTGTGAAGAAGATAAATTGCTCTAATTATAAATTATGTAAATAAAACAGTATGCAAACACTTATATTAGATATATATTCAGTTTTCTCAGAAAACAAATACTCAAGTTTAGGCAGAGTTGAATGTTTAGAACATGTATATATTTAGTGATTTTTATTTTTATTTTGTCCCACTAGTTCTCCATTAAATAGCTAATAAGAAACATAATCTAATGATTCAAAAGCAAAATAAATTATATTTTCAAAATACAATAAACATATATTGGTAATCTAGATAAGCACACATGGTCATAAATTTCTGTAATAGAAATGCACCAAGTGATATAAAAGTGCACAACATAATGCCTAAAGATTTGTTGGGAAAACACACATATGGAGCAAAATGAAAAATTAATCTGGGTGAATATATAATTTCACACATTGATATTAAAGGTAAACCTGGCTTTAGTGCTAATAAATTAATAGAGCTAAATGGTGTTAGTATGATGTATTTTTGTGTGGTATGAATAAAAAACCAAGGTTAAGTCAAGGTTGTATTAATTAGAGTAACTATAAATAAATATATTTTCTATACCCACCATGTTATTGGACTTGTAATAATTTATCAATTTATTACTAGACATGCTCTAATATTACCTAAGCTCGTCAGGATAAGCACTTCAGTGTTAGTTAAAGTTCTTTTGTAACTGCTTGTTATTAACCTAGTGTGAATTTTCCTTATACTTACAGTAGAAGTTAAATGTTTTTGAGTTCTTTACTTACACACCAGAATGATGAAAATTTTCCACTTTTCTGAGCGTTCCTATAGCAGCCCAAATATTATGTTAGTCGATGAAAGCATGCTGTATATTATTATTGTTATATTTATCACATAAAAAAACAAGAAAACTTTACATTTTTTAAACAATTTCACTCACACTAAAAAGTCCAAACAATGCACACATATCTTATTTTAAAAATGAACTGTTTATTGTAAAATAAGCAGCATTTGTAGGCCAAGTTTAATTATGTAGCTGTGATTGCTGGTAGCTCTTAAAGCCAGTGCATACAGGCAAGATAGATCATGTCATAAAAATAAGGGAAGAATGAGCCCGAGAAAAGAAACAAAATTAGAATTTTGTAATGTGTATAGCCTAATCCAAAGTTGTGAGTTTAATTCTCAATGCCTTGGTATTAGTTAAAAAAAAAAGTATAGATATGGCTGAATATAAATTGTGGAATTTTAATGAGTTTTTGGGTATAAAATAGTCACAATAATAAATTATTGGAGATATTTAAATCAAGATGTATATGAATTAAATCTATATTTTATCACATTTCAACCAATGTGTTTTTCTCAACAAACACATGTTTAGTTAAAAAAAAAAGTATGTCACTTTGTAGCCCTCTTGTGGGATCTGACAGCATACAGTATTAATTTCTATTAGTCTAATAATGATCTTCAATGGAAGTGAGTTGTGTTAAGAATTTATGGTGCTTAGAAAAATACCAAGTGATAGGGAGTGAGGGGATGGAGGGGTATTTTTTGGGGCCATCACAACCTAGTAGAGTAGCTTACCGGAATAACAAAATTTTACTTTGAAATGAGCTGCAGAATTATATTCATTCCTTTCAAAATGGAATTCCGAAACAGATTTGCTGACATACTTACACTTCTGCAATAATAACTGACAGATGAGGAAGAGTTGTATTGGAAATCTTTCATTCTCCAAATATAATTTAAAGAAAATATTTTTATAAAGTTTTGAGAACAAGAAAAAATAAAATAAATAATTATGTTGTATGTCAACATACTACTGTAATAAATCAAATTGCCCTATTTCAGCTAAGATATTTACTTTCTTGTATAAGCTGTCCCAATTTTATTATTCCCATGAATTGAAAATATTTCTCTAATAAAACTAAATTAAGACAAAAAATAAAATTAAATATAAAGGTTTCCTTTTAATAGATTTGAGGTTAAAGTAAGAGGATGCAAGTGGTTGTCTAAGCAATTTTTAAATTTCATTACAAAACATTTTACCAAAGCAATGTTAGATAAAAGAGAAGAATCTCTTTGAAAACTTTTGATAAAATATTATGTCAACATTTCAAGATTACTATTAAATGACAATATTGTTTATATCTATAATTTTATGACATTATTTGCGCATTTTAGAAATATTTCAATAAATTACAACCTTTTAATTTGAGTAATGGGCTTACTTAGAATGTTTGATATTACACTTAGGAGTTTACTCGAATTAAGTTCAAAACTGGTCACACGAACTTGCAGCCCCTAAATGAATAGGAGTTTGATTACCATCAGGCTGCTTGATGCCAGGAGTCATGGAGCGCAAGAAATCATCAGGTGTCATGTATACTTCATGGCTGTCACCATTTGGGTGGGCTACTTGCAATGTGGCAAAATAGCGGAATACTTTGTCCGGAGTCGAATACTGCCGGATACGGTTCTCATATTCCATGATCTAACCAACCCACAGAAGGCAAGAAAGGCCAAGAGGTTAACAAAGAGCCAATATAGTATTAGGAGAGAGATTGGAGTGTTTTAAAATCTAGCTGTTACATCCACCACAGAGCTGGCTGGCAAGCTGAAGAAAGCAGTTAGATATGTTAGTGAAAATTAATAATTACACATTGACATATTACTCTTAATGGAAGCTGAAGGAAATGTTAAAATGAAATGTACAATGCTTAAGTATTTAATAGTTAGTTTACTTAATATATTAGTGCTGAAAACTAAGTACTTGACACAATTAATTTAAAATGCAGTTATTTTAAAAATGAGATTAAAATATATTATCAGGATGATTAAAAGAAGCATTGCACATTCTTAGACATTTAATATAATTAATTATGCCCCCTACCAAACACAAGGGATATACTATGGAGACACACAGCTAAATGAATATATTAATAATAACAAAGTTACAATTATTTAAATAATGAAAACGAGGTAATGTTAGTAATATACTTAGTAGAGATAAACTAAATAAGATCAACCAAAAAAGTGGCTTAGTAAAAATTCAAGGATATTTGAACCCAGCTATTGCCTAGAAACTTAAAAGTGAAGATGCTATTTTAATTTTCCTCAACTTGCAAAACGTGGACAAGCTTGTTATATAAGATGAAGTGAGAGTTAGTAGAAAAGGGTAAAATTACTATTATATGACCAAATCAAATTTGCAAAGCCAAAAATGGAAATCTTGGAGATGTTTTGAATTCCCTTCAAACTCTGGCTTTCTTATAATACAAACCCTACACATTAACTATAACTATCATTGAATATGAAGCCTGTACAGTGTCAGAAAAAAGTTTACGACCACCCATTAAAAACACAATTTTTCCACATTTCAATATTTTTATTTACTCAGAATATTACAAAAAAAAATAGTTTGGATTGCATTATGTTTAGTAATCAATAGGAATAAGAAAAAAAAATGGCTTGCATTCCCATGTTTAGTAGTCAATAGGACCCCCTCTAGCCTTGTAGCATGCTTTGATCCTGTCAGCCATGGAGTGGATTAGCTGCCTGCATTCTTCCCCCGTCACTTTTTGCCATAGGCTTTGGACTGCCAGTCTCAGTTCTGCTCCGTTTTTGGGCTTCTGCTTTGCTAATCGATATGTCATGGCGTTCCATAGATTTTCAAGTGGGTTGAGGTCTGGACTACGTGGTGCCCAGGAAAGCAGTTCGATGTCCTGGGTATCAAACCATGTCCTTGTTGCTTTGGATTGGTGGCATGGGGCTGGTAGATGTAATTTCCTTCAAGGAGCATATGTGCTTAAGGAATCATAGTTTCACAATATTTGTCACTGTTCATAGCACCATTCACAACCTTACAGTCTCCAGGCCTCTCTGAAGTGATGCAACCTTAGATCATGATTGCATCGCCACCTTGTTGGACTGCAGGGGCGACACAGGCCAGCAGAATTTTTTTGTTCTTGTCCTGCGAACTCTAACCTTACGTCAAGGAAATAGTTCAAAGCGGCACTCATCTGAAAAAATTACTCTCTCCTGAGCTTCTTTAAGCCACCCTAGACGTTCCTTACAAAACTGAAGTCATTTTTTGTGTTTCTCATTTAAAAGAGGTTTGCGGATTGCAAAGTAGGAATCTTGCCTGCTTCATTTAAACGGTTGCGCACAGTTTGCTCAGTTATGTTAATATTCAGTTCCCTGAGAAGATCACTGCAGCTAGCATTTCTATCTTTTTTACAAAGCTGCAGTAGCCTACAGTCTTGTCTTAGAGATGTTTTACTCGGACAGCCTGCCCTAGGCCGGTTGGTGATGGTTCCAAACTCATTATATCGCTTGATTGTTTGTTGCACACATGTTTTAGACACTCAAATAATATCAACAATTTATTTTTGTGACTTTCCAGCCTTCATTAAACCAATGATTTGCCATTTAATTAGGTCTGATACTGATTTTTTCCTCATCTTGATCCTCAAACACAAAATGCATACATTAACCTCAAAATGATCACATTAAAATCAGCTGATTGGAGGGAACTGATGAAACAGGTGTGCCAACTTCTGAACCATTTGAGCTACAGTAATTTTATTATCACCAAAATCTTTCATTTTTAATGTATATTTTCATAAAATTAAGAGAGAGTTAATAAAGAAAAAAGTTTAAGAGCAGTAAACAAATTAGTTAGTATTTTTAGTGTTGTAAGGGTGGTCTTAAACTTTTTTCCGACACTGTATTTACACAGATGTTGGCTAGCACAAAAGAATGTGATAATTTAGCTCAATAATTTGTGTAATTATAAACATTTTTTATGATGCCAAATAGTCTTCAACTAAAAATTATTTATTTGATTGCTAGCCAGAGTTTATATTGTGTTTCTTTAACTAGTTATATTGTAATGCTTTATGCAAATGACACATTTTATCATGCTTAATTTAGTAGCAAGTTCTGGACCAGTTGAATAGTAACACATGAACAAATAATTATCATGGCTGCTGTTAGCAATACTAGAATGATTTATAAACAATTATGCATAATGCACACATCAGAGGACATGCGTCCTAGTGTTTCACTCATCAAGTCAAGATTTTCAGTGACAGGGAGATCAGGGCTCCAATCCTATCTAGGTTTGCTGGGGGTGGTTTATTGTAAATGGTTTCCCACTCTCCTTTCCATGCACAATGTGGATACATTTCCTATATATTCTACCTCATTTTTCTCTACCCGATCAGCCTAATTAAATGTGGATAGCCCAGATGTGTAGCAAGATGTGAAGAAAATGTGCATAATTTGAAGATAGTCTTGGTCATATTTTCAGTGATGTTTCAACTTCATATGAGGAATAGATAAACGTGTACCAATGTAACCATTACATATTAAAGTATTTGTAATATCTTTTTATAACTATTTGTTTACAGTGTTAATTTTTATTTATTTTCTATTTAGTTGAGGTATTTAATGTGCACTTTCGGAACCAACTGATTATATCAGTACACAGCTTATAGACTAACATAAATATGGTACAGACAAAACAACCAGCCCCCTGCTGTTAATTCTTCACTGTGGAAGGCGAAATCCACAATTCACCATTCACCATTGATCTAATTTTTCGGCCATTCTGGGAATCAAACCCGATACCCTTTGCTTACTAGGCAGACACACTGCCAACTAAGATAAGGTGTTTGACTACTGTGTTAGTGAAAGTCAGTTTTGATAAATCATTGCAACAAATCTTAAACCAAAATAACTGGTAAAATATTGTCTTTGTGGACAGATATTTGTTTAGTTTAAACTCGCTATAATCACAGTGAATTACAAAAGAAATACTTTTCTTTAAATTTCAATGTAGTACAGTCAGTTACCACAAAAAGTAGAAAGCAAACCTCCAACAATTATACTATGATGCGATCTTATAAACTTAATCACAGTGAATCAAGAATGGTAAGCCTAATATATCTATGATTGAATGGAATGAACATGAAAGAATACTTTTCTTTGAAATAAGCTTATGTAAGTCTAGAACAACAAATTGTACTGTGAATATAACTCAATTTTATGAGCTTTGCTTTACATAATCTAAAAAGAACCATATCTGAAAGTGAACATTATTGAAGTGGCATTACTACATATGATATACATAAAGTCAACAAGTTTTTTAATAACACTGGTAATAGTGTTTTGGGCCAAGGATGATAAAAAAAAAATTTACTAATCCAAAAATGACCAACAAAAGACTGGGTTAAGTAGTTTTTTAAATGCAGGAGATAATGTAATTTACTTAAATTTAGTCAGCCTCTTTTGACGCTAGTGCAATTCGTAGGATAATTTGAAAATGCTGAAAGAAAAGCGGAAGTCATGCTAGTGATGGCTTCTGAGAAGAAAAGGGTGGGTATTTTCTGTGAGTTAAAAGTTTATTGCCAAGGAGAAACCTGACAGAGCTCAGTTGTGTACTTTTAGTTGTTTGATGGATGCTATTTGACATTAATTTATGTTTTAAAGCTGTGATTTAATTCATTTATTCCTGAAACATATCAGTGTGTCACATAAATATTTGAATAAAAGTGACTTTCTGCTACACTTGTATAACTGTATTTTGGACGTAAGGTGGGGGACCAGTATAAGAGCTGAGCTCCTCATATATAAAGTGCAAATTTTCCAATATATATATCTATCTCTCAAACACAATCTGACCAGTACCTCAAAGTGTACCAAATCCTCCAGAGAGCCATACTTGTAATTCAAACACATCAAGTGATTAACTTCAACAGGTCCATCAGAAGAAAATAAAGATGAATTTCACAGCAGTCCCTTGAAAAGTCCTCATTTAATTACACAACCATAACTTAATGATCTTATGAGAGACTTGGAACTAAGTAAATCTAATGCAGAACTATTTGCTTCTAGATTACAGGAGTCAAATTTGTTAAAAGAAGAAACTAAGGTTTCTACATCCAGAAGTTGACACAAAGAGTTTGTGCCTTTCTTTTCTAAGGACTAAGGATTTCATATTTTGTAACAACATCCAGATCCTTATAAGTGCCTTTAATATATAGCATGATTTAAATGATTGGAGACTTTTTATTGACTCATCTTAAACAAGTTTAAAGGCTGTTCTTCTTAATGGCATCATAATGCCATCAGTTCCCATTGCTTATGCCATGCATATGAAGGAGTCTGATAAATATATGATGACACTACTAGAAGCTATTTGATATTCACAGCACCAGTGGAGTATTTGTGGATATATAAAGGTGGTAGCTTTAATACTTGTACTACAACTGGTATACACCAAATTTGGTTCATTTTTGTGTGAATGGGACAGTTACGCAACAAATGAACATTATAAAATGAAAATATGATCTGCTCAACAGTTATTAGAACCTGGAAAGAATAATGTTCAACGTTAACAGCTAGTAAATCAGAGGAAAGTAATTTTACCCCCATTATACATCAAGCTCGATTTAATAAAAAATGTTGTGAAGGATATGAAACAGGATTGTAACGCGTTTAAGTACATTTGCGAAAAGTGTATGGGTATAAATAGTGCTAAAATAAAAGAAGGAATTTGTTAGGCCACAAATAAATGAACTTATGAAAGAAAGACAGTTTGAAAATGTGTTGAAAGACTGTAAAAAAGTGGTGTGTTAGTTACAACTAAATGGAAGTAAACAAACGTTATCATGAAGTAAAACTGAGAAAACCAGTTAGTTATAACTAACATAAGGAAAACCACACCAAGTGCACATATCTTAATACTGCATGGTCACCCCTGTAGGTTAAATTTGTTACAATAAAATAATTAAGCTCAATTATTGAATAATTAAAAGGTCAATGACAAGAAATTGTGATAATTTAAGAGGAAAAACAATTGTTGACTTTAGGTATAAATGTTAAGGTTATTTGGAATAGAGCACTAGGCTAAATTATGGTTAAAACTTGGAAGCAGAGCCAGCACACTTACTTACCTTAGTGATACTGAAGTAGAAATTAATAGTCAGTACAATAAAAAACACACAAACCCATTTTCAAGGACAAGCTTTCACTGTTACTGTGGATTCACACGTTCGCCGAAAAACTAGCGCAGAACAGAACCGTGGTCATGTGATGCGTTTTAAGCCAATCACAAGATTCCCGCTTAATCGGTGTGAGCTGTTCTGCTGAAGTTCAACTATTCTCTACTTTGTTCACTCTGCTCAAGATGTTAGGCATAAAAGAACCAATCAAATCTCAGAACCAACCATCTTAAATCAGTGTGCATGCACATTTGACAACGCATACGCTATAGTCAGAAACTAGCAGACAGCTTCATTGGCCATTGTGAGGAGATTTGAAATAACCCGTTAATGTAAAACGTGTATCAATGTATTAGAATGCACCCCAACACAGCATTATAATTTGTAAACATCCATTGGGACAATGATCTAAAATATATGTCTATCTACTAGAAAATAAAATCTGTTGATAGTCAGCTGTTTTACGTTAGCGTTGCAGTGTATCATGGGTCAACTTAAAGTGTGTAAATTGCTGCGCCTCGGAGGCAGATTCTGCTTTCTATTTTCGGCGAACATGTGGATCAAGCTTTAAAGACAGCTTCATCAGATCAAGAGATTAGATTGCTGCTCTTGGTTAAAATGACCTGTGACAGTGAAAGCTTGTCCTTTAAAATGTGTGTGTTTTAGAGTGTTCTAACTAAACAATTACTACTACAGTATCACTAAGGTAAGTGTGCTGGAAATCCTTCCTAATTTTAACCATGATTTTAGATATGAATCTATTGGGATGGTCATAGCCCTCTCAACTTTTGTTAAAGTTGATTTTGTTTTTAGTACAAATATGACTGTTGCAAAGTCTTTTGACTCCTTGATTTTCATTTGATTTTTTATATGTTTTTCTATTGTTAGGATACAATATGCACCAGTTTCATGTGTTTCAATTTTAAATAGAAAATGAAATTTTTTTTGTAGCTCAAATTATATATTTTAATATGAGAATTTTTCAAATAAAAAGTTTAATTGTTTTCTAAATGTTGAATCCTAGATTTAAATTTTAGAATAAATTGCATCAAATCTCTCTCTGTGATGAATATGGATTTGAAATTTTGAATAAAGTCCAGATTTCTCAAATATTAATATTACGAATTTTAAATTAAATATGAATTATAACAAAATTCCAATTTTTTAAGTTTCAACTAGGGCTATGCTAATACTAGGATTTTGAGCTTTGAATTGAGCTTTAAATAAATGCTCGGTCTCAAAAGAGTTATGGGTTCACAATTTTAACTCCATGAAAAAAGGTTCTTTCTTTACCTTTCTGTTTATGTCTGTCTGGTGATGAATAACAAATTGGTTTAGCTTCGTTCTACTTGTACTGATGAAGTTTGAGGGTTTAAGAACAGGGAGAGACAGAGAAGGGGGGAGGAGGGTACCTTACAAAGCGGGTATTGTGCAAATGGCCATTGAAATGTCAAATTCAGCAAGTGAGTAAACTGGTTTTGTTGATGAAAGGAGAGAGTACAAGGCTTAGATAAAAGAAGATATATTAAGGTATGGATTTTAGAACACACATAGCTTAGGGCAAGATGGTATCAAGTACTCCTTAGTGCAAATGTGTACAATATACATCTTAAAAATCATCAATGCTCTAATTTATTTTTCTGGTATCAACAGCAAGCAAACAGCTGCACTCTAGATGGACAAGGATTAATGGGCTTTTTTTTTATATATTGCTAGATTTTCACATCCAAACTAATTTTTATGAGTACTTTTTTTTAACTTTCCTAAGGAACATTAAATTGAATCAACATTATTTTTTTTATACTTTCAAATTATATTTAAAATTTAATACTAAAGTTTATTATGAGTTTAGACTTTAAAACTTTTTTATAAGTAATGTGAGTTTTAATTTACGATAAAAATAATTTTAGCACATGTTTTTTATTTACATAATTCATTTTTAAAATTATGTATCTATACAACCCACGTTCGACTTGGCTCATACTCGGGAGTTTCATAAGAAACTCGCTTGAGATTCACTTGAATCAAAAAACTTGAGCTCAGAGACCTCTAGCTTCAAACCAACACAATACACACTTGTATGAAAACAAATTCCAACTTTCATTCAAGCCGATAAAAGTAATATTTTAATCTTTAAAGAATATAATAGTATTTTATTTATTTGGTAAATCCATTGAATTGTAAATAGTTAAATAAGAATATTTGACATCACAAAATTAAGATAGCTCATACCTTTTGAAAATTAACCACAATAGCATTTATATATATATTTTTAAAACTAAGCGCTTATTTAATAAAAATAGGACGACAAAAATTATGTAAGCCACTTTGTTAGAAGATTTTCAAGTTTCATTTTATAGTTAATTTAAATGTTCTAAAAGAAGAAAACTTGTGACACACTCGATTTACCCTGAAAAGTAGAAGGCTTACCTTGTTCAATTATAATATCATAGGTTTATTTTATTTGTTTAATCTATGATGCTAGCTTATAGACTACATAACAATTATATTAAGCAAAGTAAGCCTTTGAATTTTAAATCTATATTAGTACATTGTTTCATAAAAGACCATTGCTTATCTTATAAGCAAGAGTGAGTGATATTTGTTGAATCCTGTAAAAAAACAAGCCAGCAATCATTTAAGATCTTACCATCGGGCTGCCTCATGCCCGGAGTAAGAGACCTCAGAAAATCATCAGGTGTCATGTAGATCTCAGTGCCAATTGCTGTCATTATTTTTATAGTGGCGAAGTAACGAAAAATCTTATCTGGTGTTGAAAAAGACCTAATGCGGTTTTCATACTCAATAATCTGAAAAAATTGGTACACAGACATAAACAATTTTAATAAAGACTACTGTGAAATACACTTCAGAATATGAATCTAAGGAACAAATATTTCAAAACATTAACATTTTTACACACAAGTTATAGTTTGAACTGATTTTGTGACCATTATTTTTTTCTGAATATAAAAATTGAATATAATACAAATTTATGAACTTTGTAATAGTACACATAAATTGAAAGTATCCAGTGCCCATTTGAAAGTATTACTTAAGCCAAGAAGAGGGAGCTTAACCAATTTTTCCACAAGCTAGTTAATAAAGATTAATTAAGCTGATTGGCGATTAGCATTATCAGCAGTGTAGTGCAGTGTATTGTATATGTGAGTGTGCCAGTGGCATTGGTTTAGCGCACACCAAGATTGAAACAAAAGAACACATAAAATGGCCAATTGTAATTTTTTAACTAGTTAGGGTAAATATAAGATGTTTTTCAAAACATATTATTTTAATTGCTTAGCTTGAATGGAAAAAAAACTATATGCTAAGTTGGTTTGTGAAAGAATGACATCTTAACTGTGTGATCATCATATAAATGTGCAGGTGGTATTGAGGTAATGCAGGGTTCCTACAGTATTTGTAAAAAAAATCTCCCTGACTTTTCCCTGACTTTCCCTGACTATTTTCTCACAAAATTTCCACTATAATTTCATGGTACTATTCGTGTGTAAATATTAATTTAATTACATTTATTTCTGTCTCCTCCTCCCCTACAGCCGACCTTGCCTCACCTCTCATGGAAAAATAAGAACACAGACATCTTGCCATCAGTTCAAGGAAAATTATGGAAAAATAACAAAATATATCAAACCCAATCAAAAAGGAAAAGCTGAAATCCATCTGCAATTGTTTTGCAGAAAGCTAGTTTACACTTCAGAAATGGATCACAGGCTGCTCTTTTCAGTATCCCTACAAGTTTTGTTTTAGGAAGCTTTTCTTCTTTGTGAAACTTATCAACGTGGTCCCAAATTTGTAATGCCTTTTGAAAGAACGTTGCATTCTATAATCACTGCACACCACAGAACTTTAAAGGAAAAGTTGTACACCCTGTCAACTGAGTAAACAATGCTTGACGAGCTGTAGTCAGTGAATAGGTAGTACGTGTGACACAATAAGCAATTTTTATCCCAATTGATAGGTTCCACTCCTGTTCTCATGGATTTATCAAAATATATACTTCATTGTCTGTGACAGATTTTGTGTGTTCCTGAAGAAGCGTTATAAACTTTAGATTGACATTTGGGCCATCCATTGACACTTGTATAAACTTATAGACTGGAAGAGGAGAAATACCATCAGAGAAATGCTTAAGTAATTCTTCAGCGGTGCTTCTATCGAAAAAAACACTGTCCAAGCAATGACTGACAACTTTATGATTTTCCTTGTCCCAGAATCTGAATACAATGTCTATTTGCCCTCTTTGAATAACTTTATTCAATGCCTCATCAAAACAAATTACAAAGTTGTTACATGATTTTAGTTAGTCCAGTAAATTGTTATGAAAGAATGGAGACAAGCCACTTGGAACACTCGGGAAACATAAACTGAAAAATTGTACTTAAATTATTTCACGAATTGAAATACATTTTATTGTCAACAACTTGCAAAGCCCAAATGACTTCCACCTTATTTATATTATCTTTCATAACAAAAGTGTTAGGGTTTCTTTGAGCCACTACACTACTTTCACTTTTGGCAACACCTTCCTTCTGCGGCTTTACAATTTCCGATGAAACTGAAGTGTGACATGAATTGTCATTTCCCTGACTTTCCCTGACTTTCCAGACCGTAGGAACCCTGTAATGGCACCAAAGGTGTAGTATGGTGACAATTCCTTTATGCTTGCTGTTACTTTTAATCATCTTTTCAATAAGTATAATATTTTAATAAAAACAGTGATATACCAGGAAATAATAGTTTAAAGTAAAGAATGGCAGTAGTTTTATAATGTTAATTAGTGTACTTTTTTTTGCAAGGATGTAAAATCTAGTAGAGTTGGGAAAAATACCTTTGAAAGGACCAATGACCATCTGTTTCTGCCTCCATGGTGACATTTTGCAAAGAAACAAAGTTAACATCTATAAATAAGTAGCATTATAATTTGTTTAAGTCTGTAAATTAATTGTGTTAATATTTATGTATTCTATCACTGTCAGGTTAATCCTAGATTATTCTTAAGATGGTCAGAAGTGACCTAGAGCCATAAGTAGAGCAAAGTCAGAACAAGCTAGTTTAGAGGGCACAATTACCGCTTATAGAAACTTTTTTTCTGTAAAAGAAAATGCTAGATTTAGTTGAAATAAGTTTCATGTTAATGAATAGCTACTCCAAACCTTAAGAAAAGTAAAGTATGAGATGAATTAAATAAAGTAGAAATACTGTGGTGCAGTATGGTTATATTTTGAGATGTTTCTTTGTTCTAGTTATTAAGAGAGCTACCACTATTTTCTTGCTATAAAAATGTATGCCTTTTTAAAATTATTCAGAAGTTATTACCATTCATACAGATGTTAGATTATTATAAATAAGTAGATAAACTTTGTTGATCCACATAAGAAGTTAGGAGTTTACAGAGAGCAATTACATTTTATTTTTCAAACTAATTCTAGTGTAAAGTAATACAACGAAATTTCATAATAGCAGACACCTTCGGAATTTAAAAAAATGTTTGTTACTAAGAAGCGTTTGTTATTTGAAAATATATTTTGTTAATAATGCTGTTTGTACAAAGTTTGTCCTTTATGAACCTGTATACTGTGGATAGTGCAAATATCTAATTACAACAATGTACAGTTTTGGATGCACTATAATCATGAACAGGTAGCATACTGTGCAGTTTGCTCAGAATAATACACAAATAAAATTAAATGTGTTCAGTAGGCTTAGTATACTTTATTTTTAATAAATCTATCCACCCAGGTTAAAAAAGTAAAGAAAATACAATAGGTCTACAGTATTCAATTAATACGCCTGCTAGATATTAAACATACAGGAGTGACAAAAACAAAGAACATACTCTATTCACATCAAAAGAATAAGGACATTTTGTATGTAAAAAAAAAGTTTGTATTTACCTCAAAATAAACTTTAAATGTTTCATCAATGAGTTCAAAACTTTAAATATTATTTTATTGATCAGCCTGTAATTACATAAGTTAAGCATACTATTTTACCGATCAGCCTTTCATTACATAAGTTAAACATTTTTGTATGTTTTTTGTCTAAATTTGAATTTTATTTTCAAAATGCCTTTCTACATCAGATTTTTTTATAAAATCTTTCTGCAGTTACCTCTGACAAGATAGTTTGTTAAAGTAATCAAATTGTTTTTCTATCAGGAGAAAGTAGGTCTGCTCACGCTGCATTTAAGACAATCACCAATAAAAAAAAGCGTAAAATATATGGATTAGTGTTTGTAATTTTTGTTCACTACTAAGAGATTTTTATGCATAGATATACGAGTCTCTAGCAGGGTCCATGACCGTTATTGGGAAGGAGTTTCGCCATAACAACCCGTGTTATTTTGCTATAGAAATTTAAATTGTCCATCATAAAGAGGAATCCGCTGGTGAGAGGGGGACATTAAGGGAGGTATCACTGCATGTCAAAGATGCTTAAAGCAGGATGATAAGACCTAGATAGGGAAATATATGTTGTCTCAGTCATAGCACATGTACTATTAATTGATTAATAGATTATATTTTTTCCATTCATAAGCATGTGACTCGTTTAAGTTTGAACAAATAAAATGTGGTTTGGATGTTGAAATAATTGTATAATGTGGGCCTTTTTTTTTAATACATTTTCTCATGCTTTTAATTATATTCTAAGCCCATGTTGAAATTTACCAAACAATTCCCAATCTCAATGACTTTTAAGATCTGAAATTGTTAAGTTTGTCCTGTTCAAGCTGTACTCTAATAACCAACCAACTAAACTAAAACTCTAGTATGCAATTATTTTTATGAAAGCTTATCATACAACTAATGTTGCTTAGTGACCTAACACTTTTACCTTTCTTTCACGAAAGCCAATTTTTTCCTTTTTTCGTTTTGGTGTTTTTTTCTCTTCCTCATTTTCAACTATTTCTTCTTGTTTCAAGTAAACCTCGCCATTGGTACCATTTTCAGTAAGTCGAGAAGCAGCATCCACCGGAGGAAACAAATAGTCGTGAAATCTAAAATTAATAAAGGAATTTTAACAAATTCATTTAAGTGAAAAATGAAAACCTGGACACAGGACTCACACCCAGGACCTTTGGCTTTGCACACCAATGCTCTAACCCTGATTCATTCAGCCAGTGAGATCTATCTAAAATCACAGACCACAACGAATTCTAACTGACGGTATGCTGCCATGTACTTATAATCTTTAATTCATGTGCATCACAAAAGTTGTCATTTCCCATTAATTGAGTTTGATTCTGCTATCATGGCTGATCCTGATCACTTATCAGTTTCTGATACACAAAACTAAATAATTTTAACACGTTAAAACTATGTTTCACAAACTGAAATTGAAAATAATCTCCAAAGAAAAATAGATATCATCTATTTTTCTTTGGAGATTGTAACTATTAATACTTCTTTAAAAAATATATTCCACATTGTGGAATATTTTGTTTAAATAAGTATTAATATTTCCTCAAAATCTAAGCAACCGATTGAAAAGATTTTACACGTTTACCTGAAAATGAATGTGGAAATAAGATCAATAATAATATAAATAAACCAATGGCTCAATGGGTTTGTTTTAATAGGATGTGAATAGTTCCTAAGGGTGACCTGGTGGTCTAGGGGTAAGGTGTCAGACTTCTGTGCTGGGGGTCCGGGGTTCAATCCTCGGTCCCGGCACAGATTTATCTGATTGCCAAACCCTTCCTTCACCTCTGACAAGACGTGTATTAATCACAACTTGTGAATGTGAGGAATGCCAGGCCTCCACCGTGGTTCGGATTCCACGTTAAACTGTAGGTCCTCCATTTCATCTCACAATCACCCTACCATTGCACATTAGCGTAAGTGCGTATAACCCGAACGGGTAGTAAGACGCGGTGCTAATAATAATAATAATAATAATAGTTCCTAAATAAATGATCAACTTGTATTATTTATGGTCAGGGCCATCGTTAGGGGTGTGTAAATGGTGAAGCCGCACAGATTTGGGGAACCACTCATGTTTGATTAGCTGACAGAGGGGGAAAACAAGTAGAAGTGGAAAATTTTTAATTGCACGTAAGTATATTAGGCTTCCTTTATAGGTGATCTTACAAATCATGTCAGTGTAAAAACAAATAAGAACATAATCATGTGGCTTGATTTATTGAACGAGTGAAGCGAGTTCTCAAGTTTAACTCCACCAATTTGCATTCATCTATCTGTGGTGGTTATGTCTTAGAATAACTTTTGGGTGCATTAACCAATTTATTCAAAACATGGCACAGTTGTTATTTGTGACTTTATACCATTTATATAAATCAAGTTCATTGGGGAGGAAAATCAAATTTAGGGTTGGGGAGATATGTATAAAAACATGGCTTCTAGCATTATATTTATTTACCTTTCAGGCATTTCCTGATATCTTGTATCGCTGAAAATTAATATAACGTTTCAAACTACTACATAAAAAAATTAGGTCTTTAAATTATTATTTTTGAGGAAAGTGGGTGGAGGGGCAAGACAAATAACTGGTGGACCTAGAGGAGGGGGTTGAGGCAGATAACTGGGGGAGCTGGGGGAGGGGGTTGAGGCAGATAACTGGGGGAGGGGGTTGAGGCAGATCACTGGGGGAGCTGGGAAGAGGGGTTGAGACAGATCACTGGGGGAGCTGGGAGAGGGGGTTGAGACAGATCACTGGGGGCCCCGCAAACCCAAATCTGCTAAGGGCGGCCATGTTTAACCCTTTGAGTGCCAACGTCGCTCAGAGCGATGCACGAAATATCTGCTAAACTTGCCAGCGTCGCTCACAGCGATCCCTCGTTTTCGAGCTCTTAGTTCAGTATTAAGTCAACAGATAGAGTAGATTTTATTTCCACTGCATTCTCGTATGTTCAAGCTACTTTTATTTGTCTTTGCGATATATCGAACCTGAAAATTATTTGATAACTTTTTACTTTATGAGTTTTATCTTTGGCCTTGTTTGTAAACATGGCTACTAAGAGGAAAGCTGTGTTTCAAGACACAGAAATACTTGCAATATTTATTGACAGCTCAACCCAGAGTGATCAATTTGTTTGTCATTCTGAAAGCACTGATTCTGAATTTGTAAATAATGAAACTGAACAGGAATTTTATTCTAGTGAAATTGAAAGATCGGATCAAGTAGGAGTGGCAGCTGACATTGATGACACGAGTGTGAATACTAGTTATTCCTAAAAGGATGAAATAAATTTTGAAGATCAGGATAATCCACCCCAAACTCTTCATATTTATGCAAAAGTACCAGGTTTGAAGTCCTCTCACTGTCCCCTTCTGATTCCAACCCAATTATTTATTCTAGACTTTATTTTACTATAACCCTGCTAAAGTTGATGGTCACTGAAACAGCTGCTATGCATAACCCAATTTTAGCGTAAAATCTAAATTTAGTTTTTTTTGTAAACTTTGTTATTTACTCAGTTTTTTATGTTCTTTTCAGTGATTTATTCTATTTCAAGCTATTTAAATTTTCAATGCTTAAAAATTAATGTTAAATAAAACAGTAAAATTTTTTTTTTAATATCTTGGCTAGTGATTTTTTTATTATATTTAAAAATTAAAAAAGTATATGTATAATTATATCATCGGATTGGCAAGCATGTTAGCTAGTTTATGTAAAAATTTGAGTGCAAGAAGTTCATAGACTAATGAGTTATTAAAATTTAAACAAACTCCTGCATTTTTCAGAAAAATAGCTTGGCACTTTTAGCACATTTTTTTGTCATTTCTCTTGGCACTCAAAGGGTTAAGGTTAAGGCATTTTTATTTTTCTCATTTGAGACATTTAATGTGCACTTTCTGAACCGATTGGTTATATCAGCACTATACTTATAAGCTAACTTAAATCTAGAACAGACACAACAACCAGCTCCCAGCCATTAATTCACCAATGTGAAAGGGTAAGCCCACATTTGACCAATGACAAAATTTTCAACCATACCAGTAATAGAACCCAGGACCCTTAGCTCAGTAGGCAGACACACTACCGACTGAGCTATGGTGTTGGACAAGGTTGAGACCAATTATTTACTATATGACCTGTTGATAATGTTCATATATTTTTTAGCATGGCATCTTACTACCTGTTCGGGTTATACACATATGTATTAATTATACTATTGTGATAGGAATTAGGAAGGTTTAATTTAGATGAAGTGTTCTTGAATTTGTGCGGAGGAAGAGTGGAAAACAATTTTTTTTAAAAAAACCTCTCAGTTCACCCCACCAGGATAGAACACTGATCTCCCAGTCTTCAGCAATCTAGTCTATTGCGAAAGTAGTGCCTTAGACCATGTGGCCACGAAAGGGGTCAAGTTCATATTAAATGAGCTATATTTGTATAGTAAGGTTTAGAATATATGGATTACTAATTTTTTTTACTTTGGGTCTAAAAGTAAAGATGTGGGCTATAGAAGGATATGAAATTTTTCAAATTAATTTCCTGAAGAAATAAGAAAAATCTATTAGGCCTGGGCAACAAACTTAACCTGTTAAAGTTAGTAGAAAATAGATTGTACACATAAGCAATCTAAGTAATTAGCAATATAAAATTATTAAAGGTGCATTTGATAGTATAGTGGCTTCAATAAGCTTCAATGAGACATTTGTTACATTCAACATCCTAGCTTCAGCCCCCTTCACAGGAATTCAACTCAATAAATCTTTAGAGATTATGTAAAAATACCCTCCTAAACTCTAAAACTTTTTTATTAAAATAGTATAAAATAAACCGAGAGTGGCAAGGTTTCGTTTTAACTTAACCATTTGGCAATTTGTCTGTCTGGATCTTTGTTCAGAGATAACTGTCAAATGTGCAGACCAATACTAATGACATTTGGCAGGGACATTCTTTGAACCTAGACCAAACATGGTCTGAACAAGGTTTTTCTATCTTGCAATCAATTTTAAAATGGCGGCCCCTCAAAACTCTGTCTGATTGTTTCACCATAACTGCCAAAGGTGTGGACCAATTTTAGCAAAATTAGGCAGGGACATTTTTTGTACTTAGGCCAAACAACATACCTATGTACATTTTATTTTTCAATTTGGTAGCCTAATGATTTGAATTTAAGGCAGTCAATTGAGTTCCTTTTTTTCTAAATTTTGATATTTATTGGGATACGGACATCTTAAACCACATGAACCATGATTATTATCCATGAAGAGAATGTAAGTACTATTGAACATAGTATTCATTTGATTTCTGTCTAGCTTGATCACCAAGGGAAAATATCACCTTCAAATCCAAAGAGAGATTTTAAAGACTGCAGTAAGGACAATAATATGACATAATTCTTAGCATAATGTATTTAATATTTTTTTAACCAAGGGGGCAAGGCCCACTGTTCACATAACTACCAATAATAATGATGTTGATGATGATGGTCTTTATTTATCTAGTAAAGCTAAATCATTAGCATTCTATTGTACTTGACTAGAGAAATTTTAGAACATTATATATGATAGACAGGTACACCATTAATTACCTGGTGTAGCAACATCAAAATACCTACCGATACTACACCAAGCTAAATGTTTAATAAAACCAATAAACTATAATGAAGCAACTGCAAAATTCCTCAAACTTTCACTTTGTTCAACAAGACTCACAAAAGAATAGCACCCCATGAAAAGCCAGTGTAACTGACTTTAGTTCTCTTCGAATTTAAACAAAAAGCGTGTCACAATATTGTGTGTGCGCGCGCACACACACACACACACACACACACACACGATCGCCAAGATTGTGATATGTCTTCACATGATGGAAGTGTATTTCTTAAGTCCTTATGTAAACACAAATTAAAGCAAGGTAAACTGGAGACAACCAACACAATGATTTAAAGGATTTGCTAGAATCAAAGGATTTTGAATTAGTTTAAAATGGGAATGTCAATAAAAATTACAATGTAGTCTAAATATTTTTGCAGTGTTCATGGACAAAAAAATAACAGTACAATTTGTATGATTTCAACACTTGTGTCATGGAGTAAATAAAATTATTATTATTATATAGCACCGTGTCTTACAACCTGTTCAGGTTATACACTTAAGTATTAATTATGCTAATGGGTTAGGGAATGGGAAAGTTGAATTTAAAGGAAGTGAACCCATATTTGTGTGGAGGGAGAGTGGAAAACCATTTAGGAAAATCACCACAAGTTAACCCGACAGAGATTCAAACCTTGATCTTCCCGTCCTCGGCAGTCTAGCTGAACACAAAATTAGCACATTAGCTAGCTATACCACCAAGGTTAAGTAAATGAAAAATTTGAGCCTAAAAATCAAAAGAGAATGAATGTTTTTGTTGATGATATTCTTTGCAGCAGCCTAAGTTCATTTATTTATTAATTATTTAGCACCACATCTTACTACCCGTTCGGGTAGTACGCTTAAATACTAATTATACTAATTACACTAATATGTTAGGAATAGGAAAGTTGAATTTAAAGGAAGTGAACTCACATTTGCATAGAGGGAGAGTGGAAAATCATTTAGGAAACACACCCCCAGTTCAGCCAACTGAGATTCGAACATCGATCTTCCCGTCCTCGGCAGTCTAACTCAACACGATACCAGCGCATTTACCACTGAGGCGGGTTGCCTAACTACAGTATGTGGATTAATACACAACATATAAAATAGCAAGGATTAAGATAAAATAATGACTATAAGATCAACCCTGTTACTGCGTCCAGTGCTGTAACTAGTTTATCTTGTGCCCTGTGCAAGGTTCTATTTTCGGAACACTTAATTATGGGGGGAGGGGGGAATAATAAAAAAATATATTATAACATTTTTGTTGATAAATAATTTATGTGTACACAAGGACTATATTAGATCATTCAAATGTATCATAAATGGAAAAATTTATTTTAGTTGCATTTTTCTGACTTTCATTTCAGTAAATACATTGATTACATCATTTAATAATATCTTTAACAATATCATAGTCAATCTAAATCATGGAAAAAATTTGTATGATAATCGTTCTTTTCCAATAGTTGATCTTGAATAATTCTTGTTCAAAATTTTAGCTCAGTTGGTAGTGCATCTGTCTAATGAGCTAAGAGTCCCGGGTTCGATTCCTGGCATGGTTGAAAATGTTATTATTGATGCAATGTGGGTTTCGCCTTTCATGGTAATGAAATAATGGCCAGAGGCTGGGTGTTGTGTCTGTTATAGATTTAAGTCAGTTTATAAATCGTGTGCTGATATAATCAGGTAGTTTATAAAATACAAATTAAATACCTCAAATAAATAAATAAATAAAAAGAAAGAATAGTTATTAATTTTAACTTGCTAAAACTTCTCTGGCCCACTTGGTTCAATGACATCTGAACCGCACAGCAGTGCACCTGTTGCACCTGCCTAGTTACGGCACAGATAGCCAAGTTAATATACCCAAACCTCAGTGTCATCAAACTAACACAAAAAAAAAACCTGTAAATTCACCCGTGACGATTTCTGGTATATACATATGACTAATGGCCCATCAAATAAAAGCTAGCACCAAAATGTTTTTCTTTTTGTCGTGCCTGGAATTAAGTCCATGATATGTATTTTTATATAATAATGATGCATAGATTATATATTTCAAAATGTTTACATAAGATATGAGGGGAGTTGTTTTTAGAGGTTCCATGAAGGTGAATTCATGTTTGTCCATATATTGTAAAAATAAACTATTAATGATCTAGGTCGACAATTTCGATCACTGCGCATAAAAACCTATTGCCATTATAATTTTTAATTTTAGGTAAAATCCTGAAACATAAATTATTTAATTTCGAAGAGTCAAGATATAAGTGGCTATGCAAGATGTGAAAGAGGGTATGAGCATTAAGAAGGCTGCAGAGAAGAATGGTGTTCCAAGAACACCCTTTTCGACAAAGTCAAGGGTAAAACACCAGTTGGGAAAAAAATGGTTCCAGACTCTTAGCTAACTAAGGAAGAAGAGAGTATGTTGGGGGAGTAGACAATTTCTCTGGGTAAAGCAGGTTTTCCTGTTACCAGAGAATGTCTGCAAAATAGTGTACAATACCTGACAAAGGGATTGAAGAGGGACTTTCCCTTCAAAGTAGGACAATCAGGAAGAAAGTGGTGCTACTTTTTTTTTTTAGAATTTAACTGCAAGTCGGCTGCAATAAAGCAGGAACAAATAAAACCTTGGTTCGAAGAAGGTGAAAAGTATGTAAAGGAAAATAATTTGAAATATATTTTATTGGACCCAAGGCGGGTGTTTAATGGAGAGTAAACCAATTTTTTTCTTAATCCTAAAGGCAACAAGTGATCGTCAAGAAAGGTTACAAAAATATTTACCAGCAAGTAAATCCTGATGAAAAGGAGTGCCTAACAGATTTGTTTACAGGAAATGCTTCAGGAAGCCTTTTGCCACCACTTGTATGTTTCAAGTATGAACACCTATCTCATGACATCGTCACAGCAATGCCCATGCAATGCGGTATTGGGAGATACCCAAATGGATGGATGACTAGGGGGAAGTGTTTTATGAATTTGTAACTAATATATTTCATCCATGGTTGGCTGAGAAACATATACTACTACCCGTTTTACTTTTCATTGATGGAAATATGTCACATCTCACCATGCACACTAGGAAATTTTGTAAAGAACATAGTATTGTTTTGGTGGCATGTTGCCTAATACAACACACATCCTACAATCCATGGACGTTGGGGTCGTCAAACCATTGAAGAGTGGGTGGAAGAATGCTGTTCATGAATGGCCAATTCAGCAGGTGGAAAATGGAGAAACTCAAGTGTAAAGAAAAAATATTTTGAAAAATTGTTGAAAACAACAATTGACAAATCTGTTTCTCCCGAAAATTTACAGCATGCCTTTCGCAAATGTGGCATCCATACTTGGAATCCTTCAGCCACTGATGTATACAAACTTATGCCAAATGCTTCCACCTTGGGAACCTAAGCCTTCTACATCCCAGCCCGAACTGAAACAAAATTCCTTGACATTGCTAATATTTCTCTAAAACTAGAAACACTTTTAGTAAGTCCATTAAAGATTCGGAGAACACAAAGTCCAACGCCTGTGTAGATTCCAAAACTCCGCCAATAAATTTAAGATCTTCATCTAATTAGATCTTAATATCATTATAATATACACTTATCACTACACTTGCTTCCATTTCTAGCCCTTCAACATATACAGTATACCAGTAACTGTTCTACAATTTCACCTGGTATGTCTATGACACCTAATCCAGTATCAATATCTAGAGGTCCATCTTCTACTGGTGATCATCCTATTTCCGCTGCTCCTTCTATGACAAATAATCAAGTATCTGGTCCTTCAATGTCTCACCAAATATCTCCTCGTACAACTCCTGATGGAAAAATAATCCCCTCTCCTTTCAAGAGGGCTTTGTTTTGGCTTGGTTCTCAAAAATCAAAGATATTCAAGAGAGCTCCAAGAGAAAAGGTTCTCACAATAACTGCCTCAAAAGCATGGCAAGAATATTTCTCACATAAAGAGATAGCAAAGAATGAGCTTCAACAGAAAAAGGATGAGAGGGCTACCGAAAGGAATAGGAAGAAGGTTGAAAGAGAAAAACTAAAGTTAGCTAAGACACAAGACAACAGATGTGTACAAGATTGTGAATCTTCTTCAAACATGATATGGTTCCGTAGAATCATCAGATGAGTGAACCACATGAAGAGGAATAAGTGATAGAATTAGAAAACCTTAGTGAAGCAAACATTCAACTGGGTTCTTTTGCACTTGTGCTGTTTACTCGAGGAAAGAGGTTGACCACCAAATATTGCTATGTTTGCATCATTTGAGTAGTAAGAAGCGAGTAGCAAGAATTTAAATTTCTAGGAATTAGGGCTCAAGACAGTTCTAAAAAGAATTTTATTCCTAAAGATGATATTTCTTATGTAAATAGAGCCCAAATAGTAGGCATTTTGCCAACTCCTGTCATAAATTCAAAAGGTGCTAGAATATGGTATATTTTCAATGGTCCTGTTGATGTGTATGAAATGTGATTTTCAACTTTCAAGTTTCCAGTTTTTTTTTAAGTTTTATGATAATTTTTATTTCCTAAATAGTCTCAGACAATGATAATGTAATACCAATGCTTGTTGATTTTCTTAAGTTGTCTCTGATATTTTAGTGTATTATTATTATTATTTCTTTTTATCGAGGCCTTGGTCCACTCGTTTGTTTTCTGAATTTGTTGTCTTGAAGTTTTATTGTATTAATTTTTTTTAATTGCTATGGTTGTGTATTATCTTATTTCGTTGTATTCTAATTTTAGTATAACATGTATTCATGTATTATTGTATTAATATTATTCTCTTCCATATTTTTGTAATGATCAATGGAGAAAAATAAATTAAACAAGTGATACACAAAATCACATGTTTGTAGTATGTGGAATATGTCAACTTTTTTATATTTTAATCCAATAATTCTCTTGTTAACAAATTAAGTATATAGAAAATAAAAAGCTGTTAAAACTATTAAATTCAATCAAATCCACATGATTTATATAATGGTCACAAAATTTTGTGCATTTGACAAGTGATGACGACTAGAGCAAAAACTATGACCAACATTGGAGCAGAGCAGTATTTATGGTGACAATTACCAGCACAAAAAATTTCACTTTTAAAAACTTTTATATTTCCAAAACAGTCAATTCAATTTTGATGATCCAAGATGTCCTATCTTAATAAAGGTTAGAGGTTATATTTTGCATTTAAAACTAACTTATCAGGTTGATGTACACAATCATTTATTTGTAAAATTCACCTTATCATAAACGACTACTGGTGTGTTTACCTTCATACACAATATGAGAAAGTTTGTGTGATTTTGTTGTACCATTTATTTTTTGAAGTCTACATGGATAACAATATATTAGGCCTATTTTTAGTATAATTTAAATGCATTGATAATATTTATTAAAAGTGATAAATGCAGAGCAAACAACTTGACATATGAAACTTTTTTTTATCACTGTATCTTACTATATGTTAAAAGTATACACATATATGATAATTACTCTATTAGGGTAGGGATTAGGAAAGAAACATTTTAGAGGTAGTCTGCCCACATATGTGTGGAAGGAGAATGGGAAACCATTTAGGAAAAATCACCCTCAGTACATCCGACATGATTCAAACCCTGATCCCCCCCCCCCAATCAGCAGTAGTCCAGTATAGCCTTATATTATTTGGCCAGTGAAGCAGGTCGTATGAAAGTATATTTAGTAGCTTTTGTAATTGTCAAATACTGTTCATTCTGGTGTGATATTACTATAGGCCTAACTATGTATTAAACATACCTTTCCCAGTCTAGCACTGTCCCAAGGAAGCCAAATATAAGGAAGCTGTACCAAAACTTCGTGAATGTTGACATAGGGTCCGGTTTATGGCCAAAGTTCTTGTAGCCATGACTCTGTTGAGTAAGGTTGGTGTAAAGTTGGTCCGGGCAAGACAATTTCAAGCAGGCTTGGGATGTTCGGCAGGTCAAGGTTGCTGGTTTATGGGTGCTAAAAAGATATGCTAGAGTACGTACTCGTCGCACACCCTGCAGCATGCTCAACCCCATTAGAACTACCTGTATAACAATAAACATCAGATTAAATAAACAGCCACAGAACGAGACTTCCAAATGCACAAAATTAGGTAGTTCTATTGTAAGATTTTTGAGGTTAAAGGCTTTGTTTTATTTTGAATCTCTACTAATAATAACATGCAGGCAGTGGCGCAGGAACTAGGGGGTACGGGGGTAAATTTTACCCACCCTAAAAATTGAGGGGGGTAAAAAGTATCATTTTTAACCCCCCCCCCCCAAATAATATAGTAAACGTTTAGATAATGTAAACATCTTATTGAGACAAGATACAATGTTCACACTATGTTAACATAGTAAAAATAAAATGTGCTTGGAGCATACACTGAAGAGATTTTGAAAACTCTGATAGTGATACCAGCTACATAAGCTACGCAGAAAGAAGTTTTTCAATGCTTGGATGCATTAAAAACTAGCTTCGCTCCACAATGAGGCAATGTAGAGTAAATCCCCTGAGAGGCTCAACAAAATTGAAATTGCAAAACTGGTTAGTGGTTTTATAGCTAGTAACAAATATAGGGCAAAGGTGTATGGAAATCTACTTTAATTTTCAGTTTTTCATAATTTTTAGTTGAGCTTCATCAGATAAAATTTTTCTTAATATGTTTTGTGTGTATTCATTCTAATGTTTAAAATAACTAAAATAAATGAGAAAAATGCACAGTGGGACTATAAAAAAAGTTATCCCTCGTTATACGTCATATCACTTTACGCATTTTCGCTATAACACTATTCAAAGAAATACAAAAGTAGTGCATGGTCAGCTGGAATTTCACAATCATCCTGTGCGGCGGTGGTGTGACCTTGTGTACACACATTCCAGTGAAAGCATTGATCTTTACTGTGCAGCTTGAGGTTAGGGGGGTGGTATTGACAACATTGGATATGCATGGGCAGAAGTTAAACAGTCCTGTATGAAAGCAGTTTGGAAAAATGTTTGGCCTGTAGTTTCTGATTCTCATGATTTTGATCCTGACCACGATATTTCCAATTCAAGACATAGCATCTTTGACATAACAAGATGTTGTATTTGAGGACGTAGACCAAGAAAATGTGGGTGAATTTCTCCAATCCCACTCAACAGAACTCACCAATGAAGATCTTCTAGAAATGGAGAATGGCATAAATAATGAAGAGAAGGAGCCTTATGTTGTTGAGCCTATCAAACTTTCAACAAAACAATTTGCCGATTTATTTAAGCACATTGACAGTGCAATTAGAGTTATTGAAGAGAATGACCTTAACATGGATAGAAGCACCAACGTTGTCAGAGAGATCCAGAGTTCTTTGGCTTGCTACAAATTACTCTATGGAGAGAGAGGGAAAATGTTGCCGGTCAGTTGAGTCTTACCATTTAATCAAATAAATTGAAAATATTCAGTCTAAAGACCCAGGGCCTTCACAAAAGCAAAAGCTTACCATTCCAGGTTCTTCAAGAGAGCAAGAGTCTACCGTCTCAGGGCCTTCAAGAGAGCAAGAGTCTACCATCCCAGAGCATTCAAGAGAGCAAGAGTATACCATCCCAGGGCCTTCAAGAAAGCAAGAGCCTACCATCTCAGGGCATTCAAGAAAGTAAGAGCCTACCATTCCAGGGCATTCAAGAGAGTAAGAGCTTACCGTCCTAGGGCCTTTATGCCAGCAAGAGCTTACTGTCCTAGGGCCTTCAAGTCAGCAAGAGCTTAGCGTCCCAGGGCCTTCAAGCAAGCAAGAGTCTACCATCCCAGGGCCTTCAAGAAAGCAAGAGCCTATCATCCCAGGGCATTCAAGAGAGCAGAAGAGCTTACCGTCCCAGGACCTTCAAGAAAGCAAGAGCGTATCGTCCAAGGGTCTTTCAAAGTACTAAATCCTACCATTCAAGGGTCTTAACAAGAGAAAGAGCCTACCGTCCCAGGGCCTTCATGCCAGCAAGAGCTTACTGTCCTAGGGCCTTCATGTCAGCAAGAGCTTACTATTCCAGGGCCTTCAAGAGATCAAGAGTCTAACTTCCCTGGGCCTTCAAGAGAGCAAGATCTTACCGTCCAAGGGTATTCTGAAGAGCTAGAGATTACCATCCAAGGGCCTTCAAGAGAGCAAGAGCTTACCGTCCTAGGGTCTTTCAAAGAGATAAAAGCCTACTATCCAAGGGCCTTCAAGAAAGCAAGAGACTACCATCCTAGGGCCTTCATGCCAGCAAGAGCTTACCATCCAAGGGCCGTCAAGAGAGCAAGAGCTTACCATCCCAGGACCTTCAAGAGATCAAGAGCTTCCCGTCCAAGAGCTGTCAAGAGAGCAAGAGCCTACCGTCAAGAGCAAGATAGTGATAATCCAGATTTGCCAAAATCCAGTTATTTTATCATGTGATTGAAGATTAACAGTAAGTGTACCTGTAGCATTGTATTAATTAGATGAATTAATTAAAAATTGTGTTTGTTTACAAATTTCAGGGGATTGAAGATTGACAATAGGTGTAGGCTACCTAATGCATTGTACTAGTTATATAAATTTAAAAAATGGCATTCATTTACCAGTTTTAGGTTTTTATTTCCTTTGGAGTAATCCCTATATCACTCATGTTAAAATCATTTCACTTGCGTTTTTTGTGTTACGCGATTATTTATCAGAACCAATCACTCACGTAGTGTGAGGTACAACTGTATTACATTTTCCTGTTTTTTTTATCTCAAAAATGTTATCTCCTATAAGAGCACATGGTTATTTTTACCCCCCCAAATAAAAAAGTTCCTGCGCCACTGCATGCAGGGGTAGTCACAATATGAGTGTATCAAAGTTAACTGTAATTTCCATATAAAAAAAAATTCAGAAATAATAATAATCCTCATCATTTATTATTATCATCATCATCATCATCATCATCATCATCATCATCATCATCATCATCATCATCATCATCATCATCATCATCATCATCATCATCATCATCATCATCATCATCATCATCATCATCATCATCATCATCATCATCATCATCATCATCATCATCATCATCATCATCATCATCATCATCATCATCATCATCATCATCATTATTATTATTATTATTATTATTATTATTATTATTATTATTATTATTATTATTATTATTATTATTATTATTATTATTATTATTAAGCTTTTAAGTTTTCCTATTCTGATTCTCTTTCCAATTGGTGTTTTTTCTCCAATGGGCCCACCTAATAAATTTTAAATCTCATTTTATCCTCACTATGACCCATATAATTTAACTCTTTTGGTAATTGTTACTGTGGAGTGAGCCCTTAGCTTTTGCACTAGCTTATATAGAGATTTTCTTTAATGTAGGGAGGTTTATGGTAGAGGGGAGAGCAGAAAAGCGGGAAAGGGGAAGGTGTATGACAAGAAAAAAAAGGTGGGGTTGGAAAGGCTTGGAAAAGTTTTTTTATAGTATCTCGGGTTTTATTTGGGGATGGAGAGGTGACATTGTTCAGGCTGGAAACAACTTTTTAAAATCATGTTTGATGTGGAAATTTTACCTATGTGCCCTGACCACCTCACCTAATCTAAACTAGAACTAGTAATGATGAAGAGGTGATTTTCCATCTAAGTGCTTCAGGTAAAACATATCTTTTGAAAATGGCCCATTATGGAATTTTGAATTGGGGTGAGCTGAACTGCCCCCCTCTCCCCACTTCTGTACTCCCACCCTTTGGCTGCTATTAATCTATTATTGGAGGAGATGTAATTTATTCCCTATAATCGTTTGAGTCATACAATATTTTGAAGGAAAAAAAAATTATATGGAATTTAGAAGTTGAATGGGATTTTGTAATGTACTGGTCTACTCTCGAATCTTGCTCCTTCAAGCAGATGCAGGGTTTGATAATCTTCTTTAAGGTTACCAAACACTAGAGACTACACCATTAGTTTGAATGACATGATATTCTTATCTTCCCAAAATAAATAGTTTGGGCTTACATCCCATAGGTGAGCAAGAGTTCGATAATAAAACAAATACTATGTGATCATCACAATTACAAATTCACAATGAACTCCAATTAGTGAGTAACACAAATATTACAAATTCAGTGTTTGTCAAGACAACATACAAAATAAAATATCTTTTCATTTTTGGCATTTCGCCCACAACTCCACAAATATCAGCTGTATCGAAAAACAAACATAACGATGAATTATTCTCAGAAGTTCAATTATTCATTAACTTTTCAGAAGGTTTTAACAGTCAATTATTGATGAACTTATGATTTTTTTAATGGTCAATTATTAATATTATATTCATTATTATAAATATTGGGGGTGTGAAATTTTGAGGTTACATGTTCTGATATGCAAAATATAAAAAATAAATTCCCTAAAAAATAAAAAAATCCTAGAACTCGATTGCAGCGCCACCTACCGGGTCCAATTGTGAATCTAAACCATCCACGGACCCACTCAAACACACACAAAAAATTTCATCAAAATCGGTCCAGCCGTTTAGGAGGAGTTCAGTGACATACACACGTACAGAAGAATTATATATATTAAGAAGATATACATCAAAAGAGATGAAAACCATGTATGATGGTACAAAAAATAAATACAATAGACATATTTTAACAATATATTAAAAGGTTATATATGTGTATGTAAACGTTAATATAAAAGGTCATTTCAAAATTACGGTCTTCATTTACATCAGTAAATTTACTTTAAAATTTAATAAATTCAACAAGTCCGAGGTTCTCATATAACCTACTCACAAAAGAATATTATATAGCAAGAAATAATTAAACTCATCTTCTCCAAGAACACATATCTATTTACAAAATTACTAAAATGACGCGGTAATCTAAATATAACCATGAGAGTAAATGATATTTCAAAGTATCGCAAATAGATACAGATCAAAATGAATCTGAATGGATTCTTAACAAAAGCAAAAGATATTGAGGCATTTATCTTCAATCATTACCAAAACAGACTTAATTCTTTACTCTTTCAAAAAGACTAAACATCCTCCACGAATAAATAATAAAGACAAATCAAGATTCGCAATAGTATTTTCTAATATTTCAATACTAAGTTAATTTATCTGCCATAATAGATAAATATTGGTAGAGATTTACAAAAAGTAGTATTATTAAACACAATGAATTAAATATGTGATCTTACTACAGAATTATTTTTCTATCTATCTCCATGATCAAAGATAATTCGTAAAGCAATATCTAACCATCGATATATATCGATCTCAGTCATGATTTTAATGTTCATTATTATAGTCTTTGGAAAACCTTATCATAATCAAATTTAAATTCAATCTCCACTACCAGAGTATTTTAAATTACAAACAAAGAAAACTAATAAGCTGAAAGAAGAATTTTGAAGTTACATATTTAAAATTATCTCAGCCGAAACATTAAATTTCTCTTACTTTTTAATACACGCAGCCAAGGCTATGTCCTCCTCTACCAAGAGCCAAGTCCAAGAGTTAAATCCAAGTGTGACGGTAACAGCAACATACTGGCATTATATATGCTTAGACCCAGAGAAAAGGGAAGGCGAGGAACAAGGTGGGAGGAACATAATTGGGTCACGAGGGAGGAGATACGCATGACAAAACACATGATCATGAAGCTCCGAGAACAAGCTCATTTGATCGAGAGCATTCTAGAACTGGAATCACATCCCTACTCAAACACTTTGGAATGTTCTATCACTCCGCGACCTCTAGCGGTCACCACTCGAACTTGGGTTGGCTCCAGTTTTTTACGCGTCGCGGTCTTGATCGGATGTGTTGTTAAATTGTGGGAATGTCGTGCGTCACTTTGGGCGGTAGAATGGGGTAAGTAGGTCATGCCACATTGTCTTCATTCTCCTTGTTTTGTAGCTAATGATACATATTATTTGATTTGTAGTCTTCTTATGTGTGTAAAAAATTAATTATAATAAAATATACATATAATGTTATAAAACACAGAAATTATTTTTATATGCTATGTAAAAGGTACTATTCCCACAGCCTCCAACACTTTATTAATATAGCCTAAAGGTGCTGCCTCCCCCGTTCCGTGGGCAAAATCTGTCAGGATAGCTTGTGGGAAAGGGTAGGAACAGTGGCAAAATAGATGGTTGGGTTTGAAATTATAATGATGGCCTTTTTTGTTTTTTTGTTTATTAGTATCACTAAGAGTTAATGTGAAAAAAAAGTGATGTTAATAGATGTTAAAAAAAGATACCTGGGCACGACAGTTGCCCTCTATCACAAATACCTGATGACCCGATCCTAACCCGAGCTTAACTCGCGAGCCAAACTCAATCATATTTCCCCACATACATTCTACCACTAGTACAAGTGGATTTCCAACTTCACCAGTGTTGGCTTGTACACATCGTCCCTTGAAGCACCACTTCTTTTACTATCCCAAAGATGGCACAATTCTTTCCTGAATGATGCCTGCATATTGCCTACTTTTTTTTACAGACTCTAAGTCAGCATTAGTGAATTTCTCCCACGTGAACTACACAAAAGAATCCCAAGCCTCATCCCGCTTTCATCTATTATAATATTCTGTGCTACGAATTTGCCACAAAGCCGGCAATAATTGACGATAGGTACTCCTCTAAAAACTTTGTCAAAAACTCAGGGCTCGTGAATGATTTGGACATGGAAGCCGACATGGTTCCTCCTACTGACAAAATCACACTGTTTGCAGTGTGGATACAAGAGCCTGGCTCATACCCTCCACACACGTACGAGCGAATAGCGAGCTAGTGGCGAGCTGAGCCCCACCGATGGCTCTAGCGAGCCGAGCTGGACTCGCAAGCCAAACTCATACGTGGATGGGTCACTTTAGACTTGGGGCAAGGTAAAGTGGGATCTTTGAGCACATCATACGACCTTTCCTTATTTAAATTATTAGTGAAAGATAACTAAAATGTCTCAAGGTTGACACATGATATTTAAAGTTTTGCGCAGGCATGGCCCCTTGAAATTTTGTAGTTTCTCAGTAACCAACTTGGGGTGTAGAATGTTTACTCTCTCATTTGAGAAACTAGGCCTATATTTCTACAAAATAATCTGTTTTTTAGCACCGCGTCTTATAGCCCATTCAAGCTTATTTACTAATTACACTAATAGATTAGGGATTAGGATGGTTATATTTAGAGGAAGTGTATCCGCATTTGTATGGCGGGAGTATGGAAAACCATCTTGGAAAAACCCACTTTCTTTTTTTTCTTTCTTTTTTTTAAGGAAAGTGTAAGCGTTCTGGACCCCTTAAGTGTTTATAGTAAAAATAAAATGTGTTTATGGCAAGTGAACAATCACATTTAAATAATGACAACATTAATAATATTTAGCACCGCGTCTTACTACCCGTTCGGGTTATACGCTTAAGTACTAATTACGCTAATGGATTAGGAATTGGAAGGGTTGTATTTAGAGGAAGTGAACCCGCATTTGTGTGGAAGGAGAGTGGAAAACCATTTAGGAAAAACCACCCCCAGTTCACCCGACCGAGATTCGAACCTCGATCTCCCCGTCCTCGGTGGTCGAGCTCAACACTCATAGCGCGTTAGCCAACTACGCCACCGAGGCGGGTGACAACATTAAAAAAATAATTAAATCACAGGACAAAACTGGTTTATTTAAGATTTTCTGGGCCCATAAGACTATCACTATGGTGCATAGACAAGGATTATTATATAGAGTCCCTTTTGTGATACTATTTCTTGGAGATATGATTAGGTAGTAATGGCTCGTCTACATAGAGTTGTACCAGCTTGTCGGGGGTTGGAGTCGTAATATTGACTGTCTATGTTGAATGTCACAATAGCAGTAGTAAGTCGGAATTGTGGAAGGAGATTAACATTATCCATCTCTTGCATTGCAACACGTTTCATTCAGCCAATCAAAAACAAATATGGTTGCACTGCTAAAACCAGAGTCCATGCTGGTGTGTGTATGCTCTTTGCCTCGTTTTTTGTTGACTGGATCGTGGATTTCAGACGATATATTTATTGAGTATATCAGTATTTATGCTCCTTTATATGAAAGAAAAGAATCGTTATATTGAAAACATTTCTCCCTATATAGTAACAGTCTGGTGTATTTATTATTTTTCGAATGCTTATGTTTTTATTAATTTCTATTGGTTGAAATTACGTGCTATGAAATTTCATTGTAGACAGCCCCTTTTGTAGTAAGGACCTAAAATATGACACAACCGCCACGTTACTACTCGGACTCCCCACAACTTGTACGACTCTATGTAGACCAGCCTTAAAAAGGAGGCCCTAAGTTAGGGCCTACTCTGGTTATACAATTATAGGATCCTAATTTTAATATCTTATAAGCCCACGGTTAAGTTAAATATGCCAATATAATTATAGATTTGGGATTATTAAAAATCAAGCTATGGTTGAGACAGTATCAGCTTAAAGTATAAAATATAAAAAATTGTTTTTCCAACTCACCCAAATTATTTAGCAGTCAATATTTTGTTAAATGTCACAAACCACCATGAACCTTTCTCTATATTCATACGAACTTCTGATTTGCTAGCTATAAAATTGTACAGCATAATAGGTAGTCAAAAGTTACTCAATGTTGCTATTTTTTAATAAAATATGACATTATGTGGATATTTATATTGTTTTATTTACGTTACTTTGGCCTTAGCGTAAATTTTATCAATTCGACTGTGGGTAAGAAGCATAGATTAACAAAATACTGTCGCATGTGGCGTGAACACTGAAGGGACAAGGTTAACCAAAGTTAACTACTGGGCCAGATACATGAGCGCTGTTGTTTTAAGCACGCTAGAGCTACCTCGATGCGTTTCTGCGTTCCTTAGACCGGTTTCACACGGACCACAATCGCATGTGGTACGTGGGACCCACAATCGCACGCCCGTGGTACCACTAACGCAGCGCTTATCAAACACATTGATTGGCATGACTGTAGCGCAAGTACTTGCAGACGGTGTCGCATGATGTGGTTGCGATTCCTTGCTTTGTGTGTGTGGTACCACTGGCCCGAACACTGACGCTTCGCCTAGCTTCAGTACCACAGTCGCACACGTTGCAAGCGTGTTTCGTGGGTTCTCTGACCTGGCATTCATTGACAGAGTTGTGTTGTACGCAGTGCCAAACTCTTAGAAAATGTCTGAATTTGACACAGATAAATTTATAGTTGAAATTGAATCAAGACCTGCACTGTGAGACTTTGAAGCCCCAGAGTATGCAAATAAACATCTCAAAAGGCATGGGATGAAGTTTGCCAAACCTAATAGTGATACTCAATATTTCCTCTGGAGCTATAGTTGACTGGTTGGTTGACTGTGCTGTTATATTGCCCTTTATTA
Source organism: Timema podura (assembly GCA_033556935.1). NCBI lineage: Eukaryota > Metazoa > Arthropoda > Insecta > Phasmatodea > Timematidae > Timema > Timema podura. Next base: position 97,515,185 of record JAVRXN010000010.1, on the reverse strand, counting down.
TGTTCAAAAATTCAGTGAAAGATCTCTCTGACATTCTATAGTACGAGAAGAATTTTTCCGAGTCACTTTGCAGTTCAGAATGTAACAAAACTGACTTTTGAGAAGGCGGGAACTTAAAATGGGATGCACCCAGTACTTTCTATTCACTTTTCTACGGCGTCGGATTGCACGACGTAGCATTATAAAAATAAAAACTCCTCTTCCTCTTCCATAATCACGTAACCAAATTACACACATTTCTCAGAAAACGGTGCACTCTTCCAAAAGCTAGATGCTACTGTCGTATGCAAAGAACGTTTTGGCCTATGTCGTGTGGAAGTGTACATGCGATTGTCGCATTGCTCTGTGGTGCGTGGTAGCCACATACCACATGCGAATGTGGTCCGTGTGAAACCGCCCTAATGAGTACTTGCTAGCCGTTCCGTCTTATGGTGGTGCTAATATCCAAGGAGGCAAGATAAAATAAAATAAAAATGAAAACAATAACCCGCCATTTTGAGGGTGTACGAGATTCGGCTCATCTCGGCTTGGCTTTGTAGTCTTGTTTCTACTTTTTCAAGATGGTTTTTCAGTTTAATTCTGTTCAGTAATTTCCTGAATTATTTTATATCTAACTTTGATTCCCGAATTATTATATATTTAACTCTTTTAATTGAATTTAATATAATTACCGAAGCAAAATGCCACACATTTGTAGTCCTGTGATAGTGCAAGATTATTGTTTTGAAATTTGATTATGTTGATATTTTATAATTAACTTTATATAATTTAACGTGAGCTCTACATCCTTCTGACCAAGTGTTAGAACTAGCAAAATGCTACAAATATGTTGTGCTGTGATATGCAGTCACAAAACAGAAAATTGTAAACTAAAAAGATTTCCAGCTGATCCCAAAAGGAGTATCATTTGGGAATCCAATCTAAAGCGGGTGCATTGGCAAAGGAAAGGACACCACAGGATTTGTGAGGTAAGCATGATCTTTTTTTTATTAATCTTCTTATGGAATTTTGAGTAAGAAACATAACCAAGCTATCTTGACAGTTATTAAGGTTAGATTTGCATGAATACCGTAGGCCTATCTGAGGTTAATTAACTTATAATAGGCTATATAAGTCATTAGAAAATGTACATGGCCTAGGCCTATTAAAACTAATCAGCATAAACCATTGATGAGTCCTCTAATTTTGGAACCTATTAATTTAGACAACGGCTCAAGTATGTCTTAACCATTCCATTTTAAGCAATTTCTTTATTAAAATATAAAAAATATTGCTATCAGCCGTAAATTATTTCAAACATTAAAACACGTAGAATCAATTTGAACCAAAGAAGAATTTTTAAAAAAAACCTTTTACATTAAATAAGAAAAAGTTCCACTCACCTAAGCGAGCGACGGATATCTTTCGGCCGTTTTATAACTATTGATCACATTACACTAAGCCCCAAACATAATTTTTACCGTCTTTATGAGGACATAAAAAACGTCTATGATGACCACAATTTACTTTACTTCAAAGCAAGGTCGTAGCCAGCCAATAATTTTAGGGGGGGTTTTGTGGGCACATCCCCTAATTGCCGGAGGATATAAAAAAAATTCTAAATATTAAACATCTCAAGAAGCTATCTGAAGTGCTTTTTATGGTAACACAGCCCCTAATTTGTACTTATGGCTTAATTTTGATATCGTTTGAACCATAAGAAAAGCCTTATATATTTTGTTAGTTATATTTTTGAGGGGGTTTGAACCCCCAAAACCCCCCTTGACTACGGCCTTGTTTCAAAATAAATTTAACTTCTAATAATTTAAATAGTTGTAGGTGATCACAAGTAGGCCTATCCAAAACTACCAAATTATAGACGAAGTAAAACAATATTGATGACGACATTGAAATACACAAGTTTATATTCGTTATTAGGTATGACACTTATCTAACCAAGCTTAACCTTACCTTTTATTATCATGACACTTTATAAACCCAGCTCAACCTAACGTTTCATGTGTAAATAAATAAAATTTATACTTAAAGAAGATTAAATAAATCATTCGCTGTAATAAACTTGGATGATACATATCATACAATGACATCATTGGCATTTTAGTGCGCACTGCGCAAGATCGTGAGTGTAACGCAAAGAATCATGGGATGATGTCTTCCATCCAGTGCGCAGAATCAAAGGAAAGTCAAACGCCATCGTCAATATTTACATTTTTAAAGCAATTTGGGCGATGCATTGTCGAGTTTTATTTAAATATAGTAGGCCTATCCTAGACAATTGTAAAAAATTTCTAAATCTTGGTGTTATTCAATTCTACATACTATAGTGTGCATAATAAAGTGAATAAAATATCAACACATGGTACCATTTCAGTGAAAAATAGCCAAATATGGGAAGGTTAAGACGTACTAAACTAGACAACCTACAACATCTATTAAATTTATATTTTTGATCGCATAGGCCTATACATCTCACAATGTGTTGACAATTTCTAACAAACAAAACACACCAAATAATGAGGTTAAGTAGAAAAAAATCAGTATAAAAGAGGCTATATTATTTATTAATTAGCACTGCATCTTACTACCCACACAGGTTATGCTACCTAATAGGCTAATGTTATACACAAGGCAATAAATTCAAGCTTAGCGCTACAACAGGGGCAACTTAAACACCAAAACACTTGCTATTATACAATTAATTCACCAATACTATTAATTACAATGCACTTAATTTATTTATAGACTTTCTTTGTGTAGATGATTTCATCTTCAAATGTATGGCTCAACATGATTAAAAGGGGCATATAGGGCTATGCAAAAAATTGTTTAGTATTTTAATAACCTACAATATGGACAAATATTGTAATTTTTTAAACAAATAAAATATGGAATTCACGGGGAATTAAAATACACCCCTTGTACTATTTTAATATAATACTATACATTAATCTGCACACATTTATTCAACTTAACAGTGCCATTTTGATGAAGGCCACTTTGAGGCACATAGAGCTGATTGGCTGTGAAAGCTTCGACAAGATGCCGTGCTGACAAATCTTTTAATACATTTTATCCGTGGCAAAAGAGTACATCAACAAAGATAGACTTAACCTACATTTAAATGTATAGGAAATATCTTAGGTCTAACTAAACCTATGCTACTGATGTTTTAGTGTAGGCTCCTATTGTTTATTAATTATGATTTGTTTTGTATTAAAGGAAGTTTTTTTACATCACATATGCCTATCATTTTAAACATTTTTTAAAAATTAATCATAGCAATGGTCATGCAAAATCCCTCATAGGCCTCCTTCTTTAAGATGAAAACGGTATTAAAAAATTATAAATCAATTAATATTAAGTGGTTTTTTTACCAAATTGACCACAAACCAGGCTATGATCATATTTCTCTTTCTAATGTTATTTTAAAATAAATTAGGGTGTCATAAAATGTGCCTGAATAAATTTTAGAATATTTCAGTTTATAGCTATTTGTAAGAAAAATAATTTGAAATCAAGATGTTTATCATTTTTTGTTTAAATTTTCTATCAAAGGTTTAGTAAAATGATTCTATGCCATCCATTATCTTGGTTTAACTTTGGTGTGATGCTGGAGTAGAAACTTTTAAGAGCAAACACTAATATAAAAAACACATTTTTAAAAATTGCTTCCAATCCGCAGCTCATTTAAGGATAAAAGATTTTCCAATGGGTTGTTTATAATATAGGCTTATAATAAGGTGACCAATTTTTTTACAATGAAAAGGAGGACAAAAAAATTTAAGAAAAAAGTACAACGTAAATAAATGAAACTTTTATTAATTCAAACAAAAATACACTAATTATGCTTACATCCCTTTTAACTATTTAATTAAACAGTATTTTTCCATTGAATGAATATTTTTTTGTCAAGATATCATTTTCTAACAATATATTGGAAATTTCGGAGCAAGAAATATCATTCATACTGAATTTTACGGTAAGTGCTGCAGCTAGAGTATCAACATTCAATCTTGATTTCTAACTTGTCCAAAAATCATTACCAATTGAAAAAACTCTTTCAACTGCTGCATTAGTTCTCTGAATACAGAGATTAACAGATTAGTTTTAAAATATCGAAAAGGAGGACAGATAGGAGGACACTTTTCGAGGAAGGACAGAACCCCTACAAAAGAAGACTGTCCTCCCTAAAGGAGGACGATTGGTCACTTTACTTATAAACATTTTTAAATTCAATGTAAAAACCAGTAGCAAGGCGTCAGGGTAGGCAGGGTGAGCTCAGCCATCACAAAAGGTTTTGAAATAGGACAGAAAATGTCCCTTTAGTAAAGGGATGCTTTATTTTATTTTAAAATTTTCATTTTAAAATGTGTGTTTATTAGTGTTTTATCTAAACAATTTCTTTTCCAACAGGCAAGACAGTAGCCATCAAACATTTCAGGGCTAGTTTGGGAGAAACATTCTCCAACTGCTGGAGGCTAAAGAAAAAAATATATGGTTAATAAACACCTTTAAAATCTATCTGTAGTCATTTTACCATTACAGCCAGGGATGGGGGTACAGAGATGAAACCCTCCCCATCTTTAACTATTTGATCCCTCTCATTCCTATTTAACTTACTAGCCAACTCATTTGCCTCATGTAATTTACTCTTTCCTCTGCCAATATTTTGCCATGGGCTACCCAGCTTTGTTGCTTGACCATCAAACAGAATAAAGCCATGTTTATTTTGTTCGTTAACTTTCGGGGGAGGGAGGATTGAACTGCTCTCCCCCTAAAAAAAAAACTGGCTATGGCCTTGTTAACAGGTAAATATGACTAACCCTACTTCTTTAAACCATGATTTACAACTGTAAAAGTGTTAATGTAGGCCTAATTTTTTTGTTATTTTACAGGTTATCAATCCAACATTCCCTCAAGCTACAACTGTCAGAACCAAGTCAACCCCCTTGAATGGAATTTATACGTGTGGAATGTTGGTATCATCGGCATTGGATTAAAAAGACATTAGTTGTTTTTTTCAAGGAAATTATTTGTGCCCTCTGTATTTTATATTTAATTTTGATTTTGTTGCAATGAACACATATAATTTGAAAGTAATTTATTAATAAGCTTAATTTTTCAGGTAGTTTTTATATTCCATGCAAACACTTTGGGAAAATATTGAAATTGTAAAAATATTCCCACAAAAATATATTTATTGGTAAGAACTTAAAAAAATTGTTTCAGTGATTTGGTTGCTATGGTTAATGCAGCTGTACATGTTTTCTGGTAGCTCAGCAAAGCATAGACACAATACCCCTTGACACTATCTGCAGGATAATATTGTGTCACAGTGCCTGTATTTGTACAATTTTGTCCTATTATTTTATACTTTATGGTATTACGGATTGTTTGGATATAATTGGTATTTATAGCTCCGTGATCGAGCGCCAATTATTATATTACAGTACTATTCACATATAATTGCCCCGCGATTATGATGATACGGATTATTTGTTATATAACTGCCCCGCGATTGGGCGACAATTATTATGATCTGGATTGTTTCTGATATAATTGCCCCGCGATTGGGCAACAATTACGGTGTTATTGATTGTTTCTTATGTAATTGCCCCGCAATTGGGCGACAACTATGATATTACGGAATGTATTTGTAAATGTAATTGTCCCGCGATTGGGCGCTAATTATGATGATATGGAATGTTTTGATATAATATGTATTTATAGCTCCGTGATCGAGCGCCAATTATTATATTACGGTATTATTCACATATAATTGCCCCGCGATTGAGAGCCAATTATGGTGATATGGTATGTTTGAGATATAATTGGTATTTATAGCTCCGTGTTTGAGCGCCAATTATTATATTACGGTCGCACGTTGGGCGCCTATTATGATGATATGGAATATTTGTTGTGTAATAAATACAACTTTTGATGTTGTACACACTTTATTTAAATAATTATATCTTCCTTTACACTTTGTTTGAAATTATACTATGTATTGTCTATTTGTGTTACCTATCTTTTTATCGTCGACACACACTCTCTATATGTACGTCTACTCTAGCTATTTCAACGGCATTTTCTGTATGTTTACTCTATCTATTTCACCGGCCCTCTCTCTACGCCTACTCTCGCTATTTCACCGGCACTTTCTCTTCTCTATGTTTTCATACGCACATACAGCTTATATGCGGACGTGCCCCATTGCCCCTCTCGTGACAGTGTTAAGACTAACCAATCAGGTACGTCTCTGCGACAGGTGTATTGAAGGCTAGCTTCCTATTGGATTTAGGGAGCTGGTTTCTCTTGCTTGTTTGGTAAATAGTGCGGAGTTAAATTTTGACAATAAAAACAAGTTTTAATGGTGCAATCCTTTTAAAACTATTCTTCGAAAACGCGTGATTCTCCATGGATGAGGTGTTAAAAGGATAATCTACATACGATACTTTAAAGAAAAATACCTTCTTCATCCATGACTTTTTAAATATATGAGAGCGGTCCAAATCAATTACGTTACAACTTATATACTTTTTTGACATTGTGTTTGATGACTTAAATAATGTGTTAAATCAAATTTTTGAGTTAGTTTATATGATAATTAGTCAAATCTATTGTTTGACCCAGTAGCAGCCAAATCTTTTATTTGAATGTTAAAATGGTGTAGAGGTAATTATTCTACCTTTAAAAAATGTGATGCTGTAACGTTAACTTGCAGTTAGTTACAATTGGATCCATCCCGTTATAATGTTGATACGTAACTATCAAGAATTCATACCACCCGCTCTATAATTCCGACCTAAATAGAATCCCTACAATGGTACATTTCTCTGTTGTAGTCCCTGTAGGCTAATACGGAAAGATAATACGACACAGTATATTTCATACAGTACAATCTTCTGTAATATTACACTCGTATTTGTTCAGGAACTTACCTTTGAAATCTTCTATCACTAGCCGCCACCAAGGCTGAACGACACCGCGCAGCCAACGTGAAGAATGGGGCCGAGCTAACGAAAGTCTACAATCAACGCGTGGTCATTCTCCGTCTAGTCAGATTGAATCTGAGGAATGAAAACATGGAGTACGCTAGAAGACAACAATCCACCCGCCCTCTGACGGATGTCAGATGAACTTCCCCAAACAACACAAACATCCAATGATCGCCGACTTGTTCTAATTTTCCGATGGAACAACCCTACAAAGTGACTACGTGACCGATGACAGCTAGCAACTGCGTGCTAGAAATTCCCTCCCCTCTTTCCGTGCAACGAAAATCACTATAAAACAGGCTGACATTGTCTAAAAACTTTGACTATCTAAAATCTACGAACGAGGACGGATCATTGTCGTCTACCTGGACAATGATCGGATAAACATTCATACATCATAAATTGGAACGTAACTATGGATGTTACTTATAAAGAACTCTATTCATTTTCAACTTATAATATTTTCGTGTTAAAATCTTTATTTTGTGTTTTGCTTAATATTTAACTTTTTGCTTTATTATCTCAGTCGCATAAATGTAACTTGTATGCCGCCACTTAGGCGCGGTTGGTTAGTTGGTTAGTTTATTAGTTTGGTTTGAAATCCACCATTGGTAATTTTGTATTGAGTGAATTTAAATGTAAATTGTTAAAATGTGTGGACTTTTGTATTTTGCTATTTCACGCGACTGTAGAATTAAATTAAGCTTGTTATTTTTTTTATATAATTTAATTTTGTTCTAAATTTCATTCTTTAGTTTTTCTAAGATATAGTTAGTCCCGGGAGATTTTGACTAGCGTCTGGAAGTCAAACTCTCGCGTTATGTTTTATGTAGTTGTAAATTTTCGTATTGTAACTTGTAATTGTTTGAGGAGCCCATCAGGCAAGAATATTTAATGTTTGTTTCTTTTTGTGGATATCTTACTTCACTTCACTTTTGATAGTTTAACTTCTCTTTTGATGTTATAATCTACGTAATATTGTGTCTCTTAAAGACGACTTGTAATAAATGTAAACATGGGATGTTTACATTCTGCGCTTCACGTTATTATTTTCAGCATTATTCAGAATGATATAATGAGACCACTGTACTTTGCTTTATCTACGTTTATACTGAATAAACCATATTATTGTTATATTTTTAATTCTGCTTATATTTTCCCATATGTCGATTATACCTTCTCCCTTCTATTTAATTGTGGTCGTTAAGTAGAAGGCACGGAGACGGTGTAACACTGCGCAACTCTGCTGTCCTTTTAATTAACTGATCTTCCTGTTTAATTAGTTAATTAATAACCTATATCATTGCTGAAAAATGTTGAAAAATTATACTGTATATTTTTGGTGTTGTTGTGAAATCATAGCCTGAGTTTAACCTTGTATCTCTTTCTGTTTCATAATGGAACACAATTTGACTACGGACGCTTCGACTGAGGAAGTAGTGACTGGCGAGCCGAGCGTGTTGTCTAAATCTGATGTTTACCGCCTCAATAAAGAAAGCCTTATCTCCGAGCTTGCTAAGCGTGGACTGCAAGGTTCAACAGAAACCACCGTAGCAAGACTTCGTGCAGTTCTCGTGGGAATCCTTTCGGAGAGCGATACGTCTCGAGACCAGGCAACAGTGGGAGTGGAGAATCATCATTCAGTACCGGTGAGGGTTGGAGATCCAATTGAAATGTCACGCGCTTTGGTAAGTGATAAAATCCAAAGTAAAATTCTCGTTGATTTTGTAAATCGAATACCACTGTGTGATGGTCAGGACAGCTCATCTCTTTTTTTATTTTTAATTGAGGTTCAAAGGATTTGTCATTTAAATATCGGTTCTGAGTCCGAGTTTATTGCATTGTGTTTAGGTAAAACTTCTGGATATTTAACTCGTTTGTTTTCTGAAGGGCTAGTTAATGGGTTAAGTTGGAAACTTATTAGTCGTAAGATATTAGACTGTCTTGTCCCTACTAGAGCTAGAGATAATTTGTGTAAGCAGTATGTACATCGCTTTCAACGTCCTGATGAGTCGTTAAGGAGTTTCATCATGGCCATTTCTGAGGCTGTTGAAGTTTTAGGGTTAGATCTTTCTGAATGTCAGATAGTAGATATTATTTTGGAGAATGTGTCGCCCTTGTCTCGACGTCATTTTGTATTTACTTCTAAACCTAGTACGATAGTTGAGTTACATGAGCTAGCTTCCCTAATTGAAGGTACTTTGTTGTCTGAAAGTGAATTTCTGGAAAATCATGCGCCTTTTATTATTGATAATCCAGGCGTGGGTTCGAATCCTAGTTATTGTGGTAGGTCTAGGAATAATACTGCGATTTCTCTGTTGGGTGTGCAACCTGTGAAGAAGAACCATATTGGCCCGCGAGCGTTGGATAGTAAGTTTTTGTCAGGAATTCGCTGTTTTAATTGTAAACAGTTAGGACTTGTCCGGAGCAAGTGTAGTTCAGGAAACTAGTTGTGCGCCGTAAGAATCATGGGTCTTACGAGTCAAGCGCATTTCCATGCCCCCCTTCCACCGTTGTAGTTCTTGTGCTTGTTTCTTTATGTTGTCTTGCTTTAAATAAATATCTGCCAGGCTCTCTCCCAGATGGGATAGACCCTGGTCAGTTGAATCTTTCTTAACACCCGTGTCGGTCAGGTTGATGTGCCAGACAGACCCGACCGATACGCGAAGAGCTCATGTGAGCCATCTTAAACTAATACCGACGCTTTAGAATGTCGTAGTTTAATGGATAATGTTCGTAAGTTATTGTACTTACAGATTTAATTACTCCATTTTGGATTTACTTAGGTAAATGTAGGATGCCAAGAAATTTTTTTATAAGTTTATGGGGACTTGTATTTGATATTTTTGGTATTCCTGTTTTTGGTAAGACTTGGTGTCTTGATATTATTTGACGATTGTTGAGTCATTTAATGAACGGTCAATTAACGTAATCTCATTTTGTTAATTATAATATTGACCGGGTTTATTCATACTCTTAATAATAATGTGGAATCATGCCTAATTTTTATAGGTGTATGGGGACCTATAATTAATCTTTTGGCATCCCTTATTAATTTGAGTTTTGTTTGATGGCATTGTGCCATGGCTGTGAGCCAAATCGTGTTTAAAATTTAAATTTTGTTTACCATTAATGATATGTTATATATCAGTGGTTTGTAGATATAGTGTTTTGTTATATATATATATTGTTGGCCATGTGTATAGTTATTTACAGATATTGAACCGTAATTGAACTTGTAGATAGTATGTGTTTATGAAATAAGTGAATAGTTTATATATTATTATGGCACAATTTTGTTGATGTTCCACTTCATGGAATTTGGATCACGAAATCAAATGTTGTTTTGATTTAATTATGACGTAACTTTCTCTATTCTATGTTTTGAGACACTCTATTCTAGATTGAGTGCTGAGAATGGTCTTATATAGAATATAGTGAGATTATGGTGATCTAACATTTGAAACTCTCAAACCTTTGAATAGGAACCTTCAAAAGTGTTGAGGGGGGGGACGCTCCTCCGATACAGCTATGTAGGATTTCTATAGGATTTTAGGATTTCATGAGGATAAACTTTTGTGACTTTGTAGTCTAGTGAACTTTATTGTGAGAACTTGAGTTTGAACGTAGAAGAAAGAAGAGATTCTTCATGTGTTCATACAGACAATTAGACATGTGGTTGCGTATGACTTAACGCCACTTACATATCGACACGACTTGTTGTATATGATTTTTCGTTGCGCATCCTGTTTTCCTTTCTCTCCTGGTTTCTGGTAAAGTCTACGTAGTGGTACCGACTGCTTGTCTAGATGATGGAATCTAGAGCTGAAAAAAATGGATCATCTCATGCTGTTTGGGAAGATGATGTACAAGAAGGACAACTTGAGCCCTTTGATGTTCCGCCTTGCTGAGGACGGATGCTGCATCTTCTTATTCTCCTGGTCAAGGGGGGGAGATTTGTAACGTTAACTTGCAGTTAGTTACAATTGGATCCATCCCGTTATAATGTTGATACGTAACTATCAAGAATTCATACCACCCGCTCTATAATTCCGACCTAAATAGAATCCCTACAATGGTACATTTCTCTGTTGTAGTCCCTGTAGGCTAATACGGAAAGATAATACGACACAGTATATTTCATACAGTACAATCTTCTGTAATATTACACTCGTATTTGTTCAGGAACTTACCTTTGAAATCTTCTATCACTAGCCGCCACCAAGGCTGAACGACACCGCGCAGCCAACGTGAAGAATGGGGCCGAGCTAACGAAAGTCTACAATCAACGCGTGGTCATTCTCCGTCTAGTCAGATTGAATCTGAGGAATGAAAACATGGAGTACGCTAGAAGACAACAATCCACCCGCCCTCTGACGGATGTCAGATGAACTTCCCCAAACAACACAAACATCCAATGATCGCCGACTTGTTCTAATTTTACGATGGAACAACCCTACAAAGTGACTACGTGACCGATGACAGCTAGCAACTGCGTGCTAGAAATTCCCTCCCCTCTTTCCGTGCAACGAAAATCACTATAAAACAGGCTGACATTGTCTAAAAACTTTGACTATCTAAAATCTACGAACGAGGACGGATCATTGTCGTCTACCTGGACAATGATCGGATAAACATTCATACATCATAAATTGGAACGTAACTATGGATGTTACTTATAAAGAACTCTATTCATTTTCAACTTATAATATTTTCGTGTTAAAATCTTTATTTTGTGTTTTGCTTAATATTTAACTTTTTGCTTTATTATCTCAGTCGCATAAATGTAACTTGTATGCCGCCACTTAGGCGCGGTTGGTTAGTTGGTTAGTTTATTAGTTTGGTTTGAAATCCACCATTGGTAATTTTGTATTGAGTGAATTTAAATGTAAATTGTTAAAATGTGTGGACTTTTGTATTTTGCTATTTCACGCGACTGTAGAATTAAAATTAAGCTTGTTATTTTTTTTATATAATTTAATTTTGTTCTAAATTTCATTCTTTAGTTTTTCTAAGATATAGTTAGTCCCGGGAGATTTTGACTAGCGTCTGGAAGTCAAACTCTCGCGTTATGTTTTATGTAGTTGTAAATTTTCGTATTGTAACTTGTAATTGTTTGAGGAGCCCATCAGGCAAGAATATTTAATGTTTGTTTCTTTTTGTGGATATCTTACTTCACTTCACTTTTGATAGTTTAACTTCTCTTTTGATGTTATAATCTACGTAATATTGTGTCTCTTAAAGACGACTTGTAATAAATGTAAACATGGGATGTTTACATTCTGCGCTTCACGTTATTATTTTCAGCATTATTCAGAATGATATAATGAGACCACTGTACTTTGCTTTATCTACGTTTATACTGAATAAACCATATTATTGTTATATTTTTAATTCTGCTTATATTTTCCCATATGTCGATTATACCTTCTCCCTTCTATTTAATTGTGGTCGTTAAGTAGAAGGCACGGAGACGGTGTAACAGTGTAAAGGCTATCAATATTTTTTTTATAGTTTTTGGGGTTAAATGGAATCTTCTCTCATAGCAAAAAAAAAACACTCTATTTTACAATTTCTTGAGTGCTATGCATCCCACTGCGTGTCCGAACTATCACGAACTTAAAATAAATTAAGGTTATAGAAAGTGGTGGATGTAAAACAACCTATATGAAATAACTTTAAAAATTAGATGTGTTTGTTGAAGATAATTGTTTATTACTCAGCCATTTTATTCCCGTTCACATATCTCTGCGTGGAAAAAAACGTAGACTTTAAAAACCATTAAAATTATATTACTGAAAGCTTATATTCTCAATTTTTCTAGCCTTCTAATAAATATGTTGTACTCATATGCTTAAGGCCCCCCCTCCACCCCACTACAGCCTAAATTGCAACATCTTCTGATGGCAGTATTCAAACAGAAATTTTCACAACTGAGCTATGCTTGCAGCTATATACTTGTATCATCTAGACCAGTGGTTCCCAAAGTGGGCGGTGGGATTGTACAGGGGGGCGCTAAGTTGAAAGGGGGCGGTAAGGGGGGATAACAAGCAAAAGGGTGGTAAAGGGGCACTCAAGCTGGTATTTTCCGAGTGTGTTGTTTATTTAATTTGAATGAGCAGCAAAATACATTCCTTGCTTCAAGTTTCTTCCTCCCTTTCCAAGGTCATGTTGCGCGCGTATAACCTCCATCTCTAGGCCACGTCATGCGTTCTCACCCCCTCCCTGAGACTACGTCACCACTTCTCCCGCCCTTCTTGAGGCCACGTCACCAAAGCTATTCAGACCAGTTTATCACATTTTGAGAAAGTGTTGTGCTGTGTTCTTGTTTCTTTGTTGTCTCCTCAAGATTTTACTGGTAAGTCCTTGTACTCCTCAAGAAAGTCTTAAAATCCTTTTTAGGTATAAAAACACCTTTCACATTCACTTTTTGACATTGGTGTAGTGCAAATAATGTCCAATAGTTTGAAACTTTCAGATAGAATCTCACGCAGGCTATTTTGTGAAATAAACATTAATAAAGATAGCACACCCTCAACTTCCACATCACATTGTAAATTATATTTAATTCACTCTTTAATTTTATAGTGTTTAACATGAATAGGATGCAACAGTTTCGTTAAACACATTTTGAGGAAAAGATTTTTTATAGTTAAAAAAAATTAATTGAATAATTTTACTGCACTTAGGTGACTTTTAAAATCAAATCTATCCTTAATTTGGTTAGAATAGTGTCACAAACTTCTTTTGCAGCAGTATTTCTACTATCTCCGCCATGGATGAAGTTTTCTTTCTTTTTTCTTTGGGTTCTTCAACCTCGTCGGTACTATTTCTATTTTTTTAGATTCGTATCTCAAATTGTTCTAAAAGCTTTCTACAAATATAAGCTATCAATACCACGCACTTGAGTTTTATTTTTAAAAAGTCCACGTGTTGCATAATTAAATGAAATTGTTTCAGCCAATACATGATTCTTAACTATTTAAGTGGTTCAGTAGGCCACTTGCTTCATTTAGTGTTTTCGAATCTACTTCATCAGAGTCTATGATTTTTTTCTAAGCAGTCTTTAAATGAGTCTTTGTAGTCATATAATGTATTGACTGTTCTATTTTTAATTTTCCAGCGAGTTGGAACCGCTCGTGGTAACCTTTTCTTAACAATTAATTTCGGAATTCATTTTTTAAACCCTCGAACAGATGAACGAAGGACGATAAGAAATTAGTCTACAGCTATAAACATTCGCACGCGATTGAATAGTGACAAAACACGCTGTTTAACTGTTCCTTCAGGAATGGCCTGAAAATATGAAGCTTGACCTTGAACGGACTGACAAGTTTTCGGCTACTTTACAATGGATGGGGATGCGAGTAGCAAGAGAAAAAATATGTCCTTTCTACGGCCGGTATTACACTATTCTATTTTTCTTCGATCGAAGAACTAACATATTTATTTGATCAAATATAATTTATGATCAAATATTTGATGCCGTCTTTGATAAAAGATGTGTTATCATACATCATATTTCTTTCAAAGTTTATACAATTACAGTATTATGCTATTTCTAAAATGAGCTCGAATGTTTAATTTTTTGTGCAGCGGCTGTGACTGAGAATGTGATAATCTCGTTACTGTTAAAATGAAAAGAAAACCTGTGATACATAAAAAAAATTATAAACAATTGCGTCCATCACCCCTACACCCACCTAATCAATTTGTACAAAAATATTATCCAATCTTCCCTCTCTTTTCTTTTGGTAATTTTTAAGTGTTTAAACAAATTACAAAGCTATCCACTGACAAAGCGACCCCAAATTTTTCCAAACCATTAAAGTGATTATGTTGTTAGTTTATTTTTGTTAAGTCTCAATATTGAATCTGATATTTAGGTGTTATTTTTTTATTTATAAATAATTAATAAAATATTTCATTTGAACTATTACATTTTTAAACACTAAAATTCATTTTGTTGAAAGGTGCCCCTAGAATATTTGCACCCTAAATAAATTTCTATTATTAACTGTCTCTCGCGCCCAAGTTAATCTTTCAGCTGTCAATTTCTTTGATAAAATTCCATGTTCTATAGCGTAAATCTTTGAACAAGTATTTCCTTTGATAAAATATATTTGACGATTCGTCAAAGTTACATCACATTTCTTTAACAATGAAATATGACCGTGTAATGCCGCTCTACCAGCGAGCCTTGCCCTTCAGTCATGTGCATCCTCTACTCAAGACAAGACACGCCTACATCCAAGCTTCTACTCACAGGGGAACACTCAAATACTGCCCCACTTAGAGTTGCGCAGAGCTGTACTGAGCATTCCGTCCCTTGCCTCGTCTTCCTCTTGTCCGCCCTGACTTGGGGAACATTCACTACTTTGCCCCGACCGGGAAGATGGTCGTTTCATTTGGAGGTTTTCGCTCAGCAATTTTAAATGTCATAATTATTTTAAGAAAAACTAGAAAAAGGTTTATTTTAATTCTAATATTTCCCTTATTTATATAGCTTAAATATTATTATAGCTTGTAATGGTTTGTATGAATAACTTGGTGTTTAGGTGGGAGGGCACGTTCCCTTGTGCCCTATAGGACGAGCCGCCACTGATAAATACATACGTAATTAACGTGTAAAATTCAGTTTTCTCTATAAGAAAAGCATTATAGGCTCTGACGTCATACCCCCACAATGGCATACTGCGAGTATTCATTATATCTAGGTTATTCTAGTCAAATACAAAACATATTTATCATAGAAAAGCACTTTATAGTTTTACCAAATAATTGTAAAAAAAATCCATTAACAATTATGTTGGTACCTAAGTTATCATGGAAGGCCTACTAGGTTATGTTAAGTATACACTCCTATATTTTCATTTTATTAGCGTAGGCCTATATGAAATTATTTACTAACACAACTTTCAAAGTAATATTATGTCCTCTGGAAAACCTTACATAAATAGTGTTCACTATTACCGTGTTCATTTTTGATAAAACATTTTATCCAGTGTTTTAAAAGTTACCAATGTTTTTAAAAGTTAACCAAAATTTAACACAGCAAACTACAGAAAAACTCTTTAATTTAGTCAAAAATGTATTTAAAATCCAGGCACGAAAACTATTTGGGTTCACTGAAATTTAGATTAGAAAACCTTTAACACATTGTTTTGTGTATCACCGTGAGTTAGTTGAAAGTCATTATATAATTAACTTTAGACCAGCACAGTTATTATATTAACTACTTGTATTATAACCATATTGTTTCAAGGAAAGATGATAATTACTCAGTACCGATCACATTATCTTTTTTAGAGCTGGCTGGTGAACTTGGTGTTACAATCCAACATACATCAACTTTCCTTGTACAGTAGCCTACTCATAACACACATTTGAACACTAGACCCTATATAAATAATAATAATAATTATTATTATTATTAATGATAAACACTCTCTTTAAGATATGTCAGTTAATCTTCAAGTAAAACCGTGCACAGTTCAGCGAAAACAAACTATACATAAAATATTATTGGTAAGAATCTACACAAAAAATGAATTTTCTAAACTTCTTCCCTCCATGAAATAAACGGACTTGCTTTTAATTAAATTTTTTATAAACATAGTAATATAAAAAGTTGATAGCAGCGCTTTGCGGTGGGTCATAGAAGCTAAACGCTGGTTTAGCTACGTCCTATAGAGAGCGCACCATAGATAAAGAAGTGTACCCCATGAAGCCTACTATCATGGTTATTTGTACATGAGTTTAAATTATGCATCATACCATTGAATTTGATTAAAACTAAATTTTTTAGTTTCTGAATCTGATAAACTAAATAACACATATTTTTTGTGGACTTTTAAAGACCTATCTTTCTCTCTTTAATGGATTTGTCTATTGTACCACATACATTTTTGAATGGCTATTTTTCCTTTGTAACAAAGTTAAAAAAAAAAATGTACCGTAGTACCTTGGTTAGGCCATGTTCTCAAAAGGACAACTAGCTAAAGTTTGGGGAACATTTCTCTATTTAATAAGTGGATATAGACAGAGTGGATTCACAAGGTGAAAAGAGGGGCAAGAAGGGGGGAAACCCCAAATAGTGAGGAGATGGACGAAAAAATTAGAATGTAGCTGAAATAAACACATTATTCCAGTCATTAGAAATATTTGAAGGCTGAGCACATTCATTCTGAATGACATAGGTCTTTCCCAGTGGCGCAGGAACGTTTTTATTTGGGGGGGGGGGGGGGTAAAAATAACCATGTGCTCTTATAGGGGATAACATTTTTGAGATTAAAAAAAGAACAGGAAAATGTAATACAGCTGTCCCTCACACTACGCAGTGATTGGTTTTGATAAATAGGCTAATCGCGTAACACGAAAACGCAAGTGAAATAATTTTAACATAAGTGATATAGGGATTACTCCAAAAGAAATAAAAACCTAAAGCTTGTAAATGAATGCAATTTTTTTAATTTACATAAATAGTACAATGCATTAGATAGCCTACACCTATTGTCAATCTTCAATCCCTGAAATTTGTAAACAACACAATTTTTAATCAATGTATCTAATTAATACAATGCTACAGGTACACTTACTGTTAGTTTTCAATTGCATGATAAAATAACTGGATTTGGCAAATCTGGATTATCACTATCTTTCTCTTGATGGTACGCTCTTGCTCTCTTGATGGCCCTTGGACGGTAAGCTCTTGCTCTCTTGAAGGCCTTTGGACAGTAGACTCTTGCTCTCTTGAAGGCCCTTGGACGGTAAGCTCTTGCTCTCTTGAAGGCCCTGGGATGGTAAGCTCTTGCTGGCATGAAGGCCCTGGGACGGTAAGCTCTGCTGGCATAAAGGCCCTAAGACGGTAACCTCTTACTGGTATGAAAGCCCTGGGACGGCAAGCTCTTGCTCTCTTGACGGCCCTAGGATGGTAGGATTTAGATCTTTGGAATACCCTTGGACAATACGATCTTGCTCTCTTGAAGGCCCAGGTAAGGTAGACTCTTGATCTCTTGAAGGCCCTTGGACGGTGCCTTTCTTGAAGGTCCTGGAACTTTAAGCTCTTGCTCTCTTGAAGGCCCTGGGATGCTAAGCTCTTGCTGGCATAAAGGCCCAAGGACAGTAGGCGCTTGCTTCCTTGAATGCCCTGGGATGGTAGGCTCTTGCTTTCTTGAAGGCCTGGGATGGTAGACTCTTGCTTTCTTGAAGGCCCTGGGATGGTAGACTCTTACTCTCTTGAAGGCCCTGGGACGCTAAGCTCTTGCTGGCATAAAGGCCCTAGGACTGTAGGATCTTGCTTTCTTGAAGGCCCTTAGATAGTAGGCTCTTGCTTTCTTGAAGGTCCTGGGACAATAAGCCTTTGCTGTTGTGAAGACCCTGGGTCTTTAGACTGATGATTTTCAATTTCTTTGATGAAATGGTATGACTCAACTGACGGGCGGCATTTTCCCTCTCTATAGAGTTATTTGTAGCAAACCAAAGAACTCTGGATCTCTCTGGCACTTTGGTGCTTCTATCCATGTTAGGGTCATTCTCTTCAATGATTATAATTGCACTGTCAATGTGATTAAATAAATCAGCAAATTGTTTTGTTGAAAGTTGTTTGATAGGCTAAACAACATAAGGCTCTTCCTCTTCATTCGTTATGCCATTCTCCATTTCTAGAAGATCTTCATTGGTGAATTCTGTTGAGTGGGCTTGGAGCAATTCATCTACATTAGCCTGGTCTATGTCCTCAAATCCAACATCTTGCTATGTCAACGATGTAATGTCTTGAATTGGAAAGCTTGTGGTCAGGATCAAAATCATGAAAATCAGAAACTTCAGGCCAAACATTTTTCCAAACTCCCTTCATACAGTTTTAGCCCATGCATATCCAATGTTGTCAATACCACCCCCCTAACACCAAACTGTACAGTAAAGATCAATGCTTTCATTGGAATGTGTGTGTACACAAGGTCACCCCACCACTGTACAGGATGATTGCGAAATTCCAGCTGACCACACACTATTTTTGTATTTCTTTGAATCGTGTTATAGCGAAAACGCATAAAGTAATATCACGTATAACGTATTTAATGGTCCCACTGTGCATTTTTCTCATTTATTTTAGTCATTCCAAACATTAGAATTAATACACACAAAACATATTAAGAAAAATGTTATCTGATGCAGCTCAACTAAAATTTATGAAACACTGAAAATTAAAGTATATTTCCAAACACCTTTGCCCTATATTTGTTACTAGCTATAAAACCACTAACCAGTTTTGCAATTTCAACTTTGTTAGCCTCTCAGGGATTTATTCTCATTGCCTCATCGTGGAGCGAAGCTAGTTTTTAATGCATCCAAGCATTGAAAACTTCTTTCTCGTAGCTGATGTAGCTGGTATCACTATCAGAGTTTTCAAAATCTCTTCAGTGTATGCCCAAGACATTTTATTTTTACTATGTTAACATAGTGTGAACATTGTATCTTGTCTCAATAAGATGTTTACATTATCTAAAAGTTTTACTATATTATTTGGGGGGGGGGGGGGGGGTAAAAATGATACTTTTTACCCCCCTCAATTTTTTTTGGGGGGGGGGGTAAAATTTACCCCCGTACCCCCTAGTTCCTGCGCCACTGGTCTTTCCTTACCTTAGTTGTTTTGTTCTCTTAACCCACTTCCAGAACAGCTTCTTATTATCTTGAAAATCATTCAACATTCTTTCTCCTTTAAACTCATTTGCTCTTTACTCTCCTTTACTACTTTCTTTGCATTCATAGTTTTATCTTTGTATATGTCCCACAACCTCTTATGTTCTGCTTCACTCTTAACAGCAACCATTCGTTTTTATACGTCTTTCTTTTCTCTCACAGCTTCTTTCCCCTGTTCATTCCATTATGCATATCTTTTTAAGTTACCCACCACCGCAGATCCACACACATCTTTCACGCACTCAACTACAGCCTCGTTTATTCTGTTCCAAGCACTTTCTATATAATAAGCATTTATTTTGATATTCTATGCCTGCTCTTGTAAAGTTAATTTTTCGCACATCAATCTTTTTTATTGCACTCTCACACTTTTATCCTGTAACTTTTCCACTTTCACTCTCAATTGCTTAATATTATTTCACTGCTTCCGCACAAAATTCCTACCAAAATTCAACTACTGAGATCACTAGGAAGTGATCACTTCCACATTCAACTTCATGCACAACCCTAGTATTCTTTATCCAAACAAAATCAATCATCGTTCTCAAATCGCCCCTTTGCCATGTATAGGCCTACAAGTGAATATCTTTGTGCTTAAACTATCTGTTCGACACAAAAAAACCATTTTCTAAACACAGACTCAATACCATTTTCGTTTACCCTGTCATAACCATATCTTCCTAACATTATTTCTGAATTCTCTCTTTGGGTACCCACCCATCCAGTCATATCTCTTAACAAGATAATTCTTTCACTCGGTTCACATGTATTCAAGACTTCATTGAGCTCATTCCAAAACTCCAGTTTCACATTCTCATCTTTACCCTCCACCGGAGCATAACCAACAACCAACATAATTTTATGAATGCCTATTTTCACACCTAACCATAAAAGTCTTGATGACACAAACTTATAACTTCTCACAAACAGTTTAGCTGTTGGGCTTCGGATTTAAACCTACTCCCTGACTTCCCCTTACCTATTCATCCACACCTGACCACAGTGCCAGGCTATCATCACTCATCATCAAAACATATTTCCTTTCTGCTTGCTTTCAAATACATACAGAATATCAATTTTTCTTCCAATCATTTCCTCATTCTCTTTACCACACATTCCTCTCACATTCCATGTTCCAATAGTCCATGTTCTCACCATCTTATCAGCAGATGGGCCCTTCAGTTTTAACCTCACCTGCCCATCATAGCTTTGGTCATCCGAGGCTTTTATTGTTCATTTCTTTTAGTAAACAATTGAGAGTAGACCAAGTTCGTAAACTTGATAAAACCCACACCCATAACAGTATTCGCTGTTTATGGTAAAGATGCTGTAAAGATCTGTGGTCAAACATTTTAGTTAGTATACCACAATTAAAATCATTGCTCAGTCTTACCTTGAGAATGCTTACACTGTTCCTGCAAACCAGTTTCCCTACTACAGAAACTGCCTTTCTGGCCAGTATACCGTTGCCCGTGTCACTACTACCTACTAAGGAACAAAGGACAGGTCAAACCGACAATACCTAGATATTTTCAAAAATATTCAAAATTTACAACATCGGTCTTCAGTAAACTACTATCCAAAAAACAAAGTATATAATGCACCCAACTGCCACAGCCTACTCAAAAAGACAATTCTCTTTATCTGACAGCTGGTACAAATTATTAATAAATACATACATATAATTAGGACAATTCACGGTAGCATGACCCGAGTAAACTTTGCCTGTAAAATTTTAATGTTTATCAACTTCCCTGATCTCATTTACCACCTAGCTCACAGTTGGAATAGTATAATAAATAACCTTTGTAACTCCACAAGACATAATCAATATTATCTCATTTACCACATAGCTCACAGTTGAAATAGCATAATAAATAACCTTCGTAACTACACAAGACATAATCAATATTATCGCAATATATCACACCAGTTACAGACTAAGAGGTATTAATCAAATGAAAGGAATTCTTTATGAGAAAATAGGTGGACAGAAAGACGCAACTCTGACTATGTATCTTTTTTTAAGTAATACAATAATTTGTTCAAATCATAACAATTCCATATAACAAGGTAGACAAAAGATAACGCGTAGTTTTGAAGTTAAGTGGAAGAGGTAACTTTCAATATAGTAAACATAGAGTACACAAATGAAATTGCAACTAAGTACAAATAAAAAAAATCTCAATTTATATGATGGGGAAGGCTGGCAGGCGTTATTTAACACTAATTGACAAGAGGCATGGAACAAATCATCATAATAACCTGAACATTCAACTCACACAAAAAAACCTTGATACCATATGAACCATAGGCAAGGAGCCGTTATGTAAGTGAACGTTGTCGTCAATCGACATAGAAAAACATGAAAATTAAAATACAATAAATGACTAACACGAGGTACTCACCAGCCAAGCAAGCCTTTCACCAAATTCCAATCAAAATTTAAACATACACCCTAAGGGGACAACCTACTGATCTTTTCGTCACGTAAACATTACAACAGAGGCTTTGTTCGATAAATACCTTTCTATGAAAGGCAAAAATAAAAGATCAGAGCAGGCTTCACACGATGTGAAGTCACCTTACTTCTTTACTAGTCCTGGTTATATTCACCCAAACTAAGTTAAATAGATTAAGAGCTAGGTATATATTTCTATCAAAGCGGACCTTCAGTCCGCGAATAACAGAATTATGAAATATTAATCAAAAATGAAGTTAATTAGTTCTTTTACTAATTAATTATCCTAAATTCTGGACAAGAAACAACCATAGTTCGCAATTAATAACAAGGCAACAAATGATCACCCTCAAATACTAACCCTATTTTAAACATACAATACAGAGGCCAACCATCCTAATTTCAAATAACCTTCGCAAACTAGCCGTAAAAAACGGAATAGAAATAGTGGCCTAAGGTTCACGCAAAATAAATTAAGTGTTCTGTAAATTTATAAACCTCTGAGAATGAGGAGTGTTACATTTTTATAGCTAAAAGAGAATTTTGAAAAGATTTAAGTATAACAAAATTTTAAAACCGAAATGTGAAACTTGCTTACATGTCCACCTTCAAAGTGAGCCGCCTTCCAAGAATGCCATCACAACGTCGTACCGGGTGTTTTATAACTTATCTTACGGGGCAGGGGTTGTAGACTAGTAGATCAGGAGAAGGGGTAGACTCACACGATACCATGACATAGTTCAACCAATCAATGTTCTTTTTATTCTTGAGATAGCTACACATTCGTGAACCTCCCCTGAATAGCACTTAAAGAGAATAAATGCCCATTCCTCTCTTTCGCTTTTTTTTTATGTTGATGCCAGATGTTCCACCAAGGCCTATTAAGCGTGATGTTTATCATGTTGCCCTTGGGTGGTGGTGACGTGTAAGGCGTTGTACCATTCCACACGGTACAATATAGTGTAATTTGGGAGATCAACCGCTCACTAAATATTTATTTTAAAAAAAATCACTCAACCCATTTTTAAAATAATTCAAATTTTTTTAAATCTAGGCATCAACAAACCACGCTTAATTTTTTTTTTCACCCCATACCAAACACTCTCAATAGACCCATTTGTAACCAAATCAATAAAGCCATTTTTAAAATATTTCTGATTTTTAAGAAATCTGTCTTTTGTAAACTACACTTAAAATGAGTTTCTACTCTAAAAACAACATTATGAAGTGCAGTTTTTCATGACAAACATTCCCAATCTACCCATGTGAAACCAAATTGATGGACTAGTATAAAAATGTTTTAGTTTTTGAAAAATCAATTTTTAATAAACAACCCAGAAGTGAATTTTTTACCCCAAAACAAGTGTACAATGTTATTTCTTAAGTTAAATACTCCCAAAATACCCTTTTGGAACTATATAGTTTGAGCCATTTTTAGAATATTTTAAGTTTTAGAAAAATCGGTCATTAATAAACTACCCAGAAATGATTTTTACCCCCAAAATAACTAAACAAGTCTATTTGTCATGTCAAACAATTCCAAGGAACCCATTTGGAACTAAATCGGATAGCCATTTGTAAAATATTTAGAGTTTTTGAAAAATATGTCATTAATAAACTACCCATAAATTATTTTTTTAGCCCAAAAACAACTTTACATTGTTATTTGTCATACAACACAATCTGCAGATATTCATTTTGAACAAAATCATTAAGAGCTATTTTCCAAATATTTGTAATCTTCAAAAATTTACATCAATAAACTATCCTTCAATTAATTGTTGCCCAAAAACCAATTATACATTGCTATTTTTCATGTCAATTAAATCCCAAATATGCATTTTAAACAAAATCGTTAGAGCCGTTTGCTAAAAATTTGGATTTCAAAAAATTCACTAATCAGTAAACTAATCTTAATTGAAGGGCCGGGCTAAAAAAATATTTTGTATCAATGGTAAGGAACAGATTGAATTGTAAAATCCACTTTTTTAAGTTCAGGTTCACATAAAACGTTAAGATTCATAATAATCTCGATAAATTTTTTTTTTCATGATTACAATACTTTCTCTTGATATGAAAAGGTAAAAATTATGTGGGTTTTCGCTATTGAATTGGTATCGATGTTTATGACCAATAATTTTAATGCTATTGGTAGCGCGTCTGGTTACAAGTGTTTGTAGCCGAAACAATATCAAACCTTGGTTTGGTAATGCCATTGTTGGCCAACCTAAATAAAGTAGAACTCCAATTATTCAGACATCAGTTACCTGGATGACCCGTTATTCGAATCGCAGCAAAGATTTTTGTTAAATTCTTTATTTATAAGTACGGAGTGGGCAGATGTAGATTACAGAATATGTAAAACTTAGCTTGTATTATGTACCAACAACTTTGTGGGTACAAAGTTAAAGATAAATTATATCTGGGGACAAGCGAACAAAAAAAGGTTGAATACCTCTGTTTTACTCAACTGAACTCTGGGCGGGAAACCATGTTTAATCATCAAAGTCTGGACGCGAAACAATGTTTCCCATGCTTGCAAACTGTTTTCCTATGTTTGTGAGCAACAGAAAACATTTGAGAAACATCAAGAAACAATGTTTCCAAGTGTGTGTGAGATTTTTTACCTCAACCAAGCAAGTTTATTTTTTCACATCATCTTACTACTCATTAGGAACTATTCACATTTTATTGCTCTATTTTGGTATGGATGAATTGAACAGAAATGTACCCAAATTTGTGTAGAGGAAGAGTGGTAAACCATTCAGTAAAATCACCCGCAAAACACCCTGCTGGTATTCGAGATCTAGGCTTCCCGTCCCAAGGAAACCAGTCCAAGAGAGCTTGATGTTTATTCCATGTAATTACCGATATGGGTGACAAGTATGTTATTCTAGAGATAATTTTCAAAGCCATTTTCACTAAGTTTCTTTATATGTGCCACAGCTAAAGTAGTATGTATTATTATTAATGTTACTAAGCACCGCGTCTTACTACCTGTTCGGGTTGTACGCTTAAGTACTAATTATGCTAATGGATTAGGAATTGGGAAGGTTGAATTTAGAAGAAGTGAACTTGCATTTGCGGGGAGGGAGAGTGTAAAACCATTTAGGGAAAACCACTCCTAGTTCACCCGACCGAGATTCAAACCTCGATCTCCCCGTCCTCGGCAATCTAGCTCAAAACGAAACTAGCACATTAGCTAACTACACAACCAAGGCGGGTCTAAAATTGTAATATATTAACTTTACAAATAAATTAATTGCCATATTTTCATACATTTGGTGGATCGAGTCAAGTATTGCTTGTTAATATAAACTATATTATTAATCTCTATGTTAATAGCTTCCAAAACAATTAACGAAAAAACACGTCAAGTGTACCCGGTTGGAATTTAAGCCCATGCCTCTCAATATGTTTGTTTAGTTTTTCAGCTGTCAGCTCTCTGATAAGATACAAACACAGCTTGTGGCTAGCCTGTAGGGTGAATGTAAATTTTCTGAATGAATAATTTCTTTCTCAGAGTGTCTAATGGTCTTAAGTTTTGAATTTCCAGTGTATTTTATTTAAAAGATTAAGTATATATGAAAGGCTCTCAGAGCCAAACAATCCCTATTTCAAAAGTATTAAATGATAGACATTAAGGGTTATGTCTGTCATAATTAAACATTCTTACTTAAAGAATATTCATCTGCAATGACACTAAAAATATACTTGCAATGAAAATCTCTAGTTGTTCACAACAAAGATTCACTATCTTAGAACCAAGGATGGGACTCAAATTATTTAGGATATTCGAGACTAATTAAAAAAAAAACTAAGTTTGAATTACTGTTTTAGAGCTATTATAACGATTACTGATGATTAAAACCAATATAATAATAGGGAAAACCTAACAACCAAACCCCAGACCATTAATATACCACTTAGTGTGAACAAAATCAGAAATGAAGGAAAAAATCCTACCAATTTGGGAAAGTTAAACACTTATGCTTAGTCATATTTTCTAAGATTTGAATCCAAGAAAATGTGGATGACACACACACACCACGCGCGCGCACACACACACACACGCGCACACGCACATGCACACGCACACACACACACACACACACACACTTATACATGTTTGAATGGCCTCCACCAGCCTCTTGCAGCCAATCCTTTCCACACTAAGTCATATTTTTTAATAATTAATTTGTTTGTAAATACATAGTCATAAAGCTACAAAATCCTTAATGAAAACTAAACAATAAATACGATATTAAGAAAAACTTAGTTGGAAATAAAGATGAGTGCAGTTACTTACACGATTAAAATAATAATAAAACCTTAAAACAAAATCATTTTTAAAATGGAGACAAAAATTAACATTACATCACAAAACTTTTTCAATTTTTTTTATCTCATGTTCTAACACTTCTGCCTCTTCCTTCGCTTTCTGCAAAGACATTCTTCTTTTTACTTCCACATTCCTTATTTTGTCTGGTGTTGTTTTTCTTTTTTGATATAAGTTTACTTCAATTTTTTCCTTCTTTTCAAGAGCTTCTTTCCTTATTCCGGATGCATTTCTAGCAGCATGGACCACCCACTTCTTTGAAATGGTCCTATTTAGAAGTTGTTTCTTGTCTAGTAGGACTTCCAATGCAGAAGTTATCCTATAGGTCCTCAAGAGACAGATTGATCATGATTGTAGAAGAGAGACAACTAGAACCTTTGACAATTTTGTAGGAGAGAGGACACTTATGTAAAAGTTGGAAACTTGAAACATTTTTTTTAAAGATCCAAACCCTCTTCTTTTAGTGCAGATATAAAGTTCATTAATTATTATTATTATTATTATTAGCACCGCGTCTTACTACCCGTTCGGGTTATACGCACTTACGCTAATGTGTAATGGTAGGGTGATTGTGAGATGAAATGGAGGACCTACAGTTTAACGTGGAATCCGAACACGGTGGAGGCCTGGCATTCCTCACATTCACAAGTTGTGATTAATACACGTCTTGTCAGAGGTGAAGGAAGGGTTTGATAATCAGATAAATTTGTGCCGGGACCGAGGATTGAACCCGGACCCCTAGCACAGAAGTCCGACACCTTACCCTAGACCACCAGGTCACCAAGTTCATTAATATATCTTGAAATGTTGCATGACCTAAAACGCAAGATGTTAAACATCTTGTGTGAATTTCATTTTCATACCATAAGTGAACAACAATATCCATCTGGGCAGTGGCGGATTTACCAACAGGCTGAGTAGGCTGGAGCCTAAGGCGGCAGATTTTAGGGGCGGCAAATTTGGAGCCAACATTTTTTTTTTGTCTTACAGAAATTAAAAAGATTCATATTTATATACCTAAATATTATTAGGTCCTCACAAACAATTCAACATGTAATATGTTTCACCACTTGGATAAATTTTTCTACAATTTGCGTAGTCGCGTTAGGTTGCGGCGCGGGAACAAGTGACATGACCGTTCGCTAAGTGTGTCTGGCCGAACCTGACTGCACGAGCGTGGCGTGGTGCGCTGGAGCCGAAGCGGGGTCGTGCTGTAGGCATACGCCGCATGGTGTTGGTGGCATTAAGTTCGAGAGAGATAGATATAGAGCGGCGATACAAACGGGGAAGTCCCGTCCCGTATTTACTTAAAAAACAAAAGAAAAGCCAGATTGTTACCAGATTATTGAATATATTGTTTTTAAACTGTAAGTAAGCGCAATACAAATTATTTAATTACGTTCACCGAATGTACAATATTGTGTAAGTAGTATTAAGTCATACCTTACCCTGCTTTATTAGTAGTACATGATTGAGCTTTTATTAGCTCAGAAATATACCCAAAAATTATTTCTTGTGCAATCTTAACTAAATCGTTGGATTGTAAAGATAATCTAGGAACTGACACATTGTAGAGGTTGGTAGGGGCGGCAAATGTGTAAATCCGCCACTGCATCTGGGTCTTTTGAGGCAAAGTATTTATGCTATCATCAAATGAAGTGCAGTAAAATGAGCATTGCTTAGCCATATTTGCATGCTCATTTTTTTTAAAAAGGACCAAGTCCATACACAATGACATGTCCAAGTTTATCTTAATGTATTTGGAATTTCTGGGTAATATCACTATCAGAAAACATTTAAAAAGATTACTAAAAGCAGAAAAAACTTATAGTAAAAGACTGTGTCATTATTTGATTAATAGCCCACAATATTTCAATATGATAAACTTTATCTTTAAGAAGAAAATTCTAAATAGAATAACTAGGTTTAGATTAGAGTTTCAAAACTACTTCATGGTCATTAGCACTAGAATGTACATCTTCACCATGTAGGTCTACAGATGACACTCCACGTTTGGCTGCAGGGACCAAGTCATTTTTTTTTCTTTCACAAGCCGCTTTCACTGTGTAAATATGCTTCTTTACCTTGGCATGAGATCTGATTGAAAATACTCGCATGTTACTTATATCAAAGTTAGTTTTACACAAAGAAAAATGTCCTTTATTTAGTTTTATCACATTCCACTCTTTGGAGCCACAGCCAATCTGTAAACAGTGTACTGTCCAACCAATCATCCTTGAGGAGTTTCCCCTCCGAATTTACTAATTTTTTCTTATGCACTAAGGTAACCAATATGGCCCTGTACAGTACTCAAATCAACCAAGCTTGCGAAATGTACAGTTTCTTTTGTGATGAGGGGATTGGGGGAAAAGATTCTGAAGTGAAGAACACAACTAAGAGGGTACTGTGCCATTGGAATGCTAATGTATTCAAATTAGTTAGGATGAACCTAGATAATAAATCATCAACCGTTTCTATCCTGTGGTTGGGTCAGTTTAATAAAATGCCTCCCTCTTTCTTTTTTCCTTACACCATTCTTCTCCTCTCACTTGCACACACTTTTTTGTTATCTGTTCCTCCCATCTCTTTCTTGGTCTCCCTTGTGATCTTTTTCCTACTTACTTCATCTCCATCATTCTCTTTGGTATACTTTCCTTTTCTATTCTCATTACATGACCATACAACCTCAGCCTTGAGTCTTCTACCTCATGTTCTCCCTGGACCCCCACTATTTCCCAAATAACTTAATTCATAATCATATTTCTCCTCATGATAGCTAACATGCTCCTCACAAGCTTCATTCCCATGACCTCCAATTTCTTGTCTTTCATATATATTCTGTATCCATGTTTCTGCTGCATTTGTGACAATAGATATACAAAGTGCGCCCTTTACAGCACTTCACTTCTCCATTGAAGGTTTTTAAAAACATAAAGAACAACTTACCTTGCTGCCATCTTCTTATTAGATCTTCTTTACTCCCACCCTTCGTCTCGATCATGCTTTCAAGATATTTTACACACTGTAGGCCTACCTTTCTTAGCATGACTTCATCCAACTTTATAGCTTTACTAGGTCTTATCCTCTTCCTTGTCATGTTACCTACCATCACTTCTCACTTTGCCATGGTAAATAGGAACCTACACACAATGAAGCCCAATTCGCCTTTCTTTATTAAAGTTGTAAAAATAAAACATTTAACCACATCAAATTAAAAATCCTTCAAAGTTTTTTCTTAAAGAATGCTTGATAAGAACAGAAACAACCTCTGGAAACAAATAAAGGGTGAATCTTAATGTTTTATATCTTAAATTTCTTTCAGCAATAAAACAATACAAAGTAAAGTTATTTTGACTTAAAATAGGGAAAAGATTGCTTTTTTTTTTAATGCGATGCCCACAATGTTTTAAATGTTCAATATGGCCCTCAAGATCAAATTAATGTGACACAGCTGCTCTACTGTTTCTGCAGTTTTTATTAGACAATAAGTATATACATTTAATATATTGTTTAAACATAATTTTTATAACATAAAATAAATACATAACTGCAATTCTGTAACACTTGTTATAACTTTGAATTATACAACCAGTGGAGGCTCGTGAGGGTGGGCTCTCCCCACTTGCAAAATAAATCAAAAGAAGAAACAAAACATATTTTTGAAATTAACACTCAACTCTTCATATTTTTTCATTACCTAATGAAAAACATAAATGCATAACAATTTTTTTGTTACTTAACTTCACCGTTTTGTTGGGGAAATTAGTAAAACCATAATCACAACAATGCAATACAACAAAATTATGGTAACATGTGCTAATCATTATTCTGTGGTTGTGGGGGTGGCCGGTCGCATCACACAAGCTCTGAATGCATCATAAGGTGGTGGGTGCCATGACAACCTGACGTCACTGCTGTCATATAAGCGGTCATATACTATGTGCTGTGGATTCTGTTAGGGTTAGTCCATGTTACATGCAGTCCATAAACTGATCAACAATACATGCGATGTAACCGCTGTTATGTGCAAATGTGAGGGAGTAGAAAATATTAAAATCCAAGAAAAATATAAAAATGCCCATCATGTTTATTGTTACACCCACCAATTAAATAAATTGCCCTAACAATCTGCTTCTAATGCAATGTGTGATTTTTTTTTCCAATTTAAATGAGATAGCCCATTTTTCTCCCATTCTTCAGACAGAGTGACCTTAGAGCATGTATGCGATAGAAAAAAAAACCTCGACCCTCACAAACTTGATGCAATTTTCAATATAGGATAATACAAACCACCTTCACCTACAAAGACAATATTCTGGAATGTTTAAAAAATATACAGACAAGCCTTCCAAAAATATATAACTCAGGAACAATAACAAATCAGTTACAAGTCCTGAAAACTGATCCAGTGAGAATTCATGCTATTATTATCAACTTTGAAAAGGTGATAATAGAAATTAGAAATAAGTTACCCTATGTGTTTGATAGAGGAGGAAAGAATTGAGATATTTGCAGAAGGACTTAAACTTATAAAAAAGGCGAGGAACAAATTACAAGAACTTAAATTTATTGGCAAAATAAGTTTGTTATACAGTTGTAATAAACTATTGTATTTGTATTCAAAAACGATCTATATGGAGTAAATATATTTTAGTACAAACATCTCGATGAAAAAAATATTTTATGACAAAGTTTGAAGTTTTTTACTCGATGTTCTGAAATAACAGAAGAAAATATGGCTGGATGCTTGAAAGCATTAAATTCTTTAACTTATTTTGAATGAGACAGTAGTCAAAGAAATCACAAAAGCATTACAAATTCTTGTATCTATTCCTATGTCTACTTTGGAAAGTGAGCGGCGTTTTTCAACTCTGAAGTTAATCAAATCCTACTTAACAAACACCATGAGTGAGGACAGATTAATTAATGCTTTGGCTATGTTGTCTATAAAACAGTCGATGATTTGCAAAATACCAGACTTTAATGAACTAGTAATAGAAAAATTAATTTCATACTAAAACAAACGATTAGATTTTTCTTTCAAATAATAAACTTACTGATTAACTAATTCTTATCTATATAGTATGTATGGCGCTCGATATAGTGTTTAGAACCGGTTTATATATTTTTTTGTTTACTAGTGTGTGTGGATTTCACGAAAGACAGTCTTTGTCTTCGAACCAAGTGAATGTTAATATTTTTATAAACTTTATACTTTTTATACTTGCTTAGTTAAATACAGGGTGGTATAAGGTAAACTTTAATATACCTTACCTAACAATTTTTAAGAGTGCTCTCCCTCACGGTTTACTCACAAGCCACCACTGTCTGCAACACTTATTTTAGTTTACAGCTTTAATGTGTATTACATATATTATATAAATTGAGCCATTCCGTATGAAAGTGAGCCTATGCATGTAATTTAATTAATAAAAACTCAAGTATAATTGTTTAGTTTAGAAAAGGGCAATATTTTACTGCTCTTATAAAAATATTTTTTGTTTTTATTTTTTGACTTTTCTGAATTATGAAATGTTAAGAGGTACAAGCCAATAATTTTGTTGCAAAATTGTGTTTGGCTGGCGCCACTGACATTTGCCTACTTCCTTTTTTTTTTTCAATGTAAATTTCTTACTATTTACTGAATATTCTTTATTAAAGTTGCTTGTGAACTGTTTATAGAAAGTGTTTTGTTTAATTCATTTTTAAGTGCCATAAATATTATTACCACCACGTCTTACTACCCATTCAGGTTATACGTACTTACGCTAATGTGTAATGGTAGGGTGATTGTGAGATGAAATAGAGGACCTACAGTTTAACATGGAATCAGAACCACGGTGGAGGCCTGGCATTCCACACATTCACAAATTGTGATTATAGTCCCATAATAATGTAGCCTACATTTAGTAAATGTATTAAAAATAAAACTTATAATTTAAAATCTACATGAAATTATTTATTTATTTTAATTTTGTTTATGTGTGATTTATTCATGGAATATACTATTTTAAATATTAGGACTCATATACAAAATATGGTTAAAATTAGGAGGGATAGGCAGCACACTTACTTTGATGACACTATGGAGTAGAAATTGTCTAGATAGAACTTTAAAATATACACAAACACATTTAAAGGACAAGCTTTCACTGTCACAAACAGCTTAATCAAGCCAAGAGAGTGGACTGATTATTCAACTCAGTCAGTGTGTTAGCTATCCCTCCTAATTTTAACCATGATTTAGAATAGTGCTCTATTCCAAATAATCATATACAAAATAAAAACTCTCCCTAAAACCCTAGGTCTTATTGTAAATATTGCCCAAACATATTATATTTGCACTATGTCACACCCATCTAATAAAAATCTAAAGAACCAAACCCTTGTCGGATGTCTAAGATTTGTCACACTTACAACAAACACTTAAAATCCTTTATGTAAATGTTGAACATTTAATTTTGTAATCCCGAAAGTGGCATAATTTATGAAAAAAATTTAAGTTTACACTGTAAATAAACTCTTTATAATAAAATTATATTTTAGTTATATTAAAAGGGTTATATGCTAGAAAATATTGTACAAATGTCACATCTGTAGCTACGGAATCGCTCAACTGTCAACACTAAAAAGCAATCTAGATGCTACACTAAAAAGATACACATTAAAATAAACATATATTTTTTTAAAGATAAATATAACATTTAGTCTGCATTTCCCCTTCATCTAAATTAAAAAAGAGGATAACATAAAACAACATATTTAAATATATTTAAAACAGCAAACAAACAAATATGGGTTTGAAATAATAACAGGACATGGTCAACACTAAAAAGTTATCTAGATGCTACATTAAAAAGTTAACACATTAAAATAAACATTTTTTTTAAAAGATAAATATAACATTTAGTCTGCATTTCCCCTTTATCTTAATTAAAAAAGAGGATAAAATAAAACAGCATATTCAAACATATTTAAAACAGCAAACAAACAAATACAGGTTTGAAATAATAAAAGCAAGACATGGTCAACGCTAAAAAATTATCTAGATGCTACATTAAAAAGATAAACATTAAATAAACATATCTATTTTAAAAAGTTAAATATAACATTTAGTCTGTATTTCCCCTTCATCTGAATTAAAAAAGAAGATAAAATAAAACAGCATATTTAAACATATTTAAAACAGCAAATAAATGAATATGGGTTTGAAATAATAACAGGACATGGTCAACACACTTAACTATGGGGCAAAGCAAACAAGTACATATGAACGTAATATTATTTTGGAATAGTCTATAATTTTGATGAGTGTTACAAACAAAAACTTGTTAATTTTGGAATTGGTATATCCAACAATCATTTAAGAGCTTAGCTAGTTTGGAAAGACACAAAATTCAAATAATTGTGGGGATACATGCCAGAAAATAAATGCATGCTATAGATTTAATATTCATGTATTCATGCACCTGCATCAGTGGTTACACAGTTTGGTGTGTCACTCTTGTGCTTGACTGGATTGCTGGTGGACAAGGGGAAATGGGGTTTAAATTCCAGTCAAATGTACTGAGCAAGATATTTCCTAAAGCGTTTTCCTATCCGCCTTCATGCAAATTCAGCTATATTTACTCTCAACTGTGTTTTCCTTATCCTTACCACATTACTCTTCTATTTTTTTTTTTCCATCTCATCTTAAAGGGAGGACCAGCATTTGAAACCACTTAAATGATAGTCACCACTTCGTTGTACAGTATAGTTTGATTGAAAGCACATGTATAATAAATAATCTAATCGTCGCTACTGAACTGAATATTCCTACTATTTTCAGGGAGGTAAATATTATTCCATGGAGGACGTTTGCAAGAGGAGCCCCACATTCCCACGCTCAGTTCAGCTCCTCTTGTCCTAGAGTGGATTGTGGCTGGTGGTTTTTGATGGCTGTTATCTGGACAGACACGCAGCCCACAGTATCGAGAGAGCATCTTTCAAGGACCTGCCCAATAAATATGCGTCGGAAAAAGTTTTAAGTGAGAGCCTAGCAAGGAAATGTACCCAATTTTTTTTTTTTTTTGTGGCAGCATAGTGGGAAAATATTTAGGAAGACCCACCCTTAGTATAGTCAACTGGGATTCTAACTTCGATCTCCCTGTCACCGCCAATCCAGTCCAACACGAGAGTGACATCTGACCATTTGATCATTGGGGCAGGTTTACACATGCAAGTGTTATCCTATTCTATTTTGGTTTTTAAAAGATACCTGGAGTTTTTTTTAAATTAGAAGTATCTTTGTTAAAAATATATTGTTACTCTCCCAACTACACAAGTCTTTGTAATTCCTTTTACCAATTGCTTAAAATTGTTATATTATACTTGGAAGAAGGTACAAGAAATATGAATCAAAACTTAAAAGGAACAAAAACAACACCGGTCGGAACTGGTTTTGCTGTCATATAAAGATATACTTTCTTCACTAGTAATAGAATATATAGACTTGGACAAAATTTTTGAATGTTTACAAGTTTTATTTGTTGGGTAAGTCCCAACCAGAGTTGGTTGCGAGTTTTCTTTCTGGGACGTGCTAGTTTTGAATTGAGAACATATTTTAATAGATGGCTTTTCTGCCTGGTTTATAAGTTCTTGGGTCACAAAAGAATTATATTCACACAATTAACGGAATGGTTTACTTTCATTATTTACATATGTGATTTTTGAATAAAATTTTCGTGAATCATTTGAATCTTTTCTCTGACACTATGGTTTGGAAAATATAACTTCATCTGATAAATAATACCTTTTTCTTCCATGTGCCGTTTTCTTTAAAACATTGTTATTTCCATTTCCCTGCCTTGGTGGCGTAGCTGGCTAACGTGCTAGTTTCATGTTGAGCTAGACTTCCGAGGACGGGGAGATCGAGGTTCGAATCTTGGTCTGGTGAACTGGGGGTGGTTTTCCCTAAATGGTTTTCCACTTTCCCTCCACATAAATGCGGGTACACGTCCTTTAAATTAAACCTTCCCAATTCCTAATCCATTAGCGTAATTAGTACTTAAGCGTACAATCTGTACGTAGTAAGACAAATAATAATATTTCTATTTGATTTGAATTTTAGAACTGTCTTTGAAACATTCAATTTCACACTTTTCTTAATTTTTATCTCTGTAAATATATTTTTATTTGGATTTTGATTGGTACTTGAATATTCTGTCAATAAAGAATATTTTATATGATTTTTTTTTTGAGGAAATATTTAGATGCTTTACCCCTCCTTTGCAAAAAGGCTCTTTTTATTTGTCTGTTGAAAAACATTCTAATATAAACAATTTTTTTGGACGCTTTATTTTAAATTCATTCATATTGTTTAACTCCCTCTAGTAAAATTCTGCATTATTGGAAAAGTGTTTTCATCTTGAGATTTAGTTTGGGAGACTTTGTTACCATTCTCTTTCATCTGATGAATTTTAACTTGTTTTAAAAATAAACTTTTGAACTTTTGTTTGCATATTTCAGTTACATTACTGTATTAATTTGAAATTATCATCTGATGAATTATTCTGATTACTTGAAGATGGGATTATTGAAGAATGTATTGAATCAATTTTGTCTTCAGAATGAATATTTTATTTTTTCTTTAAAAGTTTTTTTTGCACCACGTCTTACTACCCATTCAGGTTAAACGCCTCTGTACTAAATACACTAATTTGCTATGGATTAGTAAAGTTTAATTTAGAAGAAGTGCACCCACATTTGCATGAAATAAGAGTGGAAAATCATTGAGTAAAAATCACCCTCAGTGCACCCGACCAGGGTCATATCCCAATCTACCCGCCTTCAGCAGTCTAGTCTAACATGAGAGTAGTGTGTTAGACCATGCAGCCACTGAAGCGGGTCTCTAAAAATTGTTTACAATCTTGTTTACAAGAAAAAATACATCTTGATGAATCCAAAACTTTTTTGAGTCACTCTTCTTGGTATTATCAACCATAATCTCTGAATATGTTTTTCCTTGCAACCAAGTGTTGTAGAAGCATCACTCTTCCCCTTGTAAATGATGCTAGTAGATAACTTTTCAAGAGCTAAAATAAACTTCTTCCACATCTCATCTTATAAATAATGACTTTTTCTTAATTTCTCATGGACAGGAGAAATTTTTTTAGATACAGTTTTTTCTATCAATCATAGTTAGGTGAATTATTTGAGGATTCTTGAATTAATTTTTTACTATCTTTGTTCAAAATATTATTTTGAAAATAAATAAATCCTCACTTGTCAAAATGTCGGTAAATATATTACTTTCTGACTTGCTCTTAAAGTTAGAGAACTGTGAGTTACATTTGGTTGAGATCATGGTTATCGGGGTATTTGGTTTTGTTGTTCTCACGGTCAAGTAGCTAAAAAATCTTCTGATAATTCTTTCCACCTTCTTCATCAGTAGATCTTCTTTGTTGTGTTTTTTTCCCCTTTATCTATAAATTGTTTACTTTCATTGAACAAGTGTAGCCCCAAATCTAACGACCAATATGTGTGTTTATTGTCAAGTTTTATTTTCTGAGCCCACATTTGACTTTTTAGACCTTTGGTTAGTGGCCTCGTGCTTGGAATTGTGCCTCAATTTCCTGAGTTTTGAACGATCCCTCTTAAATGGCATATCACCAATAAAATATCGATATGTAAATGACAGACATTCAAATGGAATTATATGTTTTCTCTAAGAAACACTTACTTGGTGCATTCTGGAGAAAATTCTCTCTTATTGACATCCCAAGGGATGCCATTAGGGTTTAGCGCCATTCTTGTACCCTAGGTTTTTATTTCTGGCATTTTGTTCCTTAAGTTGAAATCAG
Source organism: Timema podura (assembly GCA_033556935.1). Lineage (NCBI taxonomy): Eukaryota > Metazoa > Arthropoda > Insecta > Phasmatodea > Timematidae > Timema > Timema podura. The sequence continues at coordinate 97,477,844 of JAVRXN010000010.1, read as the reverse complement.
GCATGTGGGTTCTTTTTGAGGAATCTTTCTATATAATAATGACGGATATGTTTTTTACTAATTGAATGTAGAATTGGATCACCCTCATGCAGTGTGTGGCAATTTTAATCCAAAAATATTTCACATTGAGGAGTCGCATCATAGTATCTATGCTTGAATTAATTTACATTTTTTTAGAGGTTCGCAGCCTTTTTGTCAATTCTTTTATTCAAATTTGCTGCTTTGCCCTATACAAACCTTTGATGTATAGGGTCAGACATTATTTCTTTTCGGTGTGAGGGAGACATAAAAACTTTACATTTTCTACTCTTAAGCAAATCCACCGAAATTGACCTAAAATTGTTCTAGATTGTTTTGGCAAACTTCTTTCGTGTCTCATCTTCTAGGCAATGACTTTTTGTCAGTTTCTTAGGGACACGAGAAACTATCTTTAAAGATAGTTTTTCTATCAATTTTACTTTAGGAGAATTATTTGAGGAGGATTAAACATTTTTTTTACTTCTATTCAAAATATTTTTTGAAAATGTATAGAGATCCTCACTTGACAAAATGTCAGTAAATATATTACGTTTGACTTGTTCTTAAAGTTAAAGACCTGCGAGTTACATTTAGTTGAGATCATGGTTGTTGGGGTATCTGCTTTGTTCTCTTCTCATGGTCAATTAGCTATGAAATTTTACAATCATTCTTTTCACCCTCTTCATCAGTAGATCCTCTTTGTTTGATAGGTTGTTTTTCTCCTTTATCTATAAATTGTTCACTTTCATTGAACAAGTATAGCCCCGAATCTGACAGCCTATTTGTGTGTTTAGTGACAATTTTATTTTCTGAACACACATTTGACTTTTTAGACATTTGGTCAGTGACCTTGTCCTTGGAGTTGTTCCTCAATTTTCTGAGTTTAGAATGATTCCTCTTCAATGGTTTTTCATCAATAGCATATTGATGTGTAAATGACTGACATTCAAAAGGCATTATGTGTTTTCTATTTGAAATGCTTTCTTTGGTGTGTTTCGGGGAACAGTCTCTCTTCTTGACATCACAAGGGATGATATTAGAGTTTAAAACCCTTCTGGTTTCCCAGGTATTTGTTTCTGGCATCTCTGGCATTTCATTGCTCTTGCTGCAACCAGGCAAGTGGGTTCTTTTTGAGGAATCATTTCTATTAAATGACAGGATATGTTTTTTACTACTTGAATGTAGAGTTGAATCATCCTCTAGAGTGTGGCAATTTTCGTCCCAAAATATTTCAGATTGAAGAGCTGAACCGTAGAATCTTTTCTTGGATGAATTTCCATTTTTTTCACTGTTCTCGGCCATTTTGTCATCTTTTTTAGTCACATTTGCTGTTTTATCTGATGAAATCATTTGCTCTGTAGAGTGAGACATTATTTCTTTTCTGTGCGAATCACTCGTTAGAATGTTACATTTTATACTCTTATGTGACTCCACTGAAAGTGAACTAAAATTTTTCTCAGTTGTTTTGGCAGGATTTGTTTCAGACTTCTCCCTCAAAATATCCTTGGCCAAAGAATATTCCTTCTTGCGTCTTGGTATGTTGGAAGCTTTGTCCTTATCATGTGTTTCATGCATGTATCTATGCCTATTATTCATATAACTTAAAAGCCCCAAAGATTTTGTTTTGTCAATCATGCTTTCCCCTGTGCTGCCATCAAAACATAATTTTTTGCGACAATTTCTTGAAAGAGAATTTTCGTTGCGTGCCTTGGAAATATTTTCTTTACTGATTTCACACACAATCGAAGTGTGGATACGTTTGCCATCACCAATATTCCTGTTAAGTGTGTCACTGGTTTTTGAGGCATCAGATGAACATTTGCTTCCCGAGGAACTATTTTGATCACTAGACACCTCTTTTGACTTTTTCTCACCAGTCAAACTTAAACTTGAATTATGTTTATCATTCCTATTAAAATCCTGTAAAATTGGATTTTTTTCCAAAGTAAGAGATTCCTTTGTACTAGGTATTATCAATTGGTTTTGATTTTTCAAAGTGTACGAACAAAACGGGGAGATTTCATGTGACAGAGTGCTTTTACTACAAATAGAGTTGTCAAAAAAGGTCATTAAAAAATTATTTGTTTCAAGTCTCTTATCATGTTTTATTGGGGGTCCAGTTATTTTGTTGGGACTGAGACAGCGAGTTAACTCGAAAATGTTAACGCTCTCGTTTACTCTAGCAATCTCTCTATCTAATCCTACTGGTGGACATTTCAACTCACTCAAATATTCAATTTTATCTGTGTGTGTGTTCATACATTTAGATGCAGGATCATTCTTGCTACAAATTAAGTCTGAATTAATAACCTGCTCTTTTAAAAAATGTATGTGTGTGTCATCCCTTTTAAGTGGACATTTATTTCTGTCACTGTGTTTGGAAATCAGAGAAGTGTTTTCTTTCACTGAAACTACATCAAGGTGGTCGGAAGAAGGCAAGGTAACATTCAGCTGACACTCAGGCATGGTGAGTATATCTGTCAATGGCATCTTTTTAGTGTCAATATTTGTGTTCTTAAAGTTAGGAGTATCAAAATCTATCAATAAACAACTAGCGCTGATGCTTCCTTCTGACATAGCTGACAGTACCTGGGCACCTCTTTCTTCAGTTAGGTTTTGTTTCTTGCATGGACTTGATATGGATGCATCATTTGAGTGTTCTTGCTTCTGACTTGACTCTACAAAAAAACAACACAATATTATAGACTAAAAAGATTTTACTATTTTATTTTTTTGAAGTATTTAACCTGCACTTTTTGAACCTAGTGATTATATCAGCACACAAGATAAGCCAAGACTTAGATATTATCGTTTATAAATTACAAAGGTATGAGTTCAAATAAATTTAATCAATAGATTGAATATTGAGGATAAATATGGTAATGATCAACACTTTTACAAGTTGTTTATACTCAATTTTTTCTGTTTTTCCTTAACACACTTTGATATTTAAAATATTTACCTTGACTACATTTGTTATAGTACGAGTCAAATTGGTCAAACTAACAAACATGACACAATACACAAATAATTGACAAACTAGTTTTTAATGAAAGTGAAATAAAACACATTAAAACAGCAAGTTAAAACATAAATATTCAAAAGTTGGTGATTGCTTGGATTGTAAAAGTTACAATATCCAAATTACTTTCTAAAATATTCAAACCCTATTTTTTTCTAAGTCTTATCTGAGATTTCTGTTCCCATTACTCCTTTCAGTGTTCCAGTGTATGATGGGGATTACTGGAACCATAAAATTAAAATTAAAGACTTAGTAAAGAATATTGGATAATGTAACAGTTAGATTGAGTGAAATATGGAATGTAACCCATAACATAGAAAAAGGAATAATGTAACAATATTTAAACAAACAAGTAAAGAATATTGAATAATATAACAGTTAGATTATCCAATATTCTTCACTAAGTCTTTAGTTTTAATTTTACAGTTCCATGAAGTTGTGCTGCGGATTTGTATCGCTCAAGAAAAATCCGTCAATCCTGGCTGGGTTTGAACCCACAAACATCGGGTCCTGAAGGCGAGAACTTTACCCCAAGACCACCAAGGTCGACTAGAATAGTAAGAAAAATACCCCTTAACTATTGGATAAACATAACAATCAAATTAAAGACCATTAAGTTACCTAATAGCGAATGGGAACCAACTAGATTTAACAGTCTAGATCAAGGGTCGGCAACCTTTTAGATATCATAGCATTAATAGCATCGACTAGCCCAATTATTATTTTTTTAACTTTAAATTACTTCAATAGGGATTCAATGTTTATGAAAAAATTCTTTAAATTTCTAGTTGTGGACTTCACCACAATCCACAGCAAGTTGATCCCCAAACGCACCCTAGAAGTATGAAACCCACTCGAACATTATCTACGTCCGCTTGTTATATCCAGTAAACATATGAACAAGGAACACTCATGTTAGTTAAGGTCTAGTGGCATTAAGTTCTTCACAAAGGACTTCAAATAATTAAGGTAGCATAGTTGGGAATATAACACAAAGAAGATGGGATTCTTTAATAATTGTTTTGTATGGCATATTATGGCAAATTTAATATTCTTTGCAGTCTATATACACAAAAACAAGAGGAAATTTCAAATGATAACCTAATTAATATTGTAAGATAGTATTATGTAATTCAAAAAATTCAAAAAATCTCAAATTAATCACACAAGATTAGAATGTAAATATTTAAAAGAATGTCACAACATGGCACCAAAATTAATTTAATACACATTAGTTAACATTCTTTACTGTTATAAACTATCCCAACCGAACAAAACCTAACCTTCTAAGCATCGATAGCATATGTTTCATGAAATTCCAGGATCCTAAAATATTGTCCTAACTTTTTTTAACTGGCTACAATTATTTTACAATGTTAATTTTGTTAATGTTGAAAATTTACTTTGTTGTGTGTATAGATGTAGATGGCAAAAATTATATTATTTCTAATAAAATGACATAGAAAACAAAAATTACAGAATCCCGGCCTATTTGGGCACTATTCACAAATAAGTACACTCGGGACGACATAGTGCAACTTTTAAGATAGACATAATGTGATCCCCAAAGTCTGACACCTTTCGGGGTAAATGGAGTGTACATTATAGTTTCCTTTAAATAGGGTGTTTCCATAGTTTAAAGAACCAAAAGATTTAGAGTTACCTTTAAATAGGCTGTTTTCACCGTCCAAAGAACCAAAAGATGCAGAAGATTCAACTGTGTGTTTGTATGAAGGGTTGTAAGATCTAAGGATAAATGAAGATATGTTTTCAGAAAGTATTAAAGTGCAGCACTCTGATATGTTATCCATATGTTCAAAACAGTCTGAACGCAGCCTATAAGGATAAATAATTGAAAGACTTCTACTCGAAGATGATGAAGTTGAATCAAAAGGTAGCTGCTCATTGTTTGAATCATTAAGATTTTCTTTGCTCAAATGTGATGCTAATCCATCACTTTTCAACAACTTAGCTTGATTATTGGTTTCACTCTGAGTCTTATTTACAAGAGGTTTATCTAAAACCTTCTGGTATATAACTTGAATCGAGCTATCCAGCGTTGAGATGGAACCATTTTCACTGAGTGGGCAGTCACTGCATGCATTTGACTTGTTGCACAGTTTTTCTTTGTGGATATTGTTTTGATTTGGTTCAATTTCCAACAGTTTGGTGGTTGACGCACATTCAAGACTCTGTGGATACAAGACACATCCATGTTTCTGTCTAACTTCGTCACAAGCGCCGCTTGACAGTTTTCTCTGTGTCTTCTTCATATACTTATGGGTCGTGTTGACCCAAGACTCTATGTAGGACCAACTCTTCTGAAATTGAAGTCTTTCTTCCCAGACGATTGGTGTCGGTAAAGCACCTGTTCAGGGAGCATACAAAATCAGGTTAACGATAAGAGTCAAAAGGGATTTTTTGAGCAACTAAATTTTCCATACTCCACACCTTACTATCTATATGGGCTTCTAAATAGTTATACTAATGGGGCAGATGTGAGGAAGGAACAATTTTAATGGAAATGTACCCACATCTGTGTAGGGAAAACCACCCTCTGTCACCTGGTTGAGATTTGAGCCCAAATCTATACTCTATTGGAAGTTAAAGGTGATGACTTACTTTGCATGCCCCCCACTACGCATCCCCCTCATTCAGCAATATTATGGATACTTAAGAGGATTTCACCAATAATTTGTTAAGCACACATATGTTTGAAATATAAATTTATGTTCTCCTAAAATATGGCACAGAGAACCAAGTTCTAAACAGTTATTTGGATTCCAATCCATTTAGTAATTGTGAACATATTACTGACACACTGCATGTACGTGAGAATTTACACATCTATTCTTCTCATTAGATGAAATTCTCTGGCAGCGGGAGACAGTTCAAATTTAACTTATTTTTCTCTATAGGCACACAAGCACCTTTACCTCTACACCCCCCTTACCCCTCCACCACACTTTCTCCTCTCATACCATTTGAGTGTTTAAGAAAGAGATTAGTGTATAACCCGGACGGGTAGTAAGACACGGTGTTAAGTATTGTTATTATTATTATTATTATTATTATTATTATTATTATGAAAGAGGGTCAAACTGGTTTATAGTCTAGAATCTCAATGTAAGCAAAGAATGGTCATGCTATTAATAATGTGAAACTCAAATATAGCTAATGCCAAAATATATTGGGTTTGTGATTTTTTATAAATACTTGTAAGCATAAAAAAATAGTATGGTTTGAAGTAGGCAAGCAGTTCTTTCAATGATTCCATGAACTGACCATGGCTGCTATTATCATTATTTAGTTAAACATATCAACAGAGTTTAGTTATCTTAGCAACAAAATGCAGCCTCACTAACAGGGTGGCTATAAAACCTCTGTTAGAAAATTCCTTGGCTTTCCAGGTTAATTTGTTCAATTTTTCCTGACCAACCTTTTCAGCTTGTTTAGAGTGATGGGCGATTTTTTTCTGTTTATAACATTGTTCATGTATTTTTTATTAAAATGCTTGCAGCTACAAAAAATAAAGTTTTAAATTTTTTTTTTAATTACTAAATTTTTTATACCTGTAATGGGTATCTTTCCCTTTTTACTTTATCGCTATCTTATAAGTAGAGAAAGTATTGCGTAAAAAAATCGAACTTGACATTTTGATGAATCTCGACGTTTCATGATCCGAAAAAGTGGTTTTTGAATTTCCGTCTGTCTGTCTGTACCCCCAACTTGAGCCTAAACTGTTTTACCAATTGGGCTAAAACTTGGTATCTAGAGTTTTCAAGGGTTGCCCCGAGGGGTTTTTGGATTTGGATATCTAACCCTAGAATTAAGGGTAGTTTACTGAAGAACAAAAAGAGAAAAAGTTGATTTTCTCAAAATCGGCTCTAACGATTTTGATTAAATTTCATTTCTAAACATTTATAAATAGTCCAAACAAAATGGCTACTCTCAATATTTCGGCAAAATGACTTTAAGGGCTTTGGTCTAATGCGTAAACTATCATTTTTTTATCATATCTCCGAAACTATTTGATATATGAAATTACTTATCATTACAAATATGTAGATCTATTTATAATACAAATATTTGATTGGAAGCATATTTTTATAAAACCAATAACTTTCAAGCTATATGCAAATATATATATTTTTTAACTTTTCGAACACAAAAGGTAAAGGAAAGTATTGCAACCGTAAAAAAAATCTAACATGAAATGTTGATGGATGTCGACGTCTCATGACCCTGAACCCTAAAAATGGTCTTTGCAATGCTGTATGTCTGTGTGTCTGTTTAAACTTAAAATTAAGATGATATAAGCCAAGACTTAGATATTATCGTTTATAAATTACAAAGGTATGAGTTCAAATAAATTTAATTAATAGATTAAATATTGAGGATAAATATTGTAATGATTAACACTTTTACAAGTTGTTAATACATCAATTTTTTCTGTTTTTCCTAAACACACTTTGATATTTAAAATATTTACTTTGACTACATTTGTTATAGTACGAGTCAAATTGGTCAAACTAACAAACATGACACAATACACAAATAATTGAAAAAAACTAGTTTTTAATGAAAGTGAAATAAAATGCATTAAAACAACAAGTTAAAACATAAATATTCAAAAGTTGGTGGTTGCTTGGATTGTAAAAGTTACAGTATCTAAATTACTTTCTAAAATATTCAAACCCTATTTTTTTCTAAGTCTTATCTGAGATTTCTGTTCCCATTACTCCTTTCAGTGTTCCAGTGTATGATGGGGATTACTGGAACCTTTGGTATCCGACATGTTTAGTTACTCATTTTTACTTATCATACTCATGGAACCGTAAAATTAAAATTAAAGACTTAGTAAAGAATATTGGATAATATAACAGTTAGAGTGAGTGAAATATGGAATGTAACCCATAACATAGATAAAGGAATAGTGTAACCATATTTAAACAAACAAGTAAATAATATTGAATAATATAACAGTTAGATTATCCAATATTCTTCACTAAGTCTTTAGTTTTAATTTTACAGTTCCATGACTATGGTATGTAAAAATCGAGTACCAAAACATGTTGGATAACAAAGGTTCCAGTAATCCCCATTATATACCAGAACAATGAAAGGAGTAACAGAAACAGAAATCTCAGATAAAACTTGGATAGTTTTTAAAATAAATAGGGTTAAAATATTTTATAAAGTAATTTGGATACTGTAACTTTTACAATCCAAGCAATCACCAACTTTTGAATAGTTATGTTTTAACTTGTTGCTTTAATATGTTTTAATTAACTTTCGTTTAAAACTGTTTGTCAATTATTTGTGTATTGTGTCATGTTTGTTAGTTTGACCAATTTGACTCATACTATAACAAATGTAGTCAAGGTAAATATTTTAAATATCAAAGTGTGTTAAGGAAAAACAGAAAAAATTGAGTATAAACAACTTGTAAAAGTGTTAATCATTACAATATTTATCCTCAATATTCAATCTATTGATTAAATTTATTTGAACTCATACCTTTTTAATTTATTAACGACAATATCTAAGTCTTGGCTTATATTATATTTATTTACTCCTTACGAAAGATTTAATTAGAATGTTTTCTAAAATGTTGTTAAAATTAAGAGTAGTTTAGTAAAGGTTGAAAAGAGGAAAAATCGATTTTCTCAAAACAGGCTTTAATGATTTTGATTTAAATTCGTATCTAGGCATTGATTAAGATTATAAATAAACTGGCTACTTTCATTTTGCTATGAAAATTACTTTTAGGGTACTTTATAGAAGCTGAAATTTCCGTATCTCCGCAACTATTTGAGATACTAAATAACTTATCATTGCAAAAGTGTAGTACTATTAAAAATTAAAAACTTTTATATGAAATATATTTTCATAAAACCAACAGTTTCTGAGATATTGGCAAATTATTAATACAATTTTGTGATCTTTAGTTATAAAGAGATACTACTTAAGTTTTAACGCATTAATTCTCCAATGCCATAGAGTAATTAAGTCTCTCAAAAAGTTTGGTATTTTTCCTTAAACCACTTAGGAGAAATGTTTGTACAACAACGATCTATCTCCATTTTAGACTCAATAGTCAATATTTACATTTTTTATTGGTCAAAATTTATAAATGAGGAATTTAATAGCAATGTGATGACATGAAGATGTGCAACACCTAATAAAATGTCAAAATTTTTAACCGGAAGTCGAAATTTTAATATGAAATGTTGACCCTTTTGGACCCGATATTGATCTTTTTTATCGGTCCAAACATACAAATGAGGACATTAATTCTTTAAAAATAAAATTATAAAATTTAAAACCGGGACTTAAAAAAGTTTTACATAAATATAATGCAATTTATGCTTGGGTTTGCTAGTGTATATTATTTCATTTCATATATATTATGAGTTTTGAGTAAATATCTCCATTTTTAAACAATAGAGCGAGAAAGTCCGTGCGGAGTTCCGTACCATTTATTTGTTACTGTTCAGGTGATAAACTAATCTTTTTTTTATCTACGTTTTAAATTCCCTGATTTTTACTTACTTTTAATTAAATTTCCTAAGATCTCCTTAACCTGCTATGGTGGCTGCATAGTTCAACATGCTACTCTTGTGTTAGACTAGACTGCTAAAGACAGAGAGATCGGGGTTCAATCCCAGTTGGGTGCCTGAGCTTTTTTTCCTAAATGGTTTTTCACTCTCCATCCTTGCAAATGTGGGTGCACTTCTAAATTAAACCTTACTATTCCCTAACAGATTATTGTAATTAGTACATAGGCGTATAACTTAAAAGGGTAGTAAGACGCGGTGATATAAAAATGTCTCTACCACCAAACAATTCCCTTCTTTTTTCAGGGGGTTTCCTGTCTCCAACCAACATGACTAATCCTATTGCAGGGCTAAGCACTGGAGACCACAATGAACAAGATGCCAAGTACAATAATATCTAATATGTTACTTGAAGTAATTTAAGTTGTTTAGGCCGTTTAAATAGATAGATACTAGTTTTCCCATCACTAGGGACCAAGACGGCGGTTAAAAAATATATATTTCTCATATAATAACATAGAAGAGAATTAAAGAATCCCACCCTCTTTGGGTACTATTCCAGAATAAGTACATTCTGTTTACCCTAAAAGGAGGCAAGTTTACCTTGACGGCTTACGATATAGTGCAGCTTTTAGGATGTACATAATGTAATCCCCAAAGACTCACACATTTTGGGATAAACAGAGTGTATATTGGAGTTACCTTTAAATAGGGTGTTTTCATCATCCAAAGAACCAAAAGATTTAGAGTTACCTTTAAATAGGGTGTTTCCATTGTCCATAGAACCTAAAGGTGCAGAAGCTCCAACTGTGTGTTTGTTTGAATGTTTGGGAAATCTACGGATATATGTAGATAACTTTTCGGAATGTATTACAGTGCTGCACTTTGATCCCCCACTAGGTTTATTTGAAACCTCATTGCGATATGTAACATGAATCGGGCTCTCTGGTGTCAAGCTGGAGCCATTTTTACTGAGTGGGCAGTCGCTGTGTGCAGTTGACTTGTCACACAGTTTTTCTTTGTCGATATTATTTTGACTTGGTTTGGTGGTTGACGCACTTTCAAGACTGCGGATACAAGACGCATCCATGTTTCTGTCTGACTCCATCACAAACACCACTTGGGAGTCTTGGTTATACCTTCATGTACTGAAGGCTCGTGTTGACCCACCACACTCTGTAGGACAAACTCTTCCGGAACTTAAGTCTTTTCTCCCAGACAATCTGCGCCGACGAAACACCTGTTAGGGGGGTACACAAAATCAGGTTAACCAATAATAGTCAAAGGGGATTATTTTGAGCAACTCAATTTTCTGCACTCCACGCCTTCTGATTATTTACACAAAAGAAGTAGGGGGGAAGTAGGAACCATTATATGGGAACATTCCCACATTTGTTTAGGGAAAAACACCTTCTGTACACCTGGCTGATACTTGAACCTAAACCTATCCTCCACTGGAAGACCAAATGAGGTGCCCTCTATTCCTCCTCATGATGGTCCCATCTCAAACTCAGGATAGTTGGTTTGTCGGTTTAAACTATCTCAATTTTAAGAGAAACGTAATGGACGCTTGAAAACGGATTTTCCCAATAATTTGTTAACCAAAAACATGTTGTAACTATAAATGTATGTTTAATTAAAATAAATATGTTAATACAGAGAACCAAAGATCTAAACAATTATTTGAATTATGATCCATTAAGATCATTCTGAGCACATGACTGACATAAATCAACACTGCCTTTGAATGAGCTTTATTCTTTCATTGCTGAAATATTCTGTGGCAGCAAGATACAGTTAAAATTTGGCTTGTTTGGCCTCTACAAACATACATGCACATTCACCTCTTTTCTTTTTCTCTTCTTCCTCCTCTCAAACTGTTTGAGTGATTTAGAAACAGGGTTGAGCTGGTTTCTAGAATCTCATGTTAAACACAGGACAATAGCCCAACTATTACTTATGCGAAACTCAAACAAAGCTAATGCCAAAATATATTAAGTTTGTAATTTCATAAATAGTTTTAAGCATAAAAAAAGGTTCGGTACACAAAATCATCCATGTGTTCTGTCATCACATTCAAATGATTTAATGCATTCTGCAAGTCCAGATCATACACTTTCTCTAGATCAACCAATGCACAACACACTTTCTTCCTTACTGCCACACATTTCTCAATCACTTGTTGCTATGAAAATATCTGGTCCAAGCAACCTCTACCTGGCATGAAACCTCATTACAAACCCCAAATCTTGTCTGCAGTTCTTTCCCACACCCTTTCAATTTGGACTCTTCCAAAAACTTTGCCTGGAATACTCAACAAACTAATTGCCCTATAATTCTTACATTGACTTTTACTGCCTTTGCCTTTGTGCAAAGGAATAATGACATCATTCTTCCCATCTTTAGGAAAATTCAAAATTCTAGCACACACAATGAACAACTCACACAATCTGGCAAAAAAATAGCATGCTCACCCCCTTCCACTTAAGGTGGAGCTGTAGGAGATACAAGAAAAGGGCAGTGTTTTTGATGTTTTGATCAAAATAAATCTAATATTGCTTATAGAGATTTTCTTCACATGGTGACCTCAAGAGCATTTCTTGAATATCTGTCAAGGGTGTCTTGGAATTTAATGACAACTTTTTCTCTTCGTTTAAAAAGTCTATATCATCTAATGCCCCTGCTATGCTCATGACAGATATTCAAAAACTGTTGATATTACCATGTGAAGAAAATTAAATGATCTGTTTCTACTGGAGGAATATATTATTTATTTTGGCAAAAAAAAAAAAGTTTTTCTCTTAAAACTGCAAACACACTGTTCTTTTCTCGTGTTCCATAGATCCCCACCTTAGACATTTCACTTGTGATTCAATCTACACCTGCAACTTTGTCATTCTTTAACACTTTAATTATTTATTTGGAACTTAAAGTAGTTGGTTAAAATTAAAAAAAATAATTCAAATGTTCTTTGGTGCATCTATAAAGTCTAGAGAAAATTTAGTAAAATGTATAAAACGTTTTAGTCCACAGTTTAGAACTAATTTGATGACATTTAATATTTTTAATCAGTTTTAAAATGTTTGTAAGGTCTACTAAATATCACAGAAATTATAAAGTTTTAGGATTTTTATTCTATTAGTAGATCATATTTTTTCAAAATTTGTACCCGCCTCGGTGGCGTAGTTGGCTAACGCGCAAGTCGTGTTGAGCTCGACCGCCGAGGACGGGGAGATCGAGGTTCGAATCTCGTTCGGGTGAACTGGGGGTGGTTTTTCCTAAATGGTTTTCCACTCTCCCTCCACGCAAATGCGGGTTCACTTCCTCTAAATTCAACCCTCCCAATTCCTAATCCATTAGTGTAATTAGTACTTAAGCGTATAACCCGAACGGGTAGTAAGACGCGGTGCTAAATATTATTATTATATTCAAAATTTGTTTTATTTCATTGTCACATCAACTTCATACCAGGCCAATACTGCTAAGGTGTCATGCCTTGATTGGATTTTGATGTCTCTTTAAGTGTGTTCCCAGGTATTAGTAACACTTAGCTAGTATTAATGGCTAAAAAGTCCAGAACTAGATATAGATGTTTCTTTTACATTTTTTTGAACAAATAAGGCAATCCACTTTTTTTATATCAAGTTTTGGGTAAGATTTGAGTCCACCAAACCAACCTCATTGCCCATTATAGGAACACTTCTAATGTGTGTAACAGTATCCTACACATATGACTAAAGCACTGAGACAATCTTTCCTGTGAGAGTCGAGTATGTTAGTCGAGTTCCCTAGTATTGAGCCAATCTTGCCTATGAGAGTTGAGTGCATTAATCGAGTTCCCTAGCACTGAGACAATCTTACCTGTAATTGATTTTCATCTGAGTCATACTATAGTCTATCCACATTTAATTAGATAATTAAATAGGAATTAAAAAGGAAACATTTAGAGGAAATCCACCCACACTAGAGTGGAAAACCATCTAGGATAAACCACCTTCAATACACTGGGCTAGAATTCAAACCCCAACTTAGTCACAAGCAGCAAGCTAGACTAAATGACTTGACATTTAATCCCTATGCCCATCAGTTCAGTTGTCCTTTCAGAAAAAAAAAAACACTGCATCATACTACCTGTTCAGGTTATACACATATATGTTAAGTACTCAAATGAGGTACGGATGAGAAAGGTGGAATTCAGATGTAATCTACCCGCATTTGTACTGAGGTAGAGTGGGAAAGCATCTAGGGGAAACCACCCTCAGTACACCATACATTAATTAGAATCCAGATCTCCCCATCATTGGCAATCCAGTCTAAAATGAGAGTGACACGTTAGACTTTGCGACCACCGATGTATGTTAGACAAGTTTTAAATATTGGTTTAATTTTAAATGTTGCATAATATGTTTATTTGGTTATTCTGTAATGAACTATATCTTTAATATTTTAACAACTAAATACTTCAAATTAACCTTAAAATGACAACAAAAGATTGACAATTTTCTGCATACCCTTGAATCATTCATTTTTTAAAAACAATGTCTTTGTGATGGCCACCATATGTGCCATACACTGTTATATGCGCTCCTTGAAACTAGACACGATGTAATGTCTCTTGTTGAATTTCTTCAATTTCTATCACAATTCACTAGTTTTCTGAGTTGTTTTAGGGTGAGTCATGTAAACATGACTCGTCATTTAACAGGCCCCACAAGAAAAAGTCCGGTGCTGTTAAGTCTGGTGAATGTGGTCGCCAGACAATGTCCCTAAATCATGAAACTAGATGCCCAGGAAACATTTTGTGAAGCACCTCCATTGATGTTCGACGTTTCTGAGCCCTGAATTGCAATGTAAGGGAGTGGATACCAACAAGATGTGGTTCCAGCAATATGGGGCAATGGTCCATACAGCCTAAACATCAATGGAGGTGCTTCGCAAAATTTCCTGGACACGTTTCACGATTTGTGGACATTGCCTGATCACGTTCAGCAGACTTAGCAACTGTGTACTTTTTCTTGTGGGGTCTGTTAAAGAGTCATGTTTACGTGAATCACCCTTAAACAATTCAGGAAATGAAAGGAAGAATTTTGGCGGAAGTTAAAGCAATTCAACACGGATATGTATTATTGTAACAGCATTAAGACTATATAGGGTTAACATTCAAATGTCATGGCAGAACTGCACTCTCCCCTCAAATTAAATTTCTGAGTATGGCTCTGAGGGGTGAGGTACAGACAGGGTCCTCACTTTATGTATTTCACTAAATTATTATTATTATATTATTACAGAGAAAATGCTAAAAACTAATGATTTATTCAAAGCACTGTAAACAGAAGTTAGTACAACTTTCACTGAAAATACAAAAATATTAATTATTGTAGCCAATGGGCAGGAACGTTTTTATTTGGGAAGGGGGGGGGAGGTTGAAATAATCATTTGATTTTATAGGGGATATAATTTTTGAGATTAAAAAATGACCAGAGAAATGTAATACAGCTGTCCCTCGCACTACATGAGTGATTGGTTATGATAAATAATTGCGTAACACGAAAATGTGTTAAGGAAAATTATTTTAACATGTGTGAGATAGGGGAAAAGTAAATAAAAACCTAAAACTTGTAAATGAGTGCAATTTTTATTAATTTATTTAGCTAGTGCAATACTATAGGTTGCCTACACCTTTTGTCAATCTTCAATCCTCCAAAATTTGTAAACAAATGCAATTTTTAATAAATTTATCTAATTAATACAACGCTACAGGTACACTTACTGTTAATCTTCGATTGCATGATAAATTAACTGGATTAGAAAAATTTTGATTATTACTATCTTGCGCTCTTGGCGGCCCTTGGACTGTAGGCTCTTGCTCTCTTGAAGGCCCTTGGACTGTAGGCTCTTGCTCTCTTGAAGGCCCTGGGACAGGAGGCTCTTGTTCTCTTGACGGCCCTTGGACGGTAGTCTTTTGTTCTCTTGAGGGCTCTGGGGCGCTAAGCTCTTGCTCTCTTGACGACCCTTGGACGGTAGCTTTTGTTCTCTTGATGGCCCTTGGATGGTAGGCTCTGGTAGGCTCTTGCTCTCTTGAGGACCTATGGATGGTAGGCTCTTGCTCTATTGAGAGCCCTGGGACAATAAGCTCTTGCTCTCTGAAAGGTCCTGGGATGGTAAGCTCCTGCTCTCTTGAAGGCTCTTGCCTGACAGCTATTGCTGTCATGAAGGTCCTTGGTCGTTAGACTGAAAATTTTCAACTTTTTTGAAGAAATTGTCAAGACTTAGCTGACAGGCAGCATTCTTCCTCTCTTTATAGAGTGCTTTGTAGCAAGCCAAAAATCTCTCTGGCAACTTTGGCACTTCTATCCATGTTAGGATCATTCTCTTCAATGATTCTAATTGCACTGTCAATGTGCTTAAAAAAATCAGCAATTTGTTTGGTTGAAGTTGTTTGATAAGCTCAACAACATAAGGCTCTCCTCTTAATCCTTTATGCCGTTCTCCAATTCTAGAAGATTTTCATTGGTGCGTTCTATTGAGTGGGATTGGAGCAATTCATCCACATATGCCTGGTCTACCTCCTCAAATCCAACATCTTGCTATGTCAATGATGTTATGTCTTGAGTTGGAAAGCTCGTGTTCAGGATCAAAATCATGGAATCAGAAACTTCAAGCCAAATATTTTCCCAAACTCCCTCCATACAGGACTGTTTAACTTCTGCCCATGCATCTCCAATGTTGTCAATACCACCAGCCTAACACCAAACAAATTTGTCACTGGAATGTGCGCGCACAAGGTCACGTCACCACCGCACAGGGCGACTGCAAAGTTACAGCCGACCATGTTTTATTTTTTATTATTTCTTAATCAAGTTATAGCGAAAACGTTTATAGTGATATCGCGTATGACGAGGGATACTTGTATTTAACGGTCCCATTGTGCATTTTTCTCATCTCTTTTACTCATGCCAAACATTAGAATTAAATACACACAAAACAAATTAAGAAAAATTATATCTGATGTGGCTTAGCTAAAAATTATGAAACACCAAAAATTAAAGTAGGTTTCCATACACCTTTGCCCTATATTCGTTATTAGCTATAAGACCACTAACTAGTTTTGAAATTGAGTTTGTTGAGCCTCTGAGGGTATGCATTCAGCAGACACAGGTGATTTAGTATACGTTGCCTCATCCTGGAGCGAAGATAGTGTTTTTTTCTTTCGTATAAGCATTGTAAAACTTCTGTCTGAAGTAGCTGATGTAGCTGGTATCACTATCAGAGTTTTCAAAAAGTGTGTGCTCCAAGCACATTTTATTTTTGTTATGTTACCTTAGTGTGAACTTTGTATCTTGCCTCAACAAGATCTTTACACTATCTAAAAGTTTAACTATATTGTTTTGGGGGGGTAAAAAGTATTTTTACCCCCCTCAATTTTTAGGGGGGTAAAATTTACCCCCGTACCCCCCAGTTCCTGCGCTACTGATTGTAGCAGAAAGAGAAGAGCTCTAAGCTCATGACTTCGATTTATTCAAACTGCTGTATATGGTTGATGATCGACAAATTTCAAGTATACCTTTCTCTCCCTGCCCCCATCATACCGTAAGTCTCAGGATTTGTTGTTTTGTTTTCCAAAGGACGGTGCAAATAAAGTTGAAATACCAATAACAATCTTTGATGGGGAAGCTTGCAAGAGTGATGTCCTAGATGAAAACTGGTGAACTAAGTGTAACTAAATGGCTGGTTACAACAATTTTAAATATTAGGCCTGGAAATAGTTTATTTTGTGGGAATGGTAAAAAGATCAATAATTTTTAAAATAACATTTTTTTTAAATGACAATTTTTAGCATTGGTTTGAGTTGTTTTTATATAATCAAACATTTAGCCTAAAACTCAATATTTTAATTTTAATTGACAGTTAGCAATAAATCTTTAAACAAAATCATCAATATTGTTAATTTATTTAAATATGGAATAAGAGAAAGAAAAAAACACTAGTGAATTAGTATAAGATTTAGTGAAATATTCCTTTCTACAGATTAGCCTCTATTTTCAATATGGAAAATTTATCTCTCACCGACTCACTAACACGTTAGCTCTGTTGATGGCTTCTCCATCCTGAATAAAGGGCCCCCGGTTCAATATCTTGCATGGAAGAAAAATGTACCATTGGTGATTAAAGCTTCTCATTTCAAAGTGAGAAAATAACGAGCATAGGGGAATGGGTGTTGTGCGTATTTTTAAAATAAGTTCTGTAGTTTGTAAGCTCCTCTAATGTTATCAGTCATTTGAGAAAGTGCACCTTATAACACCAAAAATTAACGCATTACATATTACTTTACAGTTCCCCTGTCATTACCCTTTCACATTCAAATTTTCCCTTAACCCTGCTCTTTTAGTTATTTAATCTGTACAGACCCTCTTTAGTGATTGAATGGTCCAAGGCAGGAGTTGGCAACCTTGGGGCTCCGATTGACTTATAAACTTATCAAATGATGTTTCTACAACTTCTTTTGCTTTTGTTTTTCTTCATACATCTTCTTTTATTCCTTAAAATCAACCTTCCTGAAATAATTATGTCCCCATTCATGTAGGGGTGGAAAAATGTACATTTTCATATTAAACTATTTAATTTTCTTATAACATTATCTATTAGGATGTCAAGTAAAGCGGTAACAGGGAAGTGGCATAGTTATCAATTATCATCATCAATGTACATTTTCCAACAAATAACAAAGATGACCTAGTAAAGGATAGTTTCTATGAGGCGCAAGAACACTTGACCAGTTCCCAACATATCACTTGAAAATTGTGATAGGTGACTTTAATGCAAAGATAGGGAAGGAAGAATTCCTAAGAACTTCAATAGGAAACGTGCATGATGCCAGTTATAATAAGTGAATAATGTTGATGAATGTTGCCACTTCAAAGAACCTTATTGTAAAAGTACTTGTTTCAAGAATAAATATACTTGGACCTCCCCAGATAGGAATACACATCAAATATATCACTTGCTGATAGATAAAAATTTACTTAATATCAGGTCAGACATGTGCAGAGATTGTGATTAAGATCATTACTTTGTAGTAGCAAAACTTAAAAAAGTCTGTAAGTAACAAAAAAGAGAAATCAGGTGGGAAAGTGCTTACAGGATGATGAGGAAAACATGAATCCAGAGAAACCGTGGGAAATTATCAGGAATGATATTAAAAATGCAGCAAAGAGTAGTGTAATTCTTTACAAAAAGTGTATGAAGAAACCATGGTTTGACAAAGAATGTTGAAAATTAATAGAGAAGGGAAGCAAAATCACATTGGTTAAAAGTCCTAGTAAATGAGCTTAAACACATTTAGCAATGCATGAAGGAACAAAAAGAGAGTATTTAAAGGGTAAATTTAGCGAGTTAGAACAAAATAGTAAAAATAATATTGGAGAGCTTTATTTAGGTATTAGAGGTTACGGGAAAATTATAAGGCTAGGGCACAGACAGTCAACCTCCAGGTTAAAATGGTTGTGCTCTTTTTGTCAACTTGAGTCCTTCACCACTAGGATGGCTGCGGTTAGTCCTATCATCACCCAGCAGTGAAACTAGCGAAGCCCAGTGTTGAAGGACTCAAGCTGGCAAAAGGAGCGCAGCTAAAACCCCGTAAGGTTAAGAGTCTGTTTCTTACTTGTTTGTGGGCTAGGGCCAATTTAGTGAAAGATGATAATGGTAATCTAATGGCGGACACAAACAATGTTTTGAATAGATGGAACTTATCACTTCAGACATATTTTGAATTTTCATGAAGAATCCGAATTGGGTGAGGGTATTGAAATCCATACTTCTGAACCACTAATCCCAGAGCAAAGTATTAGTGAAGCCAAAGAAGCTATTAAGAAGTTAAAGAACCATAAAGGTCCAGGTTTAAATTCAATTCCAGCATAGTTAGTAAAGGGAGGTGGTGATATGTTGGTATTAGAAATTCATAAATTGCTATGTTCCATATGGAACCATTAGTTATTACCAGAAGATTGGAAGGAAGGTATTATAATACCCATTTTAAAAAAGGGAGGGGAAAGAAACTACTACCAATATGCTACACAATTTCATCCAATGTAATTTTAATAAGATTGACATCATGTGCAAAGTAAATAAGTGGGGATCGTTAGTGTGGGATTTCAACTAAATAGATTTTAAAAAGGTCTGTGATTAAGTTAAAAATGTACAAATTATATGAAATTTTAGTTAAGTTTGAGATACCCGAAAAACTTACTAAGCTAAATGATGTATGTTTGACTGATAGGGCTATGAATGGCAGGGTGAAGGTTGGATATTTTATATGACACTTTTAAATATGTAATGGGTTGAAACAAGGAGATGAACTTTCCCCATTTATTTTTAATCTAGGCTTAGAGTATGCTATTAGGATAATGCAAGAGAGTAGGGAATGGTTAACATTAAATGTTACATTGCAGCTATTAGGATAAGCAGATGATTTAGCCTTATTGGGCAATAGTAAAGAAGGTGTTGGAAGAAATGCATACATTTTATTAGATGCTCGTAAGGAAATAGGTTCAGAAGTAAACATTGAAAAGACTACATATATGATCACCCAGAGAACAAAGAATGGGGACGATAGTTTAGAGATTACTAGGAACAACATATCATTTGATAGGGTTAATGATTTTAAATTTCTAGGAACCATTTTAAATAGCAATAACAATATTAGTTTGAAAATTAGAAAAATAATTAAGTAAGGAGATGCATGATATTACTCAATCAGTAAGTAGTTGACATCTCACCTGCTTTTCAGGAATGTAAAACTCAGAGTATAGAAAAAAATAATAATCTTACCGGTTGTTCCTTATGGGTGTGAAACATGGTCTCCTATCCTACATTACGAAATTCTTTTAGCATGTTTGTAAACAAGATGCTTAGGAATATATTTGGTCCATAAATAGATGAGGTAAGTGGGGAGTGGAGGAGGTTACATAATTATGAGTTATATACTTTGTACTCATCACAATACTTTTTAGGATAGTAAAGTTTCATAGGTTATGGTGGGCAGGACATGCAGCATGAATGGGAGACTTTAGAACCATGTTCATGGTACTGACTCGCAAACCCAATGGGAAGAGACTATTGGGAAGACCTAAACGCATAGGGAAGGATAACATTAGAATGGACCTAAAAGAGGTAAGGTGTAATAAGATGGACTGGATAGAGCTAGCTCAAAATAGGGATGGATGGCATACTTTTGTAAGTGTGGCAATGAACTTTCGAGATACAATGTTATATAATAAATAAGTTTGACATGACCTATTATCACAGATCAGGGTTGTTTTGACTATACTAAAATATCATTTTAAATTACTTGATATAGAGTTTAAAATACTTTAAGATCTACTTTTAATCACAATGTAGTTTTCTTAGGTGATCGACTGAAAATTGCCGCAGGGAAGACTAGAATGACAATGATGGGGAGATTAGAGATTGAATCCCGGTTGGGTGTACTGAGGGTGTTTTTTCCTAAATGGTTTTCCACTCTTCCTTAGTGCAAATGCAAGTACAAATTTCTCTAAATCTAAACTTCTTCATTTCTAGCACATTGTCATATTTAATACATATTCATATGACCTGAAAAGATAGTAATATGCGGTGATAAAAACAAAATGTACAGCTACACGAAACCAAGGACTCTTGGTGCACCCTTCAGGCTGCATAAAATACCACAAAGTGAAGCTTAGGCTAGGATACTTGACCAGGGTGTCCATGCAAACTATAATTTAAAATTTCCTGACTTTTACAGAGCCAATTTTCAAGCTTTACAGTCACTCTAATTATAAATATTATTTTATTAAGATGGCAACTTTATGTAGAAATAATTTTACACACATTCTGAAAATGTGTCACACTAGGAATAGGTTAAGGGATGTCAATCTAAAGCAATGGGTTATTGTGTAGTGTGATCTACTTTAGATTTCAGTGATATCACAATGAGAAATTTAAAGATCGCCTTATACCAATACAATTTAAAATTATTGTAAGACACATTCTTTCATAGTTTCTTCTTCCTATAGCTTAATCAAATTATAGCATATGTGCATGACCATGACTCAACTTTGACTCAAGACATAAAGTAGAGGAGTGAAAAGATGACATGAAAATCACATGTTGACTTTCGAGAATTGGGATTAGTATTCTCAACAGGGACAGCTTGTGCTAAGAGATTTGCTGTGTGTGTCTCCTGGAAGAACAATGTTATTTTGACTAAAAATGAAAGTTGCATATTCTTTTAGTGAATATGGAAAAATTCCCTAACTTTTTCCTGACCAAGCTAATTCTCTATTTTCCCCTGTTTTACAGGTTGTTGGACACCCTATAGACATAGTAACGTCTCTTTTGTAAATAGGATTGCCAGAGAGCAGTGTGGGGTGGAAGTGAGGTGAATAAAGAAGAAAATCAGTCAGGAAATGGGTGTGGACTACTCATGGCTGTGAAGTCCCATTTTCTGATGTTTTTTTTAACTAACAAAATATTGATATTTGCCATACATTTTTGCGAAGGTAAATAGGCTACATAGAGAGTCAAATAAAACAAAAAAACCTTTAAAATGAAATAAGAAAAAGACTCACTCACCCACTTAGGAGTGAGGTTTGCCTGTGGAGAGATTTGGAATTACATTTGGATTTGAAGGAAAGTTTGAACTAGTGTTTAGGTGTTTAATGTTTTGAAAGCTCTCGACCCCACTCGAGCAGTGCATAGCTGAGGGAGAAAGAGTGAGGATTATTGGAGGAAAGTATGTTCACAACTCAAAGTGAACAAAATATTTTACCTGAAGATACTTGTATTTCATTTGTTTTTAAGTCTGTTTGCTTTCTCACATAAGTAAAATGTTCTTTTTTAACTTTATTGTATAGAGAAAGTATTTTAACAGTAAACATTTTTGCCGTCGAGATTATGATGGATCTTGACATTTTATGTCCCCCTCCCAAATTCACAAAATGAGTATTACAATTATTATTTGCATCCTTGACGATTTGCATGAATTTAATGAGCCCCATTTATTAAATTTATGTTTTAGCTTCCATACAAATTTATATATATATATATAGTAGAACCCACTCACCGAATGACTTACTCATAACTCTATAGGAAGAATCCTTTTAGTCCTAAGGCAATAGATAAGACGTAATTTTTCAAAATTCAACTGCAAAGGGGTAAAAAAAAGAGGGGTTGAAAGTTATCAAAATTTACTGATGTAGCTTTTGAGCTGGCGGATTCTTTAAAATTTCAAATGAAGATTTTTTCATTCTAAAATTAGGTGAAACGATAAAGGGTTTTTAAAATTTCAATCCCTTAAGAGGGTGAAAAGGGACAGAAAGAGGTAGTAAATCTCATGTCCTCTGATATCGATGGACTTTGATATCTGGGGGTTGTTCAGGTCACCAAGGAATGACATTAATTTGTGTAGGACACTCACATGATGGGTCTCAAGGTGCATTGGAGAAAAGGGGGTGGGCGGCTCAAAACTTCCTAAGTTCAGGGTTCCTACGCGTCATAGAAAACTTATAATTTTAGAATATTTCTTTCAGGCCTGGAACTGTTATGGAATTTCTAATTTTTCCCATCTTTTCTTGGAATTTTCAGGTTGTCCTGAAAATTCCTTTGTCACCTTTTTTTAAACAGGTCAGTAAATCAGGAGGAAACAGGAGTAAGCCATTAGATGAAATTTCCAAGATATCTGAAGGAATTCATAAGGTGTCTGAATCCCTTTAAATTTTTATTCATGCTACTGAATCATTCTCTAATATAAAACTTGGTTGTATTATTGTCATTTTTATAAATCTTATTTTGTTTTGTAATTTACATAACGTAAACTTTCATGCATAATATGAACAATGAGAGTTGGGGTATTTAACGTGCACTTTATAAATCAACCGATTATATCTACACATGACTTATAAACTAAGTTTTATCTAGAACAGACACAACATCCAGCCCCTGACCATTGATTCATCATTGTGAAAGGGCAAACCTACATTTCACCAATGATTATTTGCATGTGAGTTTATGTTATGTTTTAATTATTTGAACAACTCATTGCATCATGGAATACATTAAAAATAATAAACGGTGTGGAAAGATGCAGGTGTAGGAGAGCTGTGAGCCTGCATTAAATAAAAGAACATTTGTAATGATGCATATTTTGCCAAGATTACTTTTATACAATTGTCTTGAAGGAATTATAGAAAATCTTTGAAAAGTCTTTGAAATGTTCTGGAAAAAGTTCCATCATTCTGTGGAGGAACCTGAAGTTACTATAAATAACTACTTATTGGTGGTATAGAAAATTGAAATTTGTCAGGCAGCTAAAGGGACCACTCCAGATAATTATAAAAGTCTGAACGTTTTTAATTTTTAAGTGGGACCCCAGGAAATAGGGGAGGGAAGTTATAAAAAGAAACAAAACTTTAAGGTTTAGTAGAAAATTTAAATTTGGCTGTCAGATAAAAGGACAACTGATAGCTCTATAAGTCCTAAAAATTGAAATTTATAAATTGTAATTAGAAAAATGGGGGTGGAGGATTTATTTTTCCAAAACTATTAGAAACAACTAATTTCCTATGTGGTAGAAAAATGAAATTTGAACTTAAAGTAAAGGGATGTCGCTAAATAGTCATAAGAGTCTAAACATTTTAAATTTTAAATGGAACTCCAGTAAAGAGGGGTATAGGAATTTTAAGAAACCAAAAGCCACGAGAGAAAATTTAATTTTGGGAAACAGGTATTAGTAGCCCTCAGGATACATTTCCAAAACTTATACATTCAACTACTTCTGTGTGTGATAGAGAACTGAAATTCATTGAGTAAATTGGTGGTGGTGGTGATGGTGGTGGTGATGGTGGTGGGGGGGGGGCGGGTGGGGGGGAGTGCTTTAGGTAGAAAATAACTTTTGAGATGAGGCAGAAAATAGGCTGAAAGGTTGAGAGAAAACTCCAAAATAAATTAATCTTAAAATTTGAAATTTCTCAGAGTTAGGTGAAAAAAGGGGTTCAAAATTTACAAAACTATTATAACAACTATTTTTCCATGTGGGAGAAAACTTAAATTCTGCAGGCCATTAAGGATACCATTCCCAATAACTATTTAAGTCTCTACATTCTATATATTTAAAATGGGACTCCAGGAAAAAGGTGTAAGGGGGGGGGGGGGGGTTAAACATTTTTAAGGGGGGTAGAAAATTTAAATTTGGGGGGCAGTTAGAAATACAACTCCATATAGCCAATTTTTTTAAAATTTTATTTAGCACAGCGTCTTACTATCCGTTCGGGTTATATGCTTAAGTACTAATTAAGCTAATGGTTAGGAGTTAGGAAGGTTGAATTTAGAGGAAGTGAGCCCGCATTTACATGGAGGGAGAGTGGAAAACAATCAATCTCCCCGTCCTTGGCAGTCTGGCTCTACACAAAATAAGTGTGTTTACCATCTACGCCACTGAGGTGGGTCATATAGCCAATTAAGTAATAAAATTTTATACTTATAAGTGAAAGTTTGAGAAATGAGGGAGGGGTGCAGTGGCAGGGGTTAAAATTTCTAAAACCAAAAGAATAAACTACTTCTCACAGTATTAGATGAGTGACATGTCAGGTGGGTATAAGGACTACCACAAACTGTATAAAGGTCAGAATTCTTCAATTTCAAAATGAAGGAGCAGAAAATGAGGAGGTTGGGGCCACTAAAAATTCCCAAAGTTAAAATTAAAAACACTTTATGAAGAGGCATAAAATTGAAATTTGTCAAATTAGTTAAGTAGGCACATTAAATATCTATATACTATAATCAAATAAGTCTTAAAATTTCAAATTGGGAATGTGTAAACTAACGAAGAGGAGTGATGGGAGGGGGAAGTAAATTGAAATTTTTCGAAAATAATTAGAAAATCTACTTCATTGTAGGCTATTTAAGAAAATTTATGATTTTTTATTATTATTTGAAGTATAATTCCGAACTGACTGATTATATCTATATCATCACACGAGAATTTATATGAGAGAGCGAAAGGGCCTACGAATTTTGCCAGGAAATGTATTATCACATACCTTCCAAGGTTCTTTTACATGCCACAATCGACATGGGACTAACGACTTTACTTCTCCTCCAAAGAAAGTTGTGCTATGGATTTTTAATGCTCAAGAAAAATCTGTCAACCTCGGCTGGGTTTGAACCTAAGAACATCGAGCCCTGAGGCGAGAGCTTTACCCCAAGACCACCGAGTCCAACAAGAAAATTTAATTGCCACTTTGGTAATAGCCCCACACATAACCATAGGGCAAAGAATCAGGCTGCCCTAAAAATTCACTAGACTGATTAAAAAAAAAGCTTTTTGAAATGGAAAACTTTAACTTAAGGCAGATGAAAAATGTCTAAAAATAAACTAATATAAAAACTTTATCTTAAAGTGGATTTAATAGTATTGCAAATACATAGCTAAAAATTGAAGGATAAACTAACGCCTATCTAAAAGTGATGTGCCAGATTAAATTAACAAATTCTGGTGACATAGTTTGAAAATCATTATTCTATTTGGGAAGTCATAATGCTAAATATGTGATATTTTTCTGTAACAAAGTCTATTATTTCATTTATGCTCTTTTTTCCAACATGTTTCTATAACAATGTTTATTACTTTATTTCACTTATATTATAATCGTGCTTTGGTTAAGATTGCATCGTCACTGGATTGCATTTTTGTGTGTGTAACTCAGTTAGTGAACTATGTAATAGTTTCTTTATTTATATATGTATATATAAATAAATGTTTTAATTGCCATAGTTACTTTGTGATTGCTATACATCCAAATATGATATAGTTTGCTGCAGCTTACCTGTGCGAAGAACAGCTCAAACTACTAGTATTTTCTAAAACAGATAACAGATCTAGTGTGCAGGTCCATACAATTTTGATTCAACAGAATTTCATCTTGATATGAAAAACATGAAATAAGTTGGCTTTGTGGAGTTGTCTGTATGTATTATTTACATTGTTTATCCTAAAATGTAGCTTACCTTGGCATGCTACACTATGTGCAACTTATAAGCTAGTGCCATACTGTAATCACATAATTAACATTGGAAAATGTAGGTAACATTTTATTTAGGGAATAATGTCGATATCTAAACAATCAATACTATTGTGATGAAATTTATTATTTTTATAGATCCTGAATGGGTAAAAATATATTTTACCCTTCTTAATGTATTACAAATATACTTATCTGATTGGGGGACGTCATAATGTTACCTCAAAAAACAAAATCAACTATGAGAAAATCATTTATTTAATTACATGTATTAATTTAACACTTGAGATTTAAGTGTACTACTAAAATATCACTTTACATTCAACATGGCAAATGGTGGAGAGTGCTCTAGTTAACATTGAGAATTTCGTTCCCTAATCTAAACTTTAAACTACATATTTTTTTATTTAAAAATTGGAAAGCACTGATAACTAATCTATAAAATTAAGTAAATTAAAGAACCCTCACATAACCATTCAATTTAGCACATCACTGATCCCGCTAACAAAGGCGTCAGTTTCAGCTTGTCAGGTCCATCGATAACAAAGAGGTCAGAGCCCAAATCCTGGCTATATATATCAAGTGTGGCTATCTGAAATTGTATCTCACTCTCGTTTTATACATATACGAGTACCCTACCACTGAAATATACCTTCCTTTTTTATAGCTACTCAATTCTTGTAAAGATGCAGATCGCTTGAACAAGTTGTTAGATGTGGGACATAATAAGTAACAGGTAGAAACCAAGTGAATCCACATTAAATGAAATTTACAAACTTTATTTAAAAATATTAAGGCCTATATTATCTACTTTTTAAAAATGAATATATTCATTATGGACATTTCATATAAAAAAATCTAAATTACATTATTTTTAATACTCAACAATAGGAATGTCTAATGTCAAGGGATGTAATTAGACTGCATAAGTTATATTTAATTAGGGCTATATATTATATAACTTATAATTGCCTCCAGGGTTGATGAATGGGTCTACACCCCTAAATGTAATGTGGGAGATCGGAATCTACCTTGGTTTGAGCCCAGTGTAGTGCAGTGAGTGTAGCTAATTTACAAACTCCAGAACTTACAACTCATTCAAATTTTTCACACATTTACACAATGTGTCTACACATTCTTAACCTAGGCCTAATTATAAAATTCCATGTATTTTCCAGGTTTTTAAAACAAGATTTATTTTCCTCGCACAACTCTTTCCTAATCTTCCTCAGTAAATGGTAATTTTTATGTCTATTACATTTATTACGACAATGATTACCAATTTAAAAAAATGTTAGAAGCTTTAAAACATCAATACTTTATTAGTTTTTATCAGTACTAAATGTGTTAGGTATTATTTGTGACGGTGCAAATGTGGCATGAAACGCAAACACTAGGTATTGCATTGTGTAAACATACAAGAACAAATTTCTAAACTTTTTTTTCGGTGTTTAAATGCAAAATTAATGGTTTTTTTTAAGTAAAGTATTTAACTCCCTGATTTATTGTGATTTGTTTTCTCTGCCTGTAGCCACCACATTAAACTAATGGGATTATTATTATTGTTATTAATATGTGTTCTGTCTTAAGACAGCTCCATTCCTTTTGTCAGTGAACTTAAGACTGCCAATAGGTCCTATCCTCTCCCTCCTCTTTCAGCTCCCAGAATTTTATTCTTTCCTTCAAAACATATAATATTTGAATCTTGCTTCTTCACAGCATTTGTGTGAAGGGATGGTGAGAAAAATTTTTGAATGAGCCATCTCAAAACACCCGCAGGGGTTCAAAAATCCCTCATCATCAGAAGACAAGAAACTGGCACTTTTGGTCCTCAAGTGTGATTTGTTTCACTCTAAACAACCAATCGTACGCTTGTGCATTTTCTCTTAGCATCTCTCTACATATTAACTCCCTGATATTAATAAATATAAACACTTATGCTTAGTATATCAATGAACAAAATATTTATAATAGAAATATCTTGAATAAAGTAGAGTAACTTTCCTTCAGCTTCTTGTAATTTTTAATATGAAAAAGCTTTTTTTATATAATTAGGATGATTTCTCCCATTTTTTTACACAATTTAAAATAAATTCTCAAGTAGGCCTAATCTTATCACAACAGTAAACTATCAACTTGCACCTGAACAATTGTGTCCCAGCTGGTCTGTTAGTAGCCTTCCTGGTAAGCATCATTGAAAGATTTACAAACCTTCGGTTCTCTCAGTGACATACAGCAACCAAGCATACTTAACAGGCTTTTAGAAAGAATAGAAGGGAGGTACAAACACTTATCTACAATTCAATTTTATCTAGCAATATGTTGAAATAGTTTAAACAATTTAATTTAGTGATTATACCATTGGAAGCGTAAACAATTTGGGGTGAAAATATAGTTAGTTAAAATTTAAATTTCCTTCTAATTTCATCATTTGAAGCTAAAAAATATATATTAATTTCTATTTAAAATCGTTTATCAAATGACTAGGAGTTTTTCCTTAAATTTTGACTACACCAAGACCTTCAGCATAATGCTACCTACAATTTGATATAGGACTAAGACATATTGTGCTATGGTTCTAAATAAATGAAATAAAAGCGTCATAAGAGTAACCTTTAGTTAAATGGGTTTAATGCGTGCTGTGTGCTGCCTTGTCTAATGTAAAGCTCCTTCTTATGTGAACTTTCTGCTATATTGTTTAACGTGGTCTTGAAAGCTAGAACTAAAGAATTTTTGTTTATGTCCATCCACATCAAACATCTTAAATGTTCTGAGCAGTTCATCAAACCACATCTACTGCACATAAGAAACATTTTAAAGTTATATTTTTTGGTACACAGTAATTATAATGTTTTAAACATAAAAAACAGCAAACTGAGCTTAACCTAACCTTTTATGTGTGAATAAATAAATTTTTTTTAGCTTAACCTAACTTATCATGTGTATATAAATACAATTTTTGACTAACTATCCATAAGAAGATGCATAAAAATAGCAATTAGATGAGTTTTTTTGACAATTTAGAATTTAATCACATTTGTTTTGCTACATTCGGAAGTTTGCTTATGTTGTGTGTATAAGTGCTAGAAAACATTTAAGTTAATTTCTCATAATTTGATACAAAATAAAATAATGAATCCTGCTCTCGGCTCATATTATCCCCAAAACTATAATTTATAAATAGGGTGTCCAGTGACTTGGAAACAGGGAAAAGCCGGGGAATATGCTTAGTCAGGAAAAAGTCAGGCAATTTGAGCAAATTTCTAGAATTGACAATTGGATTTGAAGTGTACAGAAAAAATGGGGTGAAGTTCATTTTAGCAAAAATTGAAATAATGCTTCCCTTTGTTAAATTTGTTAAACAATCATGATACTTTTATAATGCACTTTAGACTAAATATGGTTAAAATGTCTGTCATATTAAAATGAAACTTTAAAAAAACACGGGAAGTTCATTTTAGCTAAAATTGAAATAATGCTTCCATTTGTTAAACAATCATGATAATTTTATAATGCACTTTAGATTAAATATCGTTCAAATATCTCCGTCATATTAAAACCAAACTTTAAAAAAAAAGTATGTATTAGGATCTAGATGTGGTTCAAGAGTTAAAAGTTGTCTTGACAAATGTATGTAAAGTCGACTTTACCCTTTTCTCCCTATAGGCCTACGCTTTATTTTTATTAAACATGGTTGGAAAAATACTTTTAAATAAACATTTAACCACTCTTTCTCGATTTACATATTAACCTTTCACGGAAATGAGATAAGTTAGTAGATAAATATACCTACGATACTTAAACTATCAAATTAGATTTATAACAATTACATTCACAACGTAGGCCTACAACTTACACTAGTTTAGTAATACCAAATCGTTTATTACCTTGAAGGATGCCTTAAACTTGAGCTATCCGTGAAGTACCATAAAGATTTATGTTTATTTATCTTTTAAACATCTGACTCTAAACGTTACAATAATATTATAATGTCATTGTTGGATTAGCAATTGTACTTGGCACAAATCACATGACTTCGAAGCTAGTGCATCACATGACTTTGAATTGAGATATGTATCAGTGTCACCAACTCAAATTACCAAAATACCAATAAACAATCAAAATGATCATATTGACCTAAATAAAGCTAGATTTCCATAATGTTCAAAAAACTTAAAAAATATATAGTGCTTGGGTGCCAATAGTGGAGAAAAAAAGAATATTAATATAAATTGTGGGCTAGTCAATTGATTTTCCTTGATCTCTGACACAACATATCTATTTTTCAAAAATGTAATAGATAGGTAAATTATTTCCACTATATTGTTTTGTTTTTTTTCAAATTGTTTCAAAATTAAAGTTAAATAATATGAAATGGTCTAAGAGAACACTCATTTTACCATGAAAGGTATCAGTCATACAGTGATATATTACAAAACGCTCCCTTATACGATGTGCCATTGTGGAGGTACGTGACTTTTCACTATAAACAAAGGGTAGGTAGGCCTACATAATTGATTTAAATGTCCTGAATGAATGTCATAGGGGTTTCGGTTCAGTATTGGTTTGTTTCTCCAGAACTACTTGTGGTTAGTTGCTTCTTGAGAAATAAACTCGCTGTAGATTTCTTGGGTCGGAAAAGCTTATATAGAACTATATTCCTTAACTCCAAGGTTGAAGAAACTGGAGTATTCTTCCGTCACTGAGGATACGATCTTTAAACGTGTAAATTCTCTTACTTAGAAAATGGAGGTGGTGACACGATAGCTCTAAAATGGGGTTGTCAAAGCTTAAAGAGAGCTGAATTCTTTAACTCCATGGTTGAAGATATTGGTGGATTCTTTCACCTCAAAGAAGACAACGTAGCTCGATTTGCATGACTGAACTACAAAATAGCTTATGTATATCAAGAATACGGATGATAATCTTTATTGTGACGTACAAGGCATTCCCATACACAACATCGGTCAGGAAGAGTCGGTTTCGGGTGAAGTATCTAAAGACTTCGTCAACTCAAAGACGCAAGGAGGTTTCGTGTACATCTACTTAAGGCCCGTTTACACGATATTAGTTTACTAATGCAAGTACACTAATTTGGCTGCGCGTGCACAACTTGCACCGTGTAAACAGATAAGCAAGCTACTAACAAACAAGTCCACTTGCAAGTGAAAAAGTTGGTCACCTTCCAACTTTACTAATGCAAGTAGACAATTCAAAATGGCGGCAACTAAAAGATCGTTGTGCGGGAGATACTTATTTGTGGAATGTTATGAAAATAATGAGTTTTTGTGGAATTTTAAGCACCGGATTTATAAAGAAAAGCATGCCAACGATATTGCACTAGAGGATATTGTAAAGTGATATCAGGCGTACATATTCTCAAGAAGTGTCAAAAATAAATTGTTACGTAAATATTGAAAATGTGCCTTGTGAGAGATATTATTTAATATTGTTTAGCAAATGTTATAAATAATTTTATCAAACCATTATTTCCTACCAATCAACGTGGCATGTGTATTTTTTTTACATACAATCACAAAATATAATAAAACATTGTAGTAAGGTGATTAGTTCCGGCAACATAATATTCGTGTTATCGGCAAGTAAAGTATGAATGGCCGGCGGACTTAATGCTAAATCACCGACACCCTTTCCAATCTCCGTATTTGACACTTTAACCAATATTTATAAGTTTTAAATAATAATGTTCAGCCCATTCACTTCAAACACTTTATATTAATGCTTTGGCAACTTGAGTAGATAAACAACGTTATATTATTGTCTCAGTCATAACAAACCAGATAGTTTATATTTAAACCAATCTGCAAATTAATTTATTATTATTATTATGGAATATTTTAGGCCTAGCTATCTAGCATTTAACAAGATATTTTGTTATTATTATACCAACATTTAAAACAGGGTTGAAAAAACCTGGGTTAGGCCTATTTATAAAAAATGTCCAACCGGGCTTGGTTGTATTGGGATTTATTGACTTTATTTGAGTTTAATTTTATTGATCATGTATGCTAAGTGAGTTAACAAATCAATCAAAGTAATAAAATAATTATTTGGGATTAACTGAAACATATTTTAATGTATTAAGGAATTAAGAAATATTAGACATACTAATCACAAATGTTTTTATATTATCTATATAAAACAATTTTTAAATAGGTCAACTAATTATGATACATTGCATATACTGAAAAATTGTAATTTATTTGGCCGCCCATTCTTATTCTAAATTCACTCTTCCTAGCTCCTAGCACATAAGCGTGATTATTAGTATATGCGTATTAATAACCCGAATGAGAAATCAGAGGCAGTGATGAAAAAAAATGGCTCCAATAGAGAGATCAGTTAGCACCACTTCATTTTCAGCCATGTTTTTAGAAGCTATACTAATACAAGTGAAAAATGCGTGTCAACACAATTAGCATGTTAGTAAGCTAATACTAGTAAACTTGCATTAGTCCACTAACACCGTGTCAACGGGCCTTTAGAAAGCTAAGACGGGGAAAAATATTACTACGGCTATGAAGCAAGTCCTTCGCAAGGTGACCACAAACGGGCTACCTTCTATACTTCATCTGCAGACGGATAACTGCTCAGTTTTACGATGTCGATTTCGAAGCAATCATGGTGATAAAGAGAATACATCACTATTAGACGTACAGCAAAGTCAAGGCTGGTATCGTGGAAAGATTCAATCAAACGCCAAAGAACATGATGTGGACAAGATTTACGTCTAAAGAAGAAACTTTTTAAGTAAAGAATAAAAATTGATAATCAAATTTCAAGATGCTCATGACAACTTCATAGCTCAACACTTTAGCCTCGTTAAGTTTTTTCACTCATTATAACAGGTTAATTTATTTTTTGCTATTTTATCTACGCTTTCGCCATACAATTGCTCAAAATACTCCCTCCATCGCTCTTTTATATTATTTTAGTGATAAATATGTGTAGAAAATCAAACTAAATACACATAGTGAAGAATATTTTTATTTAATGTGTCCAAAAATAAATTTTACTATAAAACCTGCAAAAATACTGGTCCTAACTCACATTCCCTCTATCCCACCTTAGTTTGTAGAGTAGAGCTTCATGAAGTTGTGGTCCTTGAAATAATTCATGTCATAGAATTATTTAGTTGTTAAAAGATTTTTCTCTCGTGAAGCAAGATACGATACAAGTTTTTATAGGCAGAGTGTTAAAATGGTATATTAAAAAAAATAGAACTGTGAACCCTTATGACATAGTGAAGTTCTAATTATAAGTTTATATTTATCTTTCATAAAATGTTGCTGTGAAGATGAAATTCTCAATTAACATAGAATATTTGGTGGAAACCTGATGGCGGTGTCTATTATTGAGCAGTATTAGCCCAGTACGTAAATTTATTAAGATAGGAAAATGGAACATCAAGCTGAAAATGTAAGTACTCTGTGTCATAGTATTGTTCTATGACATCATTTTTTGGATGTACACAAATTTTTAGATTGATATTTTGTTTTTCAATCATTTGTCTTTTAATAATTATTTGTACTGGATTATAATATATTCAAGAATGTAAATATTGACATTCAATGTGCCTCCGAAGACAAAAAAACTGTATCTGAAAATTCTGTATGTTTCTTGGTATGTATGTCCATATCTGGTGCTACAACGGAAACGGTTTGATAGATTTTGTTTAAACTCAATAGTTAGGACCCGCCTTGGTGGCGTAGTTGGCTAACGCGCCAGTCGTGTTGAGCCAGACCGCTGAGGACGGGGAGATCGAGGTTCGAATCTCGGTCGGGTGAACTGGGGGTGGTTTTTCCTAAATGGTTTTCCACTCTCCCTCCACGCAAATGCGGGTTCACTTCCTCTAAATTCAACCTTCCCAATTCCTAATCCATTAGTGTAATTAGTACTTAAGCGTATAACCCGAACGGGTAGTAAGACGCGGTGCTAAATAAAAAAAAAAATAGTTAGTCATTTAATGATATTACGTTCAGCCATTTTTAAAATTTTAGTTCTATCCCTTAAAATAAGAGGTGTTTATTTATTAGTTACTGGTTTTGAAAATTTTTTAATTTTTTGAAAAATTGCTTTAACAATTTTATTTTAAAATAGATATCTGGGGTCTGAGACCTA
Source organism: Timema podura (assembly GCA_033556935.1). Classification (NCBI taxonomy): domain Eukaryota; kingdom Metazoa; phylum Arthropoda; class Insecta; order Phasmatodea; family Timematidae; genus Timema; species Timema podura. Next base: position 97,443,045 of record JAVRXN010000010.1, on the reverse strand, counting down.
TGACATTAAGAAAGAGCGTGGTGAGATGATCTAAGATGAAAATAATATAAAAGAGCGATGGCGGGAGTATTTTGAGCAATTGTATGCCGAGAACGTAGATAAAATAGCAAAAAATAAATTAAACTGTTATAATGAGTGAAAAAGCTTAACGAGGCTAAAGTGTTGAGCTATGAAATTGTTAAAGAATGGCAAGGCTGCAGACGTTAATGCGATCACAAGTTGAATGCTTAGTATGGGAGCATGGTCTTACTTGCAAGATTAAGTGAGTTGTTTAATATATGTGCTGGGATTTCGAACGCTCCTAATGACTGGAAGACTGCTTTCGTTGTTCTTTTGTTGAAAGGCAACGGCAGTATGAGTGGATGTAAGTAAGTAAGTAAATAAGTATGTAAGTTTGTTGAGTATTCCAGGAAAAGTTTTTGGGAAATTTATAATTGAGAGGGTACGTGAAAAAACTTCGGACAAGATTTGAGGTGTGCAATGTGATTTCACGTCAGGTAGAGGTTGCATGGACCAGATATTTGCATTGCAACACGTGAATGAGAAATGTATGGCAGTAAGGAAGAAAGTTTATTGTGCGTTCGTTGATCTGGAGAAAGCGTATGATCGGGTGAATAGGAGTATGTTATGGAATGTTCTTAGAGAGTATGGTATGAATACATGGTTATTAACTGCAGTTATGGTAGCGTATGATGAAATTAAAGCTCGTGTTAGGTTGGATGGAGCTTTGAGCAAATGGTTTAACATTGAAGAAGGTGTAAGAAAAGGCTGTGTTATGTCTCTATGGCTGTTTAATATATTCTTGGATATGTGTATGAGGGATGCTTGTGAGCAGGCCCAGATTAAGACTTGTGCCCAGTGTACCACGCACAGGGGCCCTCACCCGCCTGGCAAATAAATCACTTTGACTTGTCATATTTATTTGATGATAATGTTATACTTCAATATTTCAATATTTTTTATGTTTTTTTTTGTAAAATTTATTCTCAACTAATCAAGAAATTCCCTAATCGGAGGGTACTGGTATCTGCAGACGGTACCGTTGAGTTTTGACAGAAAAATAAACACTGAATTTCTTATTGACAATAATTTCTTAGGTAAAATAGTAACATTATTTATTATTGAAGAATTAAATAAATGCGACGTGAGAAAAACGAAAAAAAAGTTTTTAATAATAAAATACTTTTTACTATACTAATGCTACTACCATTTTATCTGCAGACGGTGGACTACACAAAATGCAATTACATTGAAATAGCCTATAATTGTTCAGTATTATTAAATTATTAGCTATTAATTTACAGTACTATAAGCCACTCAGTTTATAATAGACTGTATAGCTTAGTAATAGTTACTACAGTATTAATAATTAATATGTTAATAACAGAACTCACGGTAGTCACCATGATTGCTTAACATTTGTCTCTAAATAAAATTATCCATTTATGATGTATTACAGTAGTGGACTAGACCAAGAATGGGGAACCTGTGGCCTTTTGGGGGGGGAGGGGGAGAGGGGTTCGGCCTTTTAGCATTATTTTGACCAATTATGTATCAGGATGTTAAAAAAAAGATCGTTCTTATCGATACTATCTATCTTATCTATGGCAGGCACATTATCATATTTGGCACAGTTTACTCTGCTAGGTAAGTTAAATTCATGGTCATGTATATATATATATATATATATATATATTTCTAATAGTAGGGCCTAACTATTGACATTGTAAATATTGTAAGGTGACCGCTGGAGAGAAATGTTGGTGCGGCTCACGAGAAAGAGAAGGGGACCCATTAGCGGCACAAATTTGTTGATGGTTTAGTTTAAGGCGATTGGCCCTTTTCATTTGACATGGAAATGCAGAGCCAAGGGAACAAATAGTTACTGTCAAGGGTTTTTATTGTTTTGCAATTTTCTTTTTGGAACTGGTTTGTTCGAGAATAGAAGCATGTTGATTAAGTTATACTTTTTAGGCCTATATACACACCTCCTGTATAATTTTAACAGTGATCAAATAAATATCAATAATTTTGACATTTTTTAAATAGAAAACTGCCGGTTTCATAACGAAAAATAAGAAAATGTAACACCTAATAAACATTGATACATTATCTTAGAAGAGGTGTTGAAAATATTACTATAAAAATTTCACTCGTTCTCGAGAAAACTGATATTTACAAACGTATGATTTTTCCGGAAGACCTGTTCGCTAGCTAGCACCATCTACTGTTTCACTGATCCATCTGTTCTTGCTGGCGCGGAAGGATATTTTGGTCTGTTGTGAAGCCATGCCACGCCTTTCACCCTCCCACCCACCATCCCACAAAATAGGTTTTAGACTTGCACTCGACAGGGCCAAGGGCCTTAAGATATGAAGAATTCGCTCTATATCGGTGACTAAGACCGGCTGCCCCTCCAAGCAAGATGGACGCCCCAAGCGGCCCGGTTATTACACCAGGGGCCAAGTAAAGGTTTCGATTGATGTAGAAATGGTAGGTGAGGGTATCAAGCTTCTAGAATATTTCTTTTGGAAACTATTTATTATTTTTGGAGAGAGGAGGTTCACCCCAGTTCTTCATTGTCTGGTGAGGGACGCTGTGGTCCCGGGAAATAGGTGACCCAGATCAGAATATATATAATTAGCTTAGGTTGTAATAAATACTCTTAATCAATTGAGCTATTGATGTATTACTTCAGTTTAGTTAACTAACCTTAAGAAGAATCGCAAGCTAATATGTTAATTTATTAATAAAAAGCTAACTCGTTTCGGTGGCCTCGTGGTCTAACGCGCTACTCTTGCAGTTTACTAGACTGCCAATGACGGGGAGATTGAGGTTCGAATTTAAGTCGGGTTTAATGAGTTTTTTCCAAAATGGTTTTCCGCTATCCCTCCACGCAAATGTGGGTACACATCATCTAAATAAAATCTTCCTAGAACCTAGTATAACCCGATTGGTTAGTAAGACGTGGTGCTATAAAACAATAATAAAAAATCTATAACAGTTACGGACTCGCAGGGAAAAGTTTGAACGTAACAACTGTACATGAAGTGTGCGTGGAGTGACATGCGGCCTTACCAATACCAAATGTTGCCTACCCCTGGAACGGGGGGAAGGGGTTATGGGCGCGTGGGCCAGGTTCCCTTTCAGGAAATTCTGACAGAAAATTTGAAAGTAAACTTGAGGATAATTTATAAATTAGTATGAAAAATTTGAAGAAGAAAAACGCATACAAATTCATAATTTATTTTTGTTTTTTTGTTAATTTTTTTAAGTTAAATTATAGTGTGTTAAATACATAAATCTTTTATTGACAGTGATTGACACGCAAAATAACTGGCTGGAGGGATATTATGTGATAGTACAACTAGTTGTGACTATAGTATGAATTTAATTAGTTTAACCTTTTAATTATTAGTGTTAAAACTGACAAAAAAAACTATCTAGGGGGGCGCCCCCCGCAACCCCGCTCCGGCTCTGCCCTTGTCCTGGAATGCATTATAACCCTATCTTATAAGTTATACCATAGTGTAACCCATCAAGGTAAGCTTGCTAGCTTCCGGGGTAAACTGAGTGTAGACTACAGTCTCTTGTTTTATTGCAACGCGTCTGCCTACCTGGCCAGGTTAGTCTCATTCAACTACACTAATTGGAGAAGGAACGTAGACTTTACAGGAAATACATCCTATTTTCAAGGCCGTAGCCAGCCAATAATTTCAGAGGGGGTTTGGTGGGCCCAACCCCCAATTGACGAAGGCTAGAAAAAATTCTAAATAAAAAATTGTTCTAAAAGCTATCTGAAGTGTTTTTTTATGGCAACACTACCCCCTAACTATCGGAGGCTAGGACAAATTCTAATTATTAAACGGTTCTAGAAGCTCTCTAAAGTGTTTTTATGGTATCATAACTCATTAACTGCCGTAAATATTAAACACCTCTAGAAGCTATCTGATTTTTTTTATGGCAACATAACACCATAACTGCCGAAGGCTAGAAAAAATTCTAAATATTAAACACCTCTGGAAGCTCTCTGAAGTGCTTTTTATGGTAACACAGCCCCATAATTTGTACTTGTACCTTAATTTTGATATTGTTTTAATCATAAATAAAGCCATATACATTTTGTTCATAAAATTTCGGGGGGTGTTTGAACCCCGAAAACCCCCCCTGACTACGGCCTTGCCTATTTTAGTAGAGGGAGTGAGGGAAAACCATCTTTAGCACAGCTGGATTCGACTTCTAGCCTCCATTACAATAAAAAAAAACACAAGACTATAAGAGATTGACGTTCATTCCGTGGACCAGCGATGTAGATGAATTCATTCTCATAATTAATTCTTTCTTTTCATAATAAACCTACTATGGTGGTCGAATGGTCTATGGTGTCACTCTCACAATAAATTGGACTGCCGATGATGGGGCGATCAGGGTTCGAATCCCGGTCAGGTGTAGTGAGGGTGTTTTTTCCTCTCCTTAGTTGTTTTCCAATCTCCTTCCACGTAAATGTGGGTTCACTTCCTCTTAATTCAACCTTACTAATCCCTATCACATTGGCGTAATCAGTTCATAAGCGTATAAACCGAACGATTGATCACGCGGTACTAAATATAATAATATATATCAAGAAAGTAATTACAGTAAAGTAGGCCTATTAACGAAAATCTGGTGGCTCATCCACACAAAAATCCGTATTACTGACTACATTTAACATCTCAAACGTAGAACTTCGGTCACATATCAGAATAAACATAAACCAATTAACTCTATACATTTAAACTTATTTGGAGATAGTGGCGAGCCAACTTGATGCACGTTAATAACATGTAAAAATTTAGGATGCATTTATTTGGGGACCAGAAAGTAGGAAACGATGAAAACAACATATTTAAATTTGAATGATCTAAAAATTTTTTTTTTAAGGTATGTCTAAAATATATTATCAGTCATAGATTAATGACATGAACACCGACAAATATTGACCAAAATTGTTGGACTTAACTACAATCATTCTAAGATATACCATTTTTAGTTGTTTTATTATGTTTTTTGACTAATGTGATGACCATGGATGTCTGTATATCCCTTCATAGCTATTAAAATAATTAATGGATCTAGATAAAGATTGGAATACAAACCAAGTAGTTAATATGTAATTGACTTGTCTAAAAAACCTGTTTTTTTAGCATAACGTCTCACCCCCCATCTAGATTATACACATATGAACTAACTAAGCTAATGTGTTAGGGATAAGGAAGCTTAGGTTTAGATTAAATGCTACGCATTTGCGTGAAGGAAGAGTGGAAAATTATTTAGGAAAAACAACCCTCAACATACCCGACTGGTATCGAACCCCAATCACCGCGTCTTCGACAGTCTAGTCTATTGCCAGAGTAGCGTCTTAGACCACGCAGCCACCGAAACGGGGAACTTGTTAAATTAAATGTATAGATAAAGTACACTGATAATATATCATCTGTTTTTGTTATTAGCAGTTACACCTTTTTTATATTTAACTTTCCCCTTTAAATTGCAAATGCCAAATGCTGTTAGAGGGCTTACAAAACTTTTGTTAGTAGGCCTATAAATGGTAAAAATAAAATATTAACAAAAATCAAAACTATAATGTAGTGAAATGATTAATTTCTTAAGTGGTGCTACACTATGATCAAAGATAACAGCTGACCGTGTAATAAAATCTTTTATTCCGAATAAACCAAGAAGTCATCAAACACTATCGCCTTCAATTTAGGCAAAGTAAATGTTTTACACGGAGAACGTAATAAAATGTGGTGTTTATAAACTTCAAAATGGTATGAATAAACTTATTAGTGATAAAAAAGGAATAAATTTCAAGATGTTTACTTACTTAATGCATCACAATCATTTTTTGTTTCGCATTGAGTGGCCAAAAAGATGTGATATAACATAATTAATTTGTTAATTGAGATATAAAACATAGTACATAACCCGCTGGGAGATCGAGGTTTTAATCTCAGTCGGGTGTACTGAGAGTTATTTTCCCAAAATGGTTATTCACTCTCCCTTCAAGCAAATAGGGGTACACTTCCTCTCAATATAACCTCCATAAAAACCCCTAGTGTAATTAGTACATATGCGTATAGCCCGAACGGGTAGTAAGACGCGATGCTAGAAATAAATAGTACATAAAAACTATATTTCAATGCAGATATTTAAGATTTAAAAAGTATTTTAAGAACGGAATATTAATATTAGACTAGACTGTAGATTGTATTGTAGATAGATTATGGAAATTAATAATTGAAATATTAGGGTTTATTTTAAATTTAAAAGTCAAAAAATGAGGTTACGAAACCTTGGTATTACATCTCTAAATTTATTCTTTCTTATTACTAATTATTTAAAATCTACTTACTAAAAACATTAAAATGTTTTAAAAAAATGCATAAACTTGTTAACGTATAAATCAATTTAATATAGTTCAAGTTAATAGTTATTTTCAGTGGGTTAATATAAGTAGTTGGACAATAAAATTTCAAACAAATTATTAAATGCCACAAGCTGCAGAGTTCTGTCCTAAGGGAGTACCGGGAATCCAACCCAGACCCCAATGTTAAGTAGAAAGGGCTCTCTACCAACTGATGTAGGGCATCGTGTGGCCTGGTCGAACAATGTGTGGTTTATTTCTAAACATAGGATGACCCTCACGCCCCGATATCTTCTCTCTTCAGCCCTCTGAGCCGAGCGGACTAGAGCTGGCAGTGTTTGATGCTGCCACTCCACTACAATAATAATTATCCATCCTCTTCTACGCCCGTAACTAGCATTTAGGGGCAACACAACCATCGTTAGGGCTGAACTGATGGAGCGACCAGCCTTCTGGAGAGTACCTCACAACAAGCCAGACCCTGGAGAGGGCTATTATGTGAGTACCTAATGAATTTTACAATAGCCAGGACAGATAAATAGAATACACGAAAGATTGACTTTATTTGATGCATAAAGTTCCGTCTTCACACATTTGTGGTTTGCCATGTTTCTGAAACATTATAACATTTATTTATGACTTGCCCTGTACACCAATTGGCATGGGTGAATCACATTCATAATTATCTTTAGTTAATGTGTTAAACTCACACAACGTTAATTTGTATACGCGGCTGTTTAATTTCCTTCTAAATATAAATATGTCGGTGTATGTATGGACAAATGATTTCTCGGTTATCACTTAGATTCGGTTCGCTATTAGTTAGGGCTATTTTATATGGTTTAGAACTGGATTGTACGTGTGGTACCATTAAGAAAGTAGCATCGGAAGTGAATAAAATACGAGTATTCCTGGCTGATCAAAGTAAATGTCTTCAGCGCCATTAAAGAAATAATAATACATTTTTTAAATAGAATACGTCAATGTTATAGTAGTAACTTCAACCTCTAAGCTGCAGGCCTACTTATAGCGTCTCTTATACTCCATTCACGGTAGGGATTACTCTCTGAAAGGCCTTTTTTCTTACCAATATATTACTATATAATAGATTTCTGTTAGGGAAAAAGGCCTTTCAGAAAACAATTCCTACGATGAACAGACTTTACTTTGCTTCAACGAGTTAAGAAAAACACCGGCGGTATTTGATTCATACTTTTTTCTGTTTATCTCAATTGAATTATAGCAAGTCAAAACATGATACATTTTTCAGTTTGTTCGGTGGTGTCTTTGTGTTATGAACATTTCATTTAGACTGTAAGACAGCAAGCTTACAAGGCACGGTTCCACTATGGCATAAACTATATGATAAGTTACATAGTGATACGTAAATTGAAACTGCTACCTTTCAGAGTAAACGAAGGGTTCTAAGTAATTTTAAATTTTGGTAATCTTAGATAGTAAGGTAATTATTAATAGATAGTGACCCACTTCGGTGATCGAAGTGCCTAAGGCATCAATCTCTCAAATAAACAAATAAATGTACTACCAATGAAGTAAGATCGGGGTTCGAATCCTGGTTGGGGGACTGAGGGTGGTTTTCCCTAAATGATTTTCCCCTCTTGCTTCACGTAAATGCGTGTACATTTCATCTAAGCCTAACCTTCCTGATCCCTAACACACTAGCATAATTAGTACATGCGTACAACCCAGACGGGTAGCAAGACACGGTGTTAAAAAAAACACGCCCCCTCCCCCCAAAATAAAAAATGATAGAAGAGAAACACAGAGCTCAAAATTTCAAAATGTCCATAAAAATAAAAAAGGCATTCAGTAAACATCCAAAATATCGGTCATCGCGTCTCATTACCCGTATGGGCTATCTCACATGAACTAATAATCACACTAATGAGTTAGGGATGAAGAGGATTAGAGGAGTTGTAACCACATTTACGCGGAGAGAGGGTGAGATACCATTTGTAAAAAATACCCTAATTACACCCGAACAGTATTTGAACCCCATTATCACCGCTATCGACAGTCCAGTTTGTTACGAGATTGATGCCTGTAGCCATGCAACCATCGAATCGGGCCCCGAAACATCAAAATAACTTAAGTAATTCACAAATAGAATCAATTAAACATTTTTGTGAAGATATCAGACGTGAACCATTATACTCAGGTATTGTCTGGATGCATATTTAACACTCATTGTCAGTATGTTCGATAGATGAAAAATGGAAATTAAAAAATATGTTTAGAATTGTCTTCACTCAACGAAACACAGTCAGCCAGTAGTGGAAGATATATGGCTTGAATAAAAATTTGACCCATGCTACAGGCTAGAAACAGTAATGAATGGATGCAAGTAAACGCTAGATCAGGGGTACTCAGCCCAGGGTCTGCAGGCCAATCGTGGCCCACTGGCTCATGAAAAATATAAAATTATTTCAAGAGAAAAAAAAATGATAAATACAGATATATATTTTATATAATCAACTCATAAAATAAATACGTATTTTACGTTATTCTATAAACAATTTTTGCTTTTTGGGGAAGAAAAGTATTGCTTTTTAATACAAATGGACTTACTTTGAACCGGCAAATGACAACTTTAGTAGACAAGACAAATCGTGAAGCCTCCTGCAATTAAAAATCTAAACACAGGAAAAAACCAGAGAGAATATACTTCACGAGAAATCCTAATCTATAGTGTGAGTATAAGAATGAGTGGATACGAATATTTTAATATTTATTCAATCCGAATATAATCAGTAGAGTATTGCGGTGTGTGAGCCAACAAGAGACAGAAACTTTGGCACTTGGACATAAAAATATTGAAGACCCCTACTCTATATGAATCATAAATCACATAAGTAGATACTTCATATTTGGACTGGTAAAAGGAAGTACAGTGTTTTATTTTATAAAATGATAAATCAAATTGTAATCTTAATAATCTAGATATTATTGAATCCTTCGAATAAAGTTTATTGGGGTAAAATTTCCATTAATAAATATTCAGTGAATATTATGTAGACATTGTTAATTTAATATTAGTATCCGAGTACATTATCTTGTTGAACGTTATACGGACATTTAAATATATATATATATATATATATATATATATATATATATATATACAACGTGTATCTAAAACATTGCATCAAACTTTGGCAGGCTATTCCTTGGGTGAAAATAGAATAATTCACATCAGCAACCTATGGTTCATCTTGAATAATAAGGGTGGTATACACCCCTAAAGATAGAGCTAAAAACGACTGTTGTGTGAAATATTATGAAAACTGCTTAGGGTATTACAACGAATATTTGTATACTACTTATTGAAACCTTGATCGTTAATAAATTAAATGTGCTGTTACCGTTACCCACCCCCATTATGTAAAAAATGGGGGGGTTGTAACACTTTTTTCTGCAATAAAATAGTAAGTATTACCGATTTTGACTTAAGATTACAAAACATGGAGTAAAAATTAACAAAAAAAGGTGTCTTGAAGAAACTGTTTAGCTTTCCCCGTTTCCGAGATAATCATGCATGTTTGATTTCAAAGACAAGTGTTAATTCCTGCCAGGTAGGGAGCCAGTATAGTTGTGTTGCTAGCTGTGTTAGATACATTTGTCTCTGAGCTCAAACTTGTGTGATTAACTCGGAAACGGGGAAAGATAGACAGTTTCTCCAAGACACCTTTTTTATTAATTTTTACTCCATGTTTTGTAATCTTAAATTAAAATTGGTAATACTTACTCTTACATATTTTATTGCAGAAAAAAGCCTTACAACCCCCCTTTTTTACATAATGGGGGTGGGTAACGGTAACAGCACATTTGGTTTAGTAACGATCAAGGTTTCAATAAGTAGTATACAAATATTCGTTGTAATACCCTAAGCAGTTTTCATAATATTTCACACAACAGTCGTTTTTAGCTCTATCTTTAGGGGTGTATACCGCCCTTATTATTCAAGATGAACCATAGGTTGCTGATGTGAATTATTCTATTTTCACCCAAGGAATAGCCTGTCAAAGTTTGATGCAATGTTTTATATATATGTTATGTTTTATATAGACATACTTATTGTTACTGTTGTAACATTTGCTAGGCCTGAGATGGGCAACCTTATCGCCAATCGCCAAAAGCGGTGAATTGGCCATAAAAGTGTGAGTTTGCCAGCTCTCACAGTAACAATACACATTTTCTTGATGGCGTGTGTTGGTTGCAATTTGATATTTCCTGCATATTGTTGGAAGCATTCCTCATGTGCATTGAATTCAGATATCCAGCCAATGTTTCTGCAACTTTTCAGGCCAAAAGATTGTCAAACTTTGAATTAAATTGTCCTACATTTTCAATCTGAACAATTTGTATTATTTACGTCTTAGGCAGATTAGTAGTCAAAGTTTATGTTTTTAATAAACTTGTTCAAACCGCGCGTGTTGTTTTAAATGTTCGATAGAGCAAAAATTTCTCAATTTTTACGTGGTGTGGCGAATTTAACTACTCATTCACCACACCTGGGGCTATATTGAAAGATATGTTGCCCACCTGGGGCTACATTGAAATATATGTTGCCCACCTCTCTGCTAGGTGCTTTAATTTTAAATATTATTTTTGAAAAATCGATATATTTTAAATTATATGATAATCAATGTATGGACATGAGTGTTTAGTAGATAATAAGATATACGCTTTATGAAACTTATTTTTAGTAGATTTGAATATATGAGATAAAATGCACGAGTGTTGGATCAGGTTGAGGGAAATAACTAAAGTACTTGAACATTAACTTAAGGTAGGATGGTACAAATTGTAAGCCAGGGGCAGTATTTTTGCAGTTTTAATAGCAATATATTTTTTTCGGAAAAATAAATCACATGTTTCTCAAGTGGAATTATAGAGTTTAATTTTCTTCACATGGTGGTACCAACAATTGTTTAACATGTCAAGGGTGTCCTGGAATTTAATAACATTTTCTCTTCATTTGAAAAGATTCTCATCAAATGCTAATATTCTTATGACAAATATTCAAAAACTGTTGAGATTAGTAACCGTAAAAAGATTAAACTTATATGTTTCTACTGGAGCGATATTTGATTTATTTTACCGATAAAAATGGACTGTTATTAAAACTGCAAAAAACACTAACATTTTCTCTTGTCCCTTACACTCCCACATTAATTTTCATTTTGTGGGCTTACACACAGTTTAAAATAAATTTATTTGAGCTTTGCTAACTACATTTTATGATTTATATTCAAAAATTCACGGTTGAGTTCCTAAGGTGGATCATCATGTAAAACCTTTTAACTACTATGGGATGGATTTAATTAGTTTAAAAATGACATGAGGACACGGAAATTGAACCCGGGACCTTTTAGCTTAGCGCACCACTTTGATATCACTGAGCTATCCAGGAACTGTGCTTTTAATCATTCACTCATAATTATGAGGATATGAAACAATTCCTTTTTATTTTTCACCACATCTCACTAACCGTTCGGATTAGACGCATTAACATATGTGGATGTGTTAGAGATGAGAAAGATTGAACTTAGAGGCAGTGTACCCGCATCTGTGTGGAGGGAGAGTGGATAATCACTTTGGAAAAAACACCTAGAATACACCCGACCGGGATTAGAGCCCCAATCTTACAGTAATTGGCAGTCCAGTCTATTGGGAGAGTGACCCCTTAGGCCAGCGATTTTTAGCTTTTTTTCAACTCATGGCATACACAACAAGTCGCTAAAATGGTCAAGGTACTGTACACCATCAGTTTTTAAAGAGAGATTTTATTATTAAAATACCGAGAATTAAAATTATGTTTTAAAAGTTTAATCGCTAAAATTCTAATCGGCTATTCTCGAGAATAGCTGAAATATTCTGTTATTGATGATTCTCGAAGTACTTTTGGAATCTCCATTATCATGGAATATACGAAGCGTATGAATAATATTGAAAACTCGGTCAAAGGCAGCAAGATATACAATGTTTAGCATATCCATTGTTTTCTTAGGGAGTAGCCTAAACGTTCAAAATAAAGTTTAATTGACATATGGTAACGCAATCAACGATTTTCCCCAGATGGTTTTTAGGAACTGGGTATCATCTTGTTTGATCTATTACGAGTTTCCATCACTGACCTTTTTCAAGTGTAGGCATAGTGAAATAGTCTCGTTCCTAAAGTTGATGATATCTCCTCGTTCGTTGACCAGTCATACTGAGATAGACTCTATGGCCAGTTTCGTGACTGGAATGTAAATAATATTATTCGGTGCTTCCACTATATTATAGCCAGGAATGACAGTCGGGATAAACTTGTGAAAAGTATGGCTTGGTTCTATAGGTAGAAACCCACCCTTATTGCGACGTCAAGTGGTCCGGCGTTTATTCACGCGTCATCGAAGTCTTAGTCATTTCATCAAACATGAACCCATCTTATTTTAGATTGAATCGTATTCACTACAGCCCAAGCTGAAGCTTTCTCACGCAACTTTGAATCGGACGTAAGTACTCATATACAAGCTTTCTTGGTAAGTTCACAATCTGCAGTAATACGTTCTGCCAAATATTTAAATTTAAAGTAGGTTATATCATGCTCTATAAAAACTTAGTCTAACGCGTTAACTCCCGGATCACCTAGTTTCAAACGTTTTGTTAACTTGGTACCTGGTCCGTAATACTGCTAGCCTGAGCGGTAGTTTATTGATAATTTTATCCAGCAGACCCCCTCCATTTCTTCGCTTCATGATACTTAATTAATCTTGTTTGTATAGGCATGTACCTAATATAGTTGCTCCAGTCCTCACGCGACTCGTGAAACAGACAGAGTCATTACCTGTTAGTGATAATTATCATGATGAGGAGAAGACACGTTACGTTGATACCAGATACTATCCGCTGTATTATGTGCGGACCTTCTAACTGTGGTAAAATGAATGCTATGATCAGCCTGCTCAAGGAATCGAACTGATTATTATTCAAGAACGTATACATTTACTCTAAATCGTTGTAATAACCCAAATATCAACGTTTATCTCAATTCCTTTCTCTCGTCGAAGGGGTGGGTTATTTCTATTACTCTGACAACGAATAGATCACCCACCGTACAAGTCTAAACCTGACTCCATATTCATTTTTGAAGATATTGCTTATATTAAACAATATAAAACCCATACCTATTTAAATATGGGAAGACATGGGGAAATATACGGTTTCTATCTGTATCGGACCTACTCTCTAATCCCTAAACAGATGCTGAAAGATACTCCTAACATTCTCATCGTTTTCAAGATAGACAATACCAGCTTGAAACATGTCTATGATGTTCATGGGAACACCGATGTGACGTTCCAAAAGCTTAAAAAGATGTGTTCGCTGTGTTGGAAATATAAGTACGATTTTCTAGTCTTGAGTGAGGTTCATGAGATCGATAATGGACGTTATCGATGTATGTTTGATACCTTTATGTTGCATGGTTAATACTCGCATGGACTCAGATTATGAATAGACACCATGTCATCCATATCGAAATTCGGCCATAGTCTTTACAAGCATAAATCTGTTGAGGATCTGAAAGGGACACTAAACTCTAAGCCCTAAAAATATATTACGATGTAGGATCTAGGAGAATCATCTAAGGATAGCTGTAACATGTGTTATGCCGTTGGGATGGATGCGAAACACATTAACAGATACTCTTTCTCAACGTTGCTAAGGATATGATGGTAGACGAATAGATTATCTTTTCAAGAATACAAATGAGCTAACGAAGGAGGCTTAGCATCAGAAGGATCAGAGCAGCAAAGCTTACATTGAACTAAATTCTTTGAGTCCAATGTTGCAGATATTAGAGGAGGCTTTTGAACTACAGCAGATACATACAATGACTAGCTTGATTTGGCCTCGAGAGGTTACGTATCTATCAATATCACCGATTAAAACATTTATTTAGACGCGCAAGGTGTTCATATATTCAACATGGTCAGCCAAAGTCGGTCTTGGATGTTGTTTTTAAAGCCTATGCTGACTAGAAGACAAAAGGGGATTTTACGTACATCTACTTAGAATCAAAACCTCTCAGAAAGGATTCGAGATATTTCATACCGACACTTACGAATCAACTAAAATATTACTTCATGAAAGCCGGGATATTCCAACACATTGCCTTGAACATGAAGGAGGTCATCTGTTTATTAAGACTTAAAATTATCAGACCACCACTTTTCAAGGTAGTGGAAGGAGACCTGCTATCATATTGAATACATTTTTACCAGTACCAGATGTGTCTTACGTACGACTTAATATAACATCAGGTCTGTAGAATTTTTGATGCATGCTTACCCTGCATCATGTCAACAAACGTTTCACAGGATATAATCAAAGCGAGTAAGATCACTAAACAAAAGTAAGCAATTGCGTGATGCACAACACAAGTCAGTTCTCGCTGTGAAGGAAACCTTCAAACCTATCGCGAGATCATTAAAAGGATGGTAAGGATGATCGCTGTAAGACCTGAGGTAGAGAAGGAAGCGGTGGAAGTCCCATCTGAGAAAAAAAGCCTAGCAAAAATATATTAGATTATTATTTTTACATAACTCTCTCTCGTTCCAATAAAACGTATGGCGTTCGTTAAGATGGTAGCTTTAACAAGCTCGGGGATACACATATCATGTTTGATGAGAGTGATGGTTCAGTAGTTTATCAATAATATCATGTTTCCTTACACTCGGGGACTTTAAGAATTACTTTCATGAAAGGGCCTTTAGATTACACCAAGAATATCGATGTATACAAGACCATGATTGAAGTAATGAAACGCACATAGGTTTAGGAGCAAACTTTTCAGTAATTTCAAGTCACGCACAGGACTGAAGTATTCACGTATCATTGAAACTATGCTCCAGGATAGAATCACGGGAGAGGGATTATATTAGACAGAAAGAGGACGAGAGGTGATTACACTTACTGGGACGATCCAAATGAATGAGTAAGTCAATTACGACTCTTGAACGCATCAACCGGAGTGGGTCATTTGGCGCATGATAGTGAGATTATATCGATCATTAAGGAACTATGCAAGGCTGGGATCACACTATAAAGTATTTTTCATATTTGGTTCAAGTCCATAATCATGACCATCTTCAAGAAGGAGCCTGCACGTGAACTTCATCGTCCTGCAAGATGATGTTTTGCTAGAAGACATGTCAGCGTCCAAGGGTTGAACGAGTAAACATTGGCCGATCTGGTAGAGATGATACCCTACTCTACATCGAATAAAGGATACGAATACCTTCTTACAGTTATCAACGTCTATTCCAAAAGGGCTTAGGCTGTACCTGTCAAGGCTAAGATGGGGAGGAACGTTACCGCAGCCATGATGCATGCTCTTTGACACGTAGCTGTGAATAACTTCTCGTCCGTACGCCATCTATAAACGGATAAAAGTACTGAATTTTTAAACGATGATTTTAAGGCTCTCATAATAAGGAATAGGATCATTCAATGTTCGACAAATAGAAATGTTAAGGTCAATGTCTTGGAATGATTAAATCAAACGCCTAAGAACATGATGTTGACGGCTAAAGGAGCGTATCTATGGATCATTTTAGTTAATTCTTTACTGGACGAGTACAATCGAACAGTACTCTCAACCATAAATAGAATAATAATTTTTTTCGCGTCTGGTCTATATAACTCGTAGCCCAGTTTGTGGAAAGATTAGCGATTACTATTGTACCCTTTCCCAGGGGACGCCCGAATTTACTAATCGTACATCCATTCCGTGGAAGCTCTTTCTATGTCCCGATGCTATGGGGTGATGGTGATATTGAATATAAGGGTGTGAAACCAGTAGAAACTCTTAAGCCTAGCTTAAGCCTAATTAACCAAACCCTGGCGACCGTAGGGGTGATTCCCCTTTCGGGAAAAAATACCCAAGGTAACAGCCGGGAATCGAGCCCGGTACTCCTAGGCTCGTAGCCAGGTACATTTACCACTACATCATGGGTCGGTTAACAATACATATGATACCTATAGACGTTAAGGGCGATATCATCCTACGTACCGTCTATTTACGTACCAAAGCGATTGATCCAACACCTAGAAATTTTTCAAGTCAATAATATCATTCATATCAGTAAGTATAAAGATCTTTTCACTGAGGGCTATACCCAATTGGTAGATAGAAATGTTCAAGATACGTAAGATTCTTGTGATGAATCCTAGAACATTTATGCTATCATGGGAGAATGTCAAGTTAACGAGCTAATTAAGAGATCACATCCTGACGTATACTTTGTATTCATGATTGGCACACGCGTAGGAGATAGGTCTTACGTAAAGTGATTAGTGTTTATTGCTAGGATTGGTTCCTCGATCAATACTACAACCCCCTTCCCTTATTCGTATGGTTTCCCCTCCTAGTGTATAAAAGCAATCGTGCCATACAGAATGTTCAGATGTTTATGGTATAAAGTCGAGGAGTTGAGAAATGTGGATATTGGAGAGGGATATTTAAGATATAGCATCGCGGAAGATGAATAACGAGGTTATACTGAAAAGTGCGATTCGTCAATCCACTGTCTAGGTTGTCATAACCCCGGGAAGTGAGAACCTATCCAGACAATATAGGGCTGCGATGGAAAGTATGTAGTGTACATCCTAAAATATGCTTACAAACCTGAGATCCTCAGCAAACCTGTGGAGGAGGAATTGCCAGAATCGCCTTAGCCTATCCTGACGACGACGGTCAATATAATCCGGTTGGGTTAAAACCAGACACGGACGAGGAGGGAAAGACTCTCGATCCGATCTACAAGTTCCATCAATACGATGACGGATGGGAAGTAGCCATGGTAACAGCGACATTTTGAAAACAGGATTATTTCATGTATATAGTATGTATGTTTTCTTATCATCTTCAATACAACTTTAAAATAATCTACTAAATTTATTTTACATATTCATCTTTTCTTAAAGATATACAACTTGCTCATGATGCTTAAAGAAAGCTATAGTCTGTATCGCGCAAGGGAGATTAGAGAGAGATGGGAATTGGGTATTCAAGTAGGACTAGGGCATGAGCCGGTGAGCCTGCTGGAGAAAAGGAGGAGCAAACTCTATCCGAGTGAAGGAAAGAAAGACAGAGGAAGAAGGAGGAAGGAGATGATGCCTGAAAAATCTTTTTGGAAGAAGGAGGTAAAGAAAGTTGACTAAATAGGTGGAGGAAGTTAATCAGAAGCTGGCCTGCCCCTCGCCTTCCTCCTCCTGATGGATACACACACCCACTGAACAACATCTGTAAGATTACTCCATACCATATGTTTCTACCACCGTCCAAGCGCCCCATTCCCGCTTCCCCTGTGATCCCTTGTAATGATATGCCTATTTGAGTAATACAAACCCCCACCTATGGGCAAGCCTACAAAGGTGTCAATCCTTTCTGGTTTGTCGATCACGGGAAGGTTGGTGTTTTGAGTCCCATCTTAATTTATTTAGGTGTTTTTTTCATGAATGGTTTCTCACTCTCCTTCCACGTGCATGTGATTGTATTTACTCTAAAGTTCTACTTTTCTCATCCCTACCCAATTAGTGTACATATGCTGATAGTTCAGACGTGTAGTAACACGCGGAGCACGTAAAAATGATGTATAAATGTATTCTGTCTTAAAACATAATATTTAGCTTATAACATATATTTTAATATTTCCATTATAAGCCATTATTTGAAAGAATTTGATAAGCTAGGCATGATGTTTTTCTTTGTTTTTTTAGCACTGCGTCTTACTAACTGTTCGGATTATAACATATGAAGTGATTATGATAATGTGTTAGGAGTGGAGAAGGTTTAAATAAGAGAAAGTGTAACCACATTTGCGCAAAAGTTAGTAGAAAACCAATCATGGAAAAATACCCTCAGTATTTCAGACCGCGACTTGGGCCTCAAGCTCACCGTAATTGCTGTTCAGTATATTGTGAGAGTGACGCCTTAGACTATGCGTCCACCGGGGCAAGTTGATAATTTATTATAAAATCTCTAATCCGTGAGTTTGGCTCCTAGCTCCCGACCAAATGGGGCCACTTTTGGGGCTACATTCTGGGCACCCTTGTGGTCAGGAAAATAAAGACGGTGTTGCAACATTGGGCGGACTAGTAGCAAATTTGGTTCTTCGCCAAAATTCAAGGGGGGAGGTGCGGGGAGTGTCCGGGCGAGAAGCACCCGCTCTTAACCTTGGCAAGGCTGCAGTCTCCTTCACATGTTTCTTTTTACAGTCAAATTTTCATAATAAGGGCCAAGAGAAGGGCTTATTTTATAAAATACAAACATATTTATTTGCGGCCAAAATTGATATTATCTTTTACTAATTTATTAGTGTTATCTTATAGTCATTGAAAACATCTCTCAAAAGTGACAGCTGTAAATCATATGACTTGACGTATGAATTCATTAAATTAGCCTATTGAGTTATATTATTTTGTCATCGCATCTTACAACCCGTTTGAGCTATACGCTCATGTGTCAGGGATGAGGAAGGTTGAATTTAGTGGAAGTGTAGCAAATTTTCTTGGAGGGAGTATGGAAAACCATTTAGAAAAACTAACCTCCACACACCCAGCCCTGATCTACCTGTCATCGGCAGTCCAGTCTATTGCAAGTGTGATGCCATGGACCACACAGATCATGGGGTTGGACTGTTTGGAAACCAGTCGTTCACTAAAGTGAAACCCAAGCATTTAAAACTTAGGGCCAGTTTCATAGTCAAACTTAGCATGCCTAAAGTGCGAATCGATACTAAATACAGGAGGACACCTACCTAGACCAAAATGGAATGCGCCAGTTTCGCATATGAAACTGGCCCATTCCATTCAATTTCAGGTAGGTGACGTCTTGTATTTAGTATAGCGCCGCACTTGAGACGTACTAAATCTGACTATGAAACTGGCCCTTAGGCTACAAATTACTTTCATTAGAAGATTTTACTGGAGTTACAAAGTAAAGTGTAACAAGAGGACATGACGTTTTATAGTTCACGAGATGCGGACAAACTGTACCGAATAAACCTACTTTGATGGCCGCATGACCTGAGGTACTACTCTCGCAATAGACTAAACTGCCAGTGACGGCGAGATCGTGGTTCAATCCCGGTCGGGTGTACCGAGAGTAGTTTTTCATAAATGGTTTCCAACGATCTCTTTCTCCACGCAAATGTGGGTGCAATTTTTATAAATTCAACCTTCCTCATCCCTGGACTATTAGCGTGATTACAAATTAGTATGCAAACGTATAACCCGAATGACTGGTAAGATGTGGTGCTATATATATTTAGAATAAGAAGTCTGTACACCATAAACAAACAAATGAAGTAGCCGTTTTGACGTTGCTCAAACATGATTGGCTGGCAAGAACACGCGATACTCTAAACTTAACGTTAACGTAGCGTGAAAGTTCTCTCCCAGATAACTCTTTAAGTTAAGTGAACGTTAAGTTAACTGTATTGTGATGGTTTACATTCAAAAACACGAGGATAACCTTTACGTTATGTTATGTGAACGTTAAGTTGATCGTGATCCTTTAATTAATCTTGTCAAGCTAAGCTGGAATTTGGTATCGTCCTGGTCATAGCTTTTGTAACCAGCCACGATATCACGAGCGTCAATCTCCTTCAGTTGTGTACATCGTTACCAATTCAATCTCGAAATCTCACCTGGTTAATGGATTGACATAGTCAGTATTGATCTTTTGTTAATACATATATTTTTCATACAATGTTCTATCAAAAATAAAATGGTAATCTTTCTTAAAATTTCCCTCCGAAACTAGCGACCTTTCGGAACCAGATTCTACAAAACATATCTTATTAATTTCACATTAGCTACAGTTCCTCGTTAAAAATACACAAACAATAAAAAATTATTAACCATTTACTAAATAAAAAAGTTAATGGCACGACTCACTGCAAAGAGTTTATCGCTCCTTCATCTATAAATGGAGATATTTACTTTACTTGTAAGATATGTGAGACAAAATAATAATCATCGTTGCAGAGACATAATAGAAAAAGAGAATCCTATTCCACCAAAGAGCATACATGAAATAATCTACACTGTTACAGAAACACATTGATAAAAGAGGAACACCAAACAACTTTCCATTTCCCGGATTGCCATTAAAAATATATTTGTTTATAGCTCGGAAACAATTGTCTTATGAAAATATTTTTCAAATAAAAGTTTTATTATTTTTAATAGTGCAATAACTTTACAATAATAAGTTATTTCGTATCTCAAAGAGTTGCGGAGATATGATAAAAATTTGAGATATCCACATATGTAATGTACCCTCAAAGTCATTTTCCCGGAAACACGAAATGTGCCATTTTGTTTGTATTGATAAACAGTGCCTAAATGCGAGATTTAATCAAAATCGTAAGAGCCAATATTAAGAAAATAGATTTTTTCTTCTTGAGCTTTTAAGTAAACTAGGTACCCTTCATTTTTGGGTTAGCTATCTAAAACCCCCTTAGAGAAGCCCTGTGATAACCCTAGATACCAGGTTTTAGGGTTCGGCCAGGCTGATAAGCGCGCGAGCGACTGAGACTGCGTGGTCAAACTGGCGAGCAAGCGAGTGATTAGCAGATAGATCTCGATAGTTGTTGACGAGGAGGCAAAGATTCGAATCTTGGCTCGGTGAACTGATGGTGGTCTTTGACAAGTTATTTATTGTTGTGATTTTCCCATCCTCTCTCCACGCTAATAATGATTCTTATTTGTAAAGGCCTACTTTGATTATAATATTGAAGTATTTTAACATTTTGGTTTTACATATTTATCTATATTATATATACATATATATAGTTTATGGTCTCACCAATTAAATTAGGTCGTTCCGTTAGTAGAAAGTTATAAAAAAGTCAAATATCATTTCAAATTGAGAAGTTTTCCTAGCACTCAATGGACCAACATACAATAATATTGCCCATCGTCTGTAGGCTAGGCTGTTCCGGCTCGAGCACACTCTTCACTCTGGCCACCTCCCATTACAACCAATGTGGTCTATTGTAAATTTTTAGTCACTTGGGTGCTCACTCGCTCGCCCAGTCTGGCCGTACCCTAAAGTCCGACTGGTAAAATTGTTTCAGCCCTAGGCCGAGATACAGACAGACAGACAGACAGACGGCATTGTAAACAACTCTTTTTCAGTTTCAGGGAGTCATGAAATGTCGACAGCCATCAAAATCTAGAGTTCGATTATTTTTACGCTCACATAACTTTATCTGTCAGATGGGTCGCAAGTAAGTTAAAATAGGTCAAAAATGATTCCAAATTCAGACACATCTTAAAATATACCTCTAAATAATAAGTATTTTTTGTAGAGTAGGCCTACTTCTAGTGACGTAAATAGGAGTTGCAAGGGATCAGGGGGCTAACACCCCACCATGAATTGTTTTTCCTTAGCACTGCGTTTTACTACCCAATCGGTTTATACACATATTTACTGATTAAGCTAATGAGTTAGGGATAGGGGAGATTGAATCTTAGAGGAAGGGTATCTGCATTCTTGTGAAGTAAATTAAAAAACCATTTAGGTAAAACCACCCTCAGTACGCCTGACCGGTACCATGGCATTGAAGAATCCTGAATATAGTTTTTTTTGTTAGCTTAATTTTTTAATTTATGTATTTCGTATTTTACCATTAAAGTAACCTTTTAAATAGCCAATATTTAAAAAGTAATGTAAAACTCAGAATATACGAAACAATAATTTTACCGGTTACTCTCTATGGGTATAAAAAGTGATCCCCTATATTATATGACGAAAACCAATTTAGGATGTTTGAAAATAAGGGGCTTAGGAAGATATTTGGCCCAAAAAAGGATGAGGCTACTGGAGAGTAGAGGAGGTTACATAATGATGAATTACATACCCTGAACTCATCACGAAACATCGTTAGGATAATCAAGCCTCGAAGATTACGGTGAGCAGGAGATACAGCGCAAATGGGAGATTCTTCAACCTTGTTCAGGATATTGACTGGCAAACCCAACGGGAGGAGACCAGTGGGAATACCTAGAGGGAGAAGTGTGGGAAACATTAGAATGGACCAGAAAGAAATAGGGTGTAATAAAGTGGACTGAATAGAACTATCTTAAGATAGAGATAGGGTGTAATGAGGTGGACTGGATAGAACTAGCTCAAGATAGGGGTAGGGTGTAGTGAGGTGTACTGGTTAGAACTAGCTCAAGAGAGAGATAGGGTGTAATGAGGTGGACTGGATAGAACTATCTCAAGATAGAGATAGGGTGTGATGAGGTGGACTGGATAGAACTAGCTCAAGATAGGGATATGTGGCGTAATTTGGTAAGTGCGGCAATGAGCTTTCGAGTATCTAGTGCCAAAGATTAAGTAAATAATTTTCAAAAAAGTTCTAGACTATCCCCCAGATTCGCCTTTTCTCTGTTGCTTGAGGGGAGAGGGGGGCCTTTATCTTCTATCACCATGATTCCCTAACTAATTTAATGAAGACTGAATACTATAGGAACCAAAGCTAGATTGTTGAATATTGAAAATGCTGCCCTCACCTCTCAAGACTTAAAAAAATCTAATGATTCATGTATTTATATAAAAAATAATAATTTTGATATTAATTAAAAAAATATATTTACACATAAATACAAACATAGAAATACAAATTAAAAAGGTAGGTGTATAGAAACAAAAGCTTAAAAATTGATTTTTCGTGCAAATTGTTCTACTAGTTCTTTAAGTTAGCCATGTTTGAGCTATTTTAGATTCAATATAGAGAAGTACAAGTCTGCTTAATATTTATTGAAGCATAGTGCTTTGAATGTAAGTTTTTTTAAAAAGTTTTTGCTTGAAAAATATTCTTCCCCAGCGCTAGTAACTGCTACCAACAGAGATATGATTGCTTTTCTAAATTCATTTATTGAAGAATTACCTTTTTATTTGACATGACATACATCCATACTTCATGGGTAATATTTTTTTTTAACAATAATATTGCCACCCTTCCGAATCCGCCGCCTTGGGCAGCTGCCTACCCTGTCCCACCCCTAGAGCCGGCCCTGCTTGGAACAAGTCGAATGAACTACTGGGGGTGTGTGACTTTAATTGAATAAGGTGAATATAGGAAGAAGAAGAAGAAGAAGCGAAGTTTGTTTGGCAAGCCGAGGTTGTCCTAGAGGCCTGAGGTTAACAATAGCTGTATCTGTCAGCTCTGAGCTAAATTCGTTGGACTGGTGCGACTCACGCGGTCACTAACCAACTTTCTGATTGGTCAAAGCGCGGCTCTCTTGTGTTATAGCATCAGCTTCATTAGCCAGCGTTTTGAGTGAGAAATACTTATCGACAAATATGATACAAAAGGGGTTTTAGTTATACCTGATTCGGTGATCGCAATAGAGTGGACTGCCGATGACGGGAATCTCTGAGTTCAAATCCCGGTCGGGTGTATTGAGAGTTGATTTTCCCTGGGAAGCCCGTTATTTGAAAACAAGAAACTCATGTTGCCACAATGGCATGAATAAAAATATTAAATTTATTGTATTTACATTCTTAGTCCGTTTAATTAATAATGTAAATATAAATTATACAGTAATACATAAGGAAGCTTTTGATAACATTTGGTTGAACTTTATAATTAATAAATCAAATATACATGTTTCTAGAATGCCAAATTTTAGTGACTTTCAATCCATGTTGGTAGTTGAAAGTGAGCTTCCTATGAAAATCAGGCCTATAGCCTGAACGAGTAACGATTAACAGTCTCTTAGCGTTCCAAGGAACCATCGCTGCAAATAATACTTCCTCAAAGATGATCCCAATGTTGCTCAACCAAAAAGTTTTTTCCCCATAAATTATTATCACCCACATTCCATAACTCACAATTCTTTCGCTCACTATCAAAGCTATTACCATCCAAATACTTGGATGTGAAGAGTGGGTTTGTCAAGAGAAACACAAGAGAAAGTTGAATGCGATTGGAATTAGATATCCAAGATATGTATGTGGAAAAACTCGAATGGACAAAGTCAGTAATGAATGGGCGCTGAAGAAGTATGGTTTGAAAGGGAATCCAATAGGTAATTCTAAAAGAAGTACCTTACGTTGGTTTGGGGCATGTTGAGAGGATGAGTGTGGATCGAGTGACGAAGCAAATATATGAAGGTAGAGTGTGTGGATCAAAAGGAAGGGGTAGGCCAAGTAAGACGTGGCAAAATGTATTATTATTAGCTCCGCGTCTTACTACCCGTTCGGGTTATACGCACTTACGCTAATGTGTAATGGTAGGGTGATTGTGAGATGAAATGGAGGACCTACAGTTTAACGTGGAATCCGAACCACGGTGGGGGCCTGGAATTCCTCACATTCACAAGTTGTGATTAATATACGTCTTGTCAGAGGTGAAGGAAGGGTTTGGCAATCAGATAAATTTGTGCCGGGACCGAGGTTTGAACCCCGGACCCTCAGCACAGAAGTCTGACACCTTACCCCTAGACCACCAGGTCACTCTAAATGTAGTAGACGAATGTGTGAAAATGAGAGTTTATAAGAATAAAAAAAGTATTTATGATTCAATGTGTGAATGTTGTTGAAGTGACCCAAATCAAACTGCTCCAATTTTAGCCACACTAAAGATAGGTACTTCAACATGAACCAAAACCCAAGTGTCCTCATCACGATTCCCACAACACCAACTGTAGCTACATGAACGCTTATCAGATTTCACCAAGTATCCCAAAGTTTCACCACCCCAACACACGCCACCTCAAAGTCTTTCGTTTCAACTCTCACCACCTCACGTTCAGTTACGCAAAATTACACTACTCTATCATTATCACACAGTTACCCCCCTCAAGGTCTACCTTATTGTCACTCAACGTCTCAGGACATAAGTGTCGTGAGGCTTACTGATTCAAGGTATCACCATAACAAATTTAGCCGTCACAAAACTAACCAACCTCTCCTTATAGTTAACCATATCAAGATATATCATTATTCAAACGATTATCACTTCAAAGGGAATCCTTTTCAAAAGACAAAATCCTGATGCTCACCGCCACAAAGTCTCAGCATCAAAACGCTAACAAGTCCAATGTCAGCGCATCAAAACCTCTTACGCCATGTTACTTGCCCTCCCAATAGTTCGGTTTCTGATTGCCAAACCCTTCCTTAACCTATGACAACACGTGTATTAATCACAACTTGTGAATGTGTGGAATACCAGACCTCCACCGTGGTTCGGATTCCACGTTAAACTGTAGGTCCTCCATTTCATCACACAATCACCCTACCATTACACATTAGCGTAAGTGCGTACAACCCGAACGGGTAGTAAGACGCAGTGCTAATAATAATAGTTCGGTTGTGACTTGGTGATCTACGGTCTCAGTACCCTGGTGCTCGTTGTTCTGAAATTTGCCCCGACGTTCCCTAGTGTGGGACATATCCAGTGTCCCTGGCTAAATATAGCGTGTCCTGAGTTAAAAGCCCATGTCCGATGTTCCGGCTACTCTCATGGGTCCGCTCAGTCACACCGCGACTCAACAAGTGCCCGTTCCACATTGCAGTCAATAGCTCATCTATCTGTAACCTTGGTGGGAAAATATATTTCAATATACAGCCTAGAAACTAGCTTAACCTAGGGCAGCATACTTAGTCTGAGCTCTCAACCTTATTGCTAGGAAGATGTATTAATTGTATGAGCAGCAAGACACACCCATACGTATACATTTCACAATTTTATTAAGATTAGAGTTTACATATATGTAAATGGACCGCATGCCAAAAACATCTTTAGTATTCTGCATCCCGCTTTGGTGACCACATGGTCTAAAGCACTACTCTCGCAATATATTAGGCCGTCAATGACGGATATATCATGGTTCGATCCCAGATGGTTGTACTGAGGGTGGTTTTTCCTAAACGGTTCCCCCCCTCTCTCCACACAAATGCAGGTACAAATTCTCTAAATTAAAACTTCCTCATCCTATACTATTAGAGTAATTAGTACATACTGTAAGCGTATAGCCCGAATGGGTTGTATAATGCGATGCTAAACAAAAGTATTCTGCGAGCTGTGTAGTCGACGATTATTTCAACTGAACCAGTAGAACTAGTTCAAATTATCTTAGCGAACTCGTTCTAAGTGAACTATGAAGTGATGAGACAGTAAACATTCGTGTTTCCACAGCTAAACTCTCGTCATAGAAACTAAGTGGCAAATAGAACTGTGGTAACGCAGTGAAATAATCGATAATTAACACATTCCAAGTTTCGGAAGAAAAGTATTCATACCGTTCTCGTATAGAAAAAAAAGTAAGTTATCGATATCGAAAAAAAAAGGTTACTCGATCTATTTTCACGTATTCATACGGAAAACCATGTGAATCAGTGGCTGTCACTTTTGATATATTATCAATTTCTATAAAATATCTGATTGTCAAACCCTTCCTTCACCTCTGACAAGACGTGTATTAATCACAACTTGTGAATGTGTGGAATGCCAGGCCTCCACCGTGGTTCAGATCCCACGTTAAACTGTAGGTCCTCCATTTCATCTCACAATCACCCTACCATTAAACATTATCGTAAGTGCGTACAACCCGAACGGGTAGTAAGACGCGGTGCTAATAATAATCTATAAAATAATACTAATAATACACTCATTGCTGGTCACTAAAACTATGTTTGTTTTTTTCTTAATACTTTTCATATCAAGATTCTTCTATACTTACCCCCTCTCCACAGCTCCAAGCTGTAACCACCACTGTCTCTACGTATAGTGTAATAATATCACTTGCATGGGTGTAGTTCGTTCGCGAACGACTGAACTCCTTTCAGCGAACTGAATAACTTTGAACTGTTCCTAGCAGTATAAATAAAAAAGAAAATACCAAACAAATTTTAATACGTGAACACAAATAAAACAAAACGGTTGAGATTCAGCACATAGCCATACACTCATTCTCTTGCTTCACTGATTATGACAATTCCATTTTTATATTATTATTATTATTATTATTAGCACCGCGTCTTACTACCCGTTCGGGTTATACGCACTTACGCTAATGTGTAATGGTAGGGTGATTGTGAGATGAAATGGAGGACCTACAGTTTAACGTGGAATCCGAACCACGGTGGAGGCCTGGCATTCCTCACATTCACAAGTTGTGATTAATACACGTCTTGTCAGAGGTGAAGGAAGGGTTTGGCAATCAGATAAATCTGTGCTCCATTTTTATAAGTCTGCCTTTTAACTGTACGCACTTATTGGTTGTGACAGTAAAAAAGAAACAAGATTCCTTTACAACTGTGTTGACACCAGGGACATCGTAAATATTGCTAATTTTATCAACGTCCACTATTTTTCAGCAATAAAACCTTAACTTGCATACAATATTGATTTAATTTGACTCGTTACATTTATCTATTTTTTTTTAACAATTATTAATTCTAAAAATACAACTGACGCAATGAAGGTGATATTACATAATAGCTCTATATTTAATCAAATATTGATTTTTCAAAATGATAATTAAAACTACGATAAAATACATTATAATATTAGAAGGACTGTATAATGTCACAAATACATCGTTAAACTCTATTTTATATATAATTATTCATTTACACAATTTGTGCTTAATTTTATTAGTAAGTTGCGCCACCTGCCTTGCTAATGATTTTATATTTTTTACTATAAATTATTTGCTCATAGTAATAATCAAACTAAATTATCATCAGAGATAATAATGCCAAAACATTATTTACACTACGATGTTTACTTGATAATTCATTTTACTCATTTATCTTTCATAGCTAGATTACTTTAATTGTTTTTTAATTGAACTTTCTGCATTAAATTGAATCTAGTCAATTTCTCTTTGATTTTCATCGGCTCAAAGACAAAACATCAAAAGTTATTTTATTAGATATGTAAATTCAATGCCCCTTCTTATAAATTCATTATTATTTTAAGGATTTTAATTGTTTGCAAAAGAAAATTAGTCTTGATTAATTTATCCACCTTAACTAGATCATATACTGTTCTCTATGCACTATCAACTCTTATAGGGTAACATTATCTTCATTACTTACTCAGTAATCTAACGGGTACTTGAACAATTTTTTTGCAACAGCTGACTTCCGCTTTGCCTCCTTCTCCTTCCGTTAATAACAATATGGCGTATGTAAGGTACATTTTGTCCCTACCGCATTATTTTCAACGACATGAATATTTTCAACGACGACAATTCACCTCAACATATAAATATCGGGAGTACATTCATTCCCACAATTAATTACCTAATTAACTATTCTCAACGACTTAACTACTTTGGTTTTCCCTCAATATGATGATAGTTGCACATCAATGTATCACCTCTCATCATTTCAACTATCTATACATTTAACATAGAATAATTCCAATTATACCATCTGCAAACAATTAAAATTGATTTATTTTGATCAATTATATTGGTTTCAAAACCACATTGATTATTTACTTGCCATAGTAATATTTAACATTTTTTGGCCTATCAAATTTAATATGCATTATTAGCATATTATTCAATTTAATTAGGTTAAGAAAGCCTTTCAAAACAAATTAATACTTGTTTAAATTTTATTTTAAAATTTTAACTTTGAAATCCCAACATAATTAACAATAAGTTTATTGACAAGAGTCGAACTCTGGTACTCTTACAATTAAAATGTAATTTTTATTTATTTAATTTTTTCAAAAAGGAATGTTAATCATTAAAATGTTTCATTTGGTAAACTTGCTGAAAAGCAAACATCTGGATCTGTTAGTTTACCTCACTGTAAACTGATGATGTAAACTCAAACTGTTTACAACTAATTATTAAGCTCACTCTCGGTCTACATTTCATAGAGGTAGAATGTCTACACCGTGCCGGACATTTCTGAATACTTTTAATTCAATCATTAAAACTCTTGACTGAGAACTAGTGAAGATAATACGTATAATTTGCGTCGGCCATTTCATATTAGCTGGTTTGATTTAAATAACAACGTGTGATATCGGGTCGAGTATTCACTTTATTATTCAGAGCAGTAATGACATTTTAGTAAATAATTTACTATTCATTCTTCCAGAATCCTACTATATTTTAATGAACTTTTACTCGTGCGTAATTGATAGCTAGAATTGTTTTTATCATGTAGTCTACATCACATAATATGTTTATATACGATTCACCCGTCAGTGTTTTATTTATTTTTCTAAAAAAACCCATTTCGACAAGGCATGTCACCGGTTGAGACTATTTAGTCCATGACAGAAACGAACTTAACTTAATCACCAAAACCAAGTAGGTGATATTTTCGGTACATGGACCGGAATATATATGGTACGACCGAAGTAAAACATATTCAAGACCTGCTTCGGTGGTAGGATGGTCTAGGGCGTCACTCTCGCAATATACTGTACTGCCTATGACGGGGAGATTGGAGTTCGAATCCTGGTCGGATGTATTGTGAGTGTGCTTTCCTAAATGGTTTTACAATCTCCTCCACGCAAATGCGGGTATACTTCCTGTAACTTCAACCTACCTTATATTTAACACAATAGCGTTATTGATGCGTACGCGTATAAACCGAATGGGTACTAAAACGCGATGGAAAAGGAAAACCTATTCACACGTAACCTGGAATTTAATATTCAGCTTTCAGACGTATAGCTGCACCAAAATGAACTATGGTGACATGTTGTATCTTGTTGGCATGAGGCTCTAGGTCGTTGGGAGGGGGCTGACGTTTAAAGGGTGCTGGGAGGGGGAGGCGTAGTGTTGCTCCCGGCACCAGCCGTTCCCCACTTGTAGGCTAGTAGGCCAGCGTTGTTAGCCGCGTATCGTGTTTTCATAATTCCCGCCCGCCCGTGCCAGCTGAGTGAGGTGTAGTGGGGTAGTGTGTTTAGTGACCCGACCGAACAGCATCATCTCGATATAACGAGTGAATCCTATTTACCTCTCTCTTCTTCAGCCCGGAAAGAAGTTTCGAGTGCCTCTAGCGAGCCAGCCAAGCCAGGAGCTCGTTGTAAGCGCTCGGCAATATAACCCAAGCGCTTGACAGAGATTGCTTATTTAATTACTTTTGAAATTAACTTGCCTTAACTAGTTTATGTTCAGTTAAGTTTGCCATATTCGTGATTAAATATGTTTTTAAAACAATTTTCAAGCATTCCAACTGCTTCAAACAGTTTTCTTAGTAAAAAAAAATTGCTGACAGTATTTATATAGCCATACAATGCTTTTATATAAAATAAGGAGTGATAGTAATACTCTTATTTTATTGCAGCCACTAATTTTCTTTTTTAATAGACGTAATCTCATGGTTATTTTTTTAATTGCTTATAATTTACAATTTTTAATAAAATGATTAAGGCAGAACTTTTCAGGGTGTTAATCAAACTTATTGCAGCTTCACTGTGATAGCGACTAGTTTTATTCACATCAGCCAATGTTTTATTTTTCTCTTGAGAATCTTTTTTTTCATGAGAAGCGAATCTATTAACGGATTCTACATCAACCCAACAAAAATAAACAGAGCGGCAGCGTTCAGAAATTGTCACCGAGCTGCTTTATACCGTGTGATTCTCGATACACAAATAAACTCCCTCAAAATAATCCAGGTTCTTCCTGGTTTAACAATTTATTTGATTGTTCATTGGTTTTGATCCATTAGTTTGAAACCTGAGCGCCAAATACCATCGAGTTTTAATGTTCAATTATGATAGTATGTATATTGTGGTGAAGCTGTCTAATAATACCATTTTGCTAGATAATGCTGCGATATAGAATTATTAGCCAACTTATTACATAATGAGTAAACAATACTACTAGTGCCTTAGATAAGTGTCGTAAGTTTGAAGCTAGCACGACAATATAAACATTAAAAATATGCCTAGACAGCCTATACTTTTTTTTAAGATAGATTAGACCAAAAATTCAAGTAAACAACAAAGTGATTTAAACATTTCATGTTATTGAATTTTTAAGTTTCTCAAATAAAATAAAAAATATTACTAAAAGGAATGTATTTAAAAGTTTTTCAAGATGCAATTAAATCAATACATTTGAATCCAATTTCCCCAGGAAAGTAGTCATTCTATTAAAGTTAAATAAATGTTGCGGTTTTTAACAGTTAACGTTTTACTTAGAGCATAGTTTTATTAAATAACAAATGTTTTCTTAGAAAGTATAAGCTATAAATAAAAATCGGTTTGATTTCATAATATAGGACATGCATTAATTTTGGGAGTTATAATATGTAGGTTTTTATTTCATACTAAAAAACTAGTTAGTCATTGAAATTTCAAAGAATTAATTCAAGTTAATTCATGTGAAGGAAACTCAGAAGGAGTTAAAGACCAATGGCCATTTTATCGATGGTTTCATTCTTATTTCACTCACACTGATATTCCAAACTACTTGAAAACCACATGGATTTGACAACGTACACCCCTTTGCCCTGAAAGGCAGCAATATTACCTTGATAGGTTACACTATGTTGCCGCTTAAAATATATGGCCATAATGTAATCGGTCAAGGTAAGTCTGATACCTTTCAGGGCAAATTGTGTGAGGGTGTATTAATTAAGCTGTTTCACTACATTCTCCGAACAAGTTCAAATTGTACAGTCGATTGTGTTCGGTTTGTGCTCACATGTTGCAGAAATTCAGTGTCTGTGATGATAAACTAACATAATTACAAAGATTTTAAAGCGGTGGGCAAACTTGAATTCAAGATGGTCTCCCACATGTTATCATATTTCTGATGTTCAAATTCTCCCAATAAATTTTCGAAATAAATATCTTACTATGTTATTCAATTGTTCTCAATTTATGCTCATATGTGCCCCAAATTTTACTTTTGCGTCAGTAAATTACGCATGTGGCGATTATTTTGTGTCGGTCATCCAGTGCAGTGGGGCGGAGCGGGATCACTTTGTATCAAGCGGGAAGCGGGAAGAAGGGATGGAGCGAGGCATAGAATTGACCTTAAAACTTGTCAGTCGTAATTTTTTTCAAATCAACTAAAATACCTAAACTGCCAATTATAAGATTAAAATTAGACCACTGGAACTAGAGGGAGGGGGGCCAGTTGTGTAGAAATCGAATAATGATTCGATCAATTAACAAGTAATAGCAAGGTAGTGAAAACATATTTTTCAGATAGTTATGTATTTAAATGTTAAACTAAACCTTATAACCTCACATAAAGATAAGCTGTCATAGTGTTGTGCTATTGTTATCAGGCTTCTAGTCTCCAATCTCACCCACTACCTTGAGCACACGTCGACTGACGATTTATTTCCAAGGTTCTTGATGTCAAAATTGTGCTGATTAAAATACTAGTAAATATGTTTGGGTCGCCAAGCAAATTGCTATCTCGGTGTGAACCTGGTGTATGCCTCTGAGTGTGCCATTATTACCTTACTTTAAAGGATGGACACCTAAAAATAATGTTAAATAAACGGGGTTGATTTAAATTTGAGAGGAAGGATAAAATAATAACTTCTTTACTTTTGATTTTGTTCTGATAACCTTGGATTGCTTCTACTACAGTTTTAAATATAAACTGATTAAAAAAAAAGAGGAAGCCATGAATGTGTGAACCTTATAGAAAACAAGGGACTACGAAGGTATTGCCATAACAAACATTTTTTTTTTGCAATAATTTGCATTAATATAAGATCACTTTATTATAATGACAAAAATATGTCCATTCTGGAAGATGATTCTTATTAATAAAATTATGTATTTAAAGGCAATAAAATTTAGCTATTTAACTAAAGTCTACACCCTTTTTACTTTGTAGATAAAGTATATTAAACGTAAAAATTTTGACCTCAAGATAATCATAAAAATCTTTACTTTTTATGTGCTCCCGAAGCCAAAAAAGAGGATTTTACAAATTTTCTGTTCGTCCTTGAGCATAAATCTGAAACGATTTGATGGATTTTGTTCAAACTTGATATTTAGATATGGCTATGCCTCAGGACATTTTTTATTTTTTGACTTTAGCCCTCAAATTAGGGTAGCTTGCTGATGAGTGATTTTCTTATTTCTAATTCTTCGAAAATGGTTATATTGATTTTTTTAAAATGAATATATATAGGGAGTGTTTGACATGAAAAATAAAACTATCTACTTGTTTTATTAAGTAAAATTTGGTTTAAGGGTATTTTACCTTGAATGGTTTTTGAAAATTTAAAATTTCTGAAAATGGCTATAACGATTTTGTTTAAAATAGATATCTGGAGTGTGTTTGACATGACAAATAAAGCTGTTTGCTTTTTGGAGAAAAATACGTTTGTTTATTGATGATTGTATTTTTATAAATTAAATATTTTAAAATATCTCAAACGATTTTGTTCAAAATGGGTATCTGTCAAGTTTATTTAATTGTAACTAATTATTTATATTTGTTTAAAAACCATTATTTAATTTTAGTTTACTGATGACTTTTTTTAAACTATCATTAATGATTCTGTTCAAAATTGTTAATTGGAAACTATTTTGTAGTTATAAATATTCACATATCTTGATTTTTCTAAAATAAATTAATTTAAGGGTATTTTGCATTAGTATAAATTTAGAAAATTTAAAATACTAAGAAAATGGCCTTTAAGATTTAGTTCAAAATGGGTATCTGGTAATTGTGTTTAATGATAAATAATATTATACTTTTAATTTTACAAATATTAATAATTTTATGTGTATACAAAAATTGATTTTTGAAAATAGGAAAATATTTGAAAAATGGCCTAAACTTTTTTAAATCTACATAAAAAGAGAGTTTATTGTGATTAACAAAATGATGGGGTTGTTTTTCTTAGGAAAACATACTTAAGGATAGTTTACAGAACGGCTATTCTTGAAAATTTTGTTCCAAACTACAATAAAGTATCGGAGAATGTTTTTACGATTATGTCGTACCATATATTATATTTTAACAAGTAAGTTTCATTCCCTTGTATTTTGAATTTCACTAGATAGCGCTCTTAACATTTACAGTTAATTACCACGTTCCTATTTTGTACAGTACGTTTGACTTTTTATTAAATTTGACTTGAGAGAAATACCCCCAGTCACAGCCTAATCACATAGGGTTACTCCAAATGGTCGTGCATTTACATTTCAAGCTGTTGGCACACATTTGTATGATG
The DNA here is from genome assembly GCA_033556935.1 of Timema podura. NCBI lineage: Eukaryota > Metazoa > Arthropoda > Insecta > Phasmatodea > Timematidae > Timema > Timema podura. The sequence continues at coordinate 97,408,411 of JAVRXN010000010.1, read as the reverse complement.
TATCCTCTATATGTGCAACAGCGTGTAAACTGGGAGCCACAATCAGACTTACATTATAATAAGATGTAATTATTTTTCATATCTTCAAGATATTACACGATTTAAAATTATATCATCAGGCCCGGATTTAAGGGAGGGCAACAGGGGCTAACACCCTAGGGCAGGGGTCCCCAATTATTTTTGATGGAGGTCCGTTTTATAAACTCGACATACTTCCGGCAAAACTTTAACAGTGACCCAAGTTCAAGCCCTATAGGAATATACTAATTCAAAAACGTGTTTTCTTTCCTTTTAGTTATTTAATTTATTTATTATTGCTGGCCTTCCATGTCTACTACCAGCCCACCACCGAGATAGCACCATTTCTTCTGTTTATCACTATTTCGTCAAGGCCCTAAAAATGTATCTGCGGTCCGGATGCGGACTGCGGTCCGCTATTTGGTGACCACTGCCCTAGGGCCTCCACACATTAAGGCTTGGAAAAACTGTTGCAATTTAAAAAAATATATTTTTTTTTGCTAATTTTATAAAAATCTATTTCCTATCATTTTTGAAAAGAAAATTTATAAATGAAATACAAAATATTTCTATTTTCAAAGTTTTGACATTATTTTCTGTACTTATCATTAACTAAAAGCAAATGCCATATATATAATATTGCTTTTATTCTAAACAATTCTAATTTATTGTGATGACAATATTTACTTATTTAAATAATATATTTAACATTAAGTTATTTACATTTAATTTAGTACAAAAATGATGATATCGAAACGTTGAAAAGAGAAATATTTGTTAAATGTTAGGGTCTCCAATTTTTTACAAACCCGAGGCCTCCACAAATATAAATTCGTCCCTGAATATCATTGGATCACCATAGTAGGAACCTTTCATGACAGTACAAACTATTTGCTAAACTTAGTCTAATGTACAGTATTAGCAGACGACACCATATTATGTTTCACAACTGTCACTTATGACAGATGATGTATGACAGCTTTGATATTAATGTTATAGGATCTATCTACTGTAGGCCTACACTTTTTTTTGTAGCTATTCTTAAAGGTTCCTACAATGGCAAACTGACTACAGGATATGTTTTAATGCATGATTTACCACTAGAAAATAATGTCGTACTTATGTTTGGAGGAAGTTCTATAAATACAACTAGTGAAGGTCAACTGCCGTAGAAGTAAAATATAGAGTTTGTGTGTGTGTGTGTTGGTGATTTAAGTGGAACTGAACTCATGTATTGGTTGGGCTGACCATTTCTCACACCAATCCGGCCATTTTTTTTTTAAACATAAGTAAAATGTATGATTTTTGTTAGTTTGATTTAAAATCATTAATAAATAATACCAGTATGTATATTTATTTTTGACAAGCTAAGTTTAAAATACATTTAATATAATTCAAATATTCTTAAGTCAAAAGGTAATAAATAAGTAAACATAATATGCATTTTTAATTATTTTTATAGCATGAGTGATATATTTTTTTTCCGATTCCACGCAACAATTTCAAAAGATGAAAAAAAAGTTTTATCTTGAAAACGGGATTTTCTTTAAAAAAAAATCCTGGACGTTTGCCGGGACATTTACTTATAATGGACAGTGTATCGAAAAGTGGGACCACCCTGAGACACCCGTAACGAATGGTTAACCTAGCGTAAGTTGACAATTTGTCCACCCATTTTATGATTCATTCATCAAGTTTGCGCTTCGATGGCCGCGTGGTCACTCTCGCAATATGCTATATGCTGATGACGGAGATATTGGGGTTTGATTCTGGTCGAGTGTACTGATGTTTATTTTCCCTAAAAGGGTTTCCTACTCTCTATTTCTATGCAAATGCAAGTACACGTCCTCTAAATTTAACAGTCCTCACCCCTAGCCCATTCATGTAATTAGTACACAGACATATAACCCGAACGGTTAGAAAGACGCGGTGCCAAAAAATAAGTATCTTCCTATTAAATATTATTAATATAGGTATAACAACCTTTAAAAAATAATAATAATAATAATAATACTCATTATGAAACATAAAATAAAAGTTAAACTGTAATTATTGAAATCATCTACTTTTTGTTTGAAAGCTAACATGTTTAAAAGCTTGATTTGCCACGATGTATTTTTCCCCTATTAGCCGATATGGCTTCTTAAGGTTTGTATGAATTAATATATCTCAATGGGACAAGGAATATGTGCTTTCTTGGGTTCAACCTAATAAATTGTGCTAGTAATATAAACCCACAACATCATAATTGCAATTTAGATGAATTGAATTGTGAATATTAAATCCTGTGGGTAACTTATATCATAGTATATAAATACGAATAGTATTGTTTTGTACGTTTAGAAAATTACTGGCTGAAATGAAATTAAAATTTTACAACTCCGACCACCACTTTTTTTTTTATTCCACCCTAAAACATTTATGTATACAGACCTTAAGGTGGGATGGTAGAGAATGCGAGTGAGGGGCAGTATTTTTGCAGTTTTATAACAGAAAAATTTGGCAAAGTAATTAAAATAATTCTTCAGTAGAAACTCAGAGTTTAATTTTCTTCACATGGTGATATCAACAGTAGTTGAATATTTGTCAAGGGTGACCTGGAATATGATGAGAACTTTTTCTATTCATTTAAACCAGTGGTTTCCAACCTTTTTCGGAGTGCGACCCCAATTTTTGCCTCTGAGATCGTCGCGGCCCCTTGCCTTTGAATCATAGATTTTTAATTGATATAAAATTATTATATAACTATTATCAAATGTATCGCTCACTTTTAATAAACAATTAAAAAACAAAGTGTGTAGATAGCATAAACAATGTCAAAAGAATCTAAACATCAGCTGTACATTTAGTGGGATTTTTGAGCCTGCATTGATTCACATAGTTTACTAAACCTTGGCACTAGTGAGGAAATAGCCAATCTGAGATTTGGTTCTATGTTAAGCCGATTACTACATTTAGTTTTAAGGGCAGCCACAGCAGAAAACAGTCCATACCCCTGCATTGACATGATTCAAATATTAAGTCTTTCAAATGTATCAGCAAGTTAGGATAATTTTCACAAGGAACTGTTCTCATTGATCTTATTTTTATTCCCAAGATTGTCACTGTCTTTGAGGTAAAGACTAATTTCATCCTTGAGTTCAAACACCCTTGCAAGCAGTTTCCCACGTGACAACCAGCGTACAGTAGAGTAGTATAAAAGAGCATTGTGTTCAGCCCCTGTTCCCTCGCATGAAGCAATAAACAAACGTGATTCAATTAGTCTTGTCTTGATGTAGTTCACTATTTTAATGATGGAACTAAAGACAACACTTAGTTCTGTACGCACGTTTTTTGATGCAAGTGACTCCTTGTGGATCATACAGTGAGTCCAGATGGCGTTGGGAGCCTTCCCTTTTATGGGAGCTTGTAAACTACTCCTTTCTCCAGACATGGCAGGTGCACCATCACTGCACATCCCAACACAATTTCCCACTTCATCTCACTTGGTGTCAAAAAATCATCTAGAATCTTGTAAAGTCCCTCAGCATTGGCTCTTTCCAGAATTGGCTTGCAGAACACTAGATCCTCTTTGAAAGATCTGTTATTGATGTACCGAACATAAGCTACAAGGTTGTTATCCTTCACTGAGTCAGTGGCTTCGTCAACCTGTATTGCAAATTTTGACAGTTTCAAATCTTCGGTCAGCTGTTCTTGTATGTCTTGCGCCATGTCGGATATCCGTCTTCCCACCGTGTTATCTGCCAGAAGGATCTCTCGGACTAGATCTGTAGAAGCTTTGTCAATCATTATTTCAGTGATTTTAACAGAAGCAGCCAAAACGAGTGTATATCCAAAAGAATGAGGCTTGTTAAATTGTACGACCATATACGAAACTTTATATGATTGCCAGAAGTCCCTTGGTGGGAATACTTGTAATTTTTATCATTGATTTGATGTGTACAGAATATTCTTAACTGTGTCGGTAAGCATGCAGTCGGAGTAAGATAGCCAAAATATTCTGTTTCTATTTAGATTTTTAACTTTGCTATAGTCATCAAAATCTCTTAAAAGAGTAAATACAGTACAAGGTTATAGTCCTTACAAAACTTGCGACCCCTTCGGATTAACGCTGCGACCCCCAGGTTGGAAATCACTGATTTAAACACTTATGTAATATTAAATATATATTCCTATTTATCATGAAAAACAATTCTCTACTACCTATTTTGAAATAAATATTAAAGGCCATTTCAAAATATTTCAAATTTTCTAAATTTGTCATAACTAAACTACCCTTAAATTAATTTACTTTAGATATATTAATATACATGATTATTTATCATTTAAAATAATCTCCAAATAAAAATTCTAGAGCTATTTTTAATAAAAGCTAAAATAAAAAATTCATCAGTAAGCTACTTAATATAAAATGACTTTTCAAGAAAAACCAATATACATACTTATTAATAATATAAAAAACATAGCAGATAGCTATTTTGAAACAAATTGTTAGAGCCATTTTTAAAACGTTCAAACTTAAAAAAATCAATCAAGTAAGTAAGTAAATAGTAAGCTACCCTTAAACGATTTTTCCACCGAATAACAGGTGCACATTTTTATCCTTAATGTCAAACACTCCCAAGATATTAATTTTAAACAAAATTATTAGAGCCCTTTTCGAAAAATCTCCAATAAAAAATCACCTATCTGTAAACAACGCTTTAACTAGTTTTTACCCAAAAACCAGTATACAGTGCTATTTGTCAGATAAAACACTTTCTAAAGATTCATTTTCAACAAAATAGTCAGAGCCATTTTCAAAATATTTGAAATTTAAAATAATCAATCATCAGTATACCCTTAACTTGAGACTCAGGGTCAACATTTTTAGAAAAGGTCCCAGGAGCCCTATCAAATCTAAATATCAACGTTCAAACAAAATCCATCAAACCGTTCCAGATCTAAGCTCGGGGACAGATATAAATGGGGACATTCAGAATAAGTAAAATCCATTTTTTCATTCGGGGGCAAATAAAACGTAAAGATTCATCCTAATTTAGAGGTCGCAATTTTTTACGAGTACAATACTTTCTATTTAAGATATAAAGTAAAAGAGCAATAAGGATCAACTAAGTAAAATAAGAAAATACTTTCGCGCGTGCTTCTTAAGTAACATACATATGATCATTCTGAAATTAAAAAATGACACTGACGGAATCGAACCGTGTCCAGGTCATTTTTCATTTCAGAATGATATCTAACTGAACAACTACTTAATATAGCTCGCTTTACACTTAATAAATAACTCATATGTATTTTATACTCAACCTAAGCTAGCATGGACATAAACTCATTTTGCCCTCCCCACACCTCCTAGTCAAAAAATCGGTGAGCCCTGCTATAACATGGCCTACAAACCAACTTAAGCTATTGAAACATGTCTAATACTACACACGATGCCTTCATGCCTAAGATTTTGCTATAAACCTTAGTAAAACATTATAAATTTTAATTATTACCACCTGGAAAGGACTAGGATCGCCTGGACTTATAGTAAGGTCTTCTAACCACTGAGTCATGGTGACGGATATACAAGAAAGGTTGATCAGATCTAAATGAATGGCAGTGACCTAGCGGTCTAGGGTAAGGTGTCACACTTCTTTGCTGGGGGTCCGGGTTCAACCCTTGGTCCCGGCACAGATTTATCTGATTGCCAAACCTTTCCTTCACCTCTGACAAGACGTATTAATCACATCTTGTGAATGTGAGGAATGCCAGGCCTCCACCGTGGTTCGGATTCCACGTTAAACTGTAGGTCTTCCATTTCATCTCAAATCACCCTACCGTCACCGATTAGCGTGAGTATAATAATAATAATAATAATAATAATAATAATAATAATAATAATAATAATAAAACGATTGGATAGATAAAGAATTGACTTTTTTTTCGCAACCTATTAAAATAAGGACGAGAAAATACACTTTTAGAGGAACTAAACCTGCATTTTCTTGAAGGGAGAATGAAAAACACTATAATAATAAACACTCTCAGTAAACCCGATCGGTATTTGAGCCCCAATATCACAGTCACCAGAAATCCAGTCCAACACGAGAGTGACGATTAGGCCATTTGACCACCAGTGTGGGTGAATGTTGTTTAAATTGATGCCTAATCTTCTATAGAAGTAGAGTGATTTTATATTATATATATATACAAAAACTGAACCGTATTAAGTTGATAAGTAATATATGTATGCTATTATTTTTTTTCAGATTATAGCAATTCAATGTTAAAATGATACTTTAAATACTACTTATTAATGTCGTGATATATTAGGAGTATTTGGTATTTGAGCACACGGTTGCTCAACATATGTTCCAAAAACACTCACATATCCTCTATTCTTGAACTAATCTACTAAAATGCAAATGAACTGATAAAGACAGAAAAGCAGGCTAGTAATTATGTTTAAATACATAATGAAAGGTAATTTTTTATCATTTAAATTCACTTCTCCATGTTCAAGTATAATTTTTCAACTAATTTAAATCAATGGAATTGTGGTCTCCTCCATACGAACATTGGCTTAATTACAATGATTTTCAACCTGTATGTTGATTTGCATGGTACTTTCTTATAGTAGAGTATATGTCATCTAGACTATCATGAGAATGAGTGTTTGCATTTCTGTCAGGTTGCCTAGCAATCATTATACCGATATTTCGATTCCTTGCCCTTTTAAAGAAATGTCCGTCTTGGATTCTCACTAAATACTTACTCACACAAGGTATCTGTGAAAAGGAAATATTTCTAGAACAAACTAGTTGAAACAGGAGAGTATGTAATGGAACTTAACACCTATAATTTGAAGGTAATAAGTATATTCTAGAGAGAATAACAACTGGATGTGTTGGTGGGAAATGAGCGGCTGGAGAATGTGGAGCATGTCAAATATTTAGGAAGTTAAATTTCGACAGACGCGCAGTGTACACGCGTGATAAATTCAAAAATAGCAATGGCCAAGGCTTCTTTCAACGAGAAGAGGATGCGATGCTACTGACTAGCAAACTAGACCTGGATATGAGTAAAAATAATCTAGGGAAATGTTACATATGGAGTATCGCTTTGTATGTGGCTGATAAATGGGCCTCAAGGAAAAATGAGAAGAAATATTTAGAAAGCCTTGAGATGTGGTGATGTAAGAAAATAAATAGAATAAAGGTTACAGATTGGGTAACTAATCAAGATATTATAAGAAGAGTCAATGAAAGTATAACCAACCAGTCTGCAGGTGATTATTCGAAGAAAAGTCAACTGGATGGGTTATATTATGACAAGAAATAGCTTATTGATTTATGCCGTAGAACTTAGAAGGCAAGGTGAACGGGAGAAGAGGATCAGGAAGATCGTGAGTGCAACTGTCGATGAACTCAAACAAGCAAAGAAGATGAATTTTCAGGATTTTTAAAAGGATGCTGCTGATAATACATGCTGGAGAACTTAGTTTGAACATGTTAATGGACTTTTTGAAAGATAATTAACCAGAAATTATTATAAAAGTTTTCATCCAAAGTTTACATCTTTCTTTATCAATAGGTACAGTAAATTAGAGAGTGAGAAATAATCACTCCAGTCAACAATAGTAATTAGCTAGTTACTAAGACTGTAGAATTTTCGAAAATCACACTCTTTCACACGTTTTTCCATTGATTTAGTATAGATTTCCAAATAAAATACATTTAAATCACTTTCTTGGTATTGCAATGGCGGGATAGGCCTATTAATTATTACCAAAACAAGTCCCATTCAAATATGTACCACAATATGCTAGTGATTTACGGATTGTGGTGTAAGAATAGGCTTCATGGTTTAGTAGTAACTCTGCTAAGGAAACGTAAGCTGTTTGCTGTTTCAGTAACATGGTTGAGATCAACACCGGAATGGTAGCCAGCTGTTTCCCCTTTTAAAGTGATGCCAACCAACAAACAACATTGGTATAAGCTATTCAGGGCTGGCTTAAGTGTTTCATGCGTTCTAGGCGAGACATAAAATTTTCACCCCAGTTGTATTATGTACCAAAGATTTAAACATGGTGCCAATATAAATAGGTTTCTATGGAAGCATTATTCAATTGGAGACACAGCAAAGATGCTACATATTTAAGCCTGGGCGAAAAAGATCCAAACGACAGACTGGCCAGCGTTCAAGTTTAAGGAGGCTCCAATAAAATTTATTTACAACTTAAAATGTACTTGTGCCAAGATCGGCCATGTAAGGTAAAAATTTTGAACATTTGATTGACTTTTAGCAGAAGCCAAAAGCCAAAAAACGACCTGTTAGATTAATTATTTATACCTATTATTAGACTGATACAATTTTAATGAAAATTAAAATAAATAATTGTTCAATTTATGTTTCTGTTGAAAAAAATTATTGAAAGAATAGTAAAACTAGCACCGTGTCTTACTAACCGTTCGGGTTATATCCATATGTACTAATACTATTTATGTGTTAAGGATTAGTAAGGTTGAATTTGGAGGATTATACCCATATTTGCGTGAAGGGAGGTTGTAAAACCATTAGTAAAACCTTTCTCAGTACATCTGGCCGGAATCGAATTCCGATATCCCCGTCTTCGGACGTCTAATCTATTGAGAGAGTAGCACCTTTGACCATGCGGCCACCTGAGCGGATAGAGATAATTTTAATTATTTATTCAAAAATATTGTTAGCTTATTTAATTTAAATAGCTTTTTATTCTAGAGCTTAAAAAAATATCGTTTGGTTGGAATACGCGACTAGAGTCTTTGAACCCTAGGCGACCACCTAGGTTCACCTATGTATGCCCTGATTCTATTTTATTTTTATAGATTTATATAATTATATAGCAAAATAATATCTATATTAACAATATTGTCAACGTTAGTCCTCCAATTCCCTTATATATATATATTATATATATATATATACATATGTTGAACACTAAAATGATTAATGTTAAAATTAAAAACAATCGTTGAGTAATAAATCAACATAATTTCAATTTATGAAGCTTCCCATATTATTCAGCATACAGTATCAAATGATCACAATGTCAATAAGACAAATATGACAAACAATTTTTACAGGGAAAATTTTAGTATTGAAACAGCCATACATCAAGGGGATTTTTGATTTATATCTACATTTAGCATGGTCTCCGATGGCATGTATACAACATTCGTTTTGTAACAGTAATCGAGAAATATTTACAGGCTCTTCATCAGACAATTAAGATTATTTAAACTTTTAAAAGGAATTTGGTAACTTATTTAATATAAATTAACTAAAATTAAATTACAGTTATTATTTAATAACTGCATAATATTTTCTACAAGTAGGAGTAGCTATCCAGATAGTGTACTTCACTATCTAGAAAAGTTAGGATTTGATCCTGACTCATTTATTAGCTTTCATAATACTAAGAAGGTACTTCAAAATTTAAGAGAGATAAATAGCTTATAAGAGAGATAAAGTCTCAGAGATCTAAAAAGGAAATTACAACTCTCTTAAGATCGCAACCATTTTATCTCTTAAAGGAAGAAGTCTTACTTTTTAAACTTCATTAATGAGTTAAAAATAACAGTAGTAAAATTTATTTGTAAAATGTATCAATGTATTTCAATTCATTATGAATCAAATTAAATTAATATGTTAACAGAAAAGTGTTTTACTTTGTAATATTTTGAATTAGTGTTTCTATCATAAAGTATCTTTCATGGTAAGTACTCTTTGGTAAAAGATGTGAAGCATAAAAACAAAGCACCTTCCTATTGATATCATTATAGGAAAATTTTGATAGCCATAGGAGGTCCTACAGACGTAGGCCCTATTTTAGACAACTCTAAATACTCTACCACATAGCCTATGCAATTTTAAATATGATTCTGTTGCTTGGTATGGGAAAGTTATTTATGCTAGGATTTTTACAAGCACATAACATGATAAAGTTTTTAATACATACCATACCTATAAGCTTTTACTTAAGAATACTGTGGTAAACCGGAAAATTAAGAAAAGCTGCATTCTTTTTTCCAAAGATATGAATTCATACTAATATATTTCGTTTTCGAAATTCTATAGTACCAATTGATATTTGCATTAATATATGTAGCACTTGTATATAGAAAAGAATTTTCAAAGTTTGCTATGCACCATTCATTAAGTCTCATTTAAAATACTGTACTATTAAATCCTAGCAATTTTTCCCGAAACCATCTATCTCTATTCCAATCACGTGACTAGGGTTATACCTAGATTTCAACGATATCGATAATTTCTGCGCTTATGAAAATCGCAGCATTGTCTTCTTTTCGGGAATAAATGTCTCTCGGTGAGTTATGTACAGTGGTTTATTAATGGCTCGTCTATAATAAGTCGCACCCGCTTGTCAGACGCGCACTCGTAAAGCGCACTCGCAAGACGTGCTATGTTTGTTTTCTGCCTAAACAAATACTGAATACAATAAAAATGTCTGTAAATGTAATATCAAACAACATGAATCTATCGTCAAAATCTTATTAAAGTTAACAAACACGAGCTAAATAGAATCAAATTAATATATAAAATATTATTAAATTAATAATCTTATTAAAGAATTTAAAATACTATACTTTTTTATTCACGAACTTTAAACCTTGACCAAATAACCAATTACTTTAGTTGAATACAGTAGTTCACCTATATTTGTTCCTGATTGTCTGAGTGAAAGCCAACGCGACTAAATAAAGGCAAGAGATGGGCAATGTTTATCTTCTCCCGACAAGCGATTCCTACAATTCCGGCATACGATTGTATCGGCGTGGGCTATTGTAGACAGACAATAAAACTAATTCGACAAGCGGGTGAAACTTATCTTAAACTGGGCCTAATAGAAGATCAAAAACAATGGTCAAAATCACATGAGAAAATTAACCAGACCTCATCAAGCCCGGGTTTGATCACCAACCCCTTTGTCCACCCTATATAGGCCTTGAACGTTTGAACAATAATGATGTTGATACGAGAATACGGTTGCTGCAATTTAATGTTTGCGGACAAGTCCATTCTTAAGTAATGTTATGAAATTATATATTTTAATCAAAACTTTCAATAAGTTACTATTTTAATAATTAACCCTACCAAAACTAATAAAGTTTTATTAAAGTTAAATGGCCCGCACAAAGTGTCAGGGTTTTGAGAAAGGTTATGAAAATTAGTGGCTGCAAAGAAACGAGTCTCGGAGGTGTAAATAGGACAAACTCACTACCCTACTAAAGATACTTTGGCTGGTCGTGTTGTTCAGTCAGCAGCCAGCTGCAAACACAGCAGCATTATGAAGCGTACCAACCCCCAAGGAATGGTTGTGAATTTACGGAGAGGCAATGTAAAAACACCCTGGGGGATCAGGATTGTGGGTGGTGTGGACTTGGACACCCCCTTTGTTGTCACGCGGGTAAGTACAACGCATTGATGCACTTTTATTTTTACAGGATTGTTCACGGGATACAGTTATAAATGAAGAACAATATGTCAACACATCCACGTTCTTAAGGAGAACCGTGGACATATTCATATTATCTTGAGAGTATAATGAAATCATCACAATTTTGATTAACTCTAACAAGTAGATAATATTTAAGAGATTGTGATTTCGTATGACATCTTGAACACGTATATGTGTTCTGTCTTAAGGTAGATCAATTCATTTTGTCATTGAACTTAGACCACCAATACGCCCTTTCCTCTGCCCCCTCCTTTAGCTCCCAGCTTACTCAAGTTAGCAAGGGAATCTTTGAAAAAACCTTCGATGAAATATTTGCTTTGAAAAGAAAATAACCACAAATATGACGGCTATATTTTTCGGATACAACTAAACAAAGACAATAAAATTCTGATAATAGTACATTCAGTAGGGCCTATTATAGTCCAGGAGAATATGTTATTTTAAGGTTTGTTCTGTAATGTAAAATACACTAGTACATTTCTTTGGAAATCAATCAGTGTCGGGTTAGTATTCAGATGAAAATAGTATCATATATAATATCCTACTAACGATTCAGCAAGCTCATGACCAATGGATCTTGCTTGCTTAAGGATAATTAACTGTATCATAGAAATTCGAGTAGTTACCAATATATCCTCGTCTATTGATTGGGTGTATTTAGGATAGAGGTGGAGCCTCACACCAATTAGAGAAATACCTTGCTATCGAACACAAGAATAATTATTATTCTAGTCTAAAACTATCCAAGAATATCTCTGGCGCGCAAAATGATTTCCCACGACTCTCGTCTTGCGAAATAGAACTCAGTCTAGTGCAAGCCTATCAAAACAGAACAAACAAAACCTTTTGTGAAACAATCTGAAACAAACACTTTAAATAATAAAACAAGATTTATAAATGCTAGCTAGCATACGTCTGCATTTGATTTTATTCGTTGCTGGGCAATACACCCAATCCCCGCAAAAAACACGTGCGTTCATTTACTTCACCAAAGTTAACCTTCTCTCAAGCGGCCTGCCCACTCACCGCGGTAATTCGCTGAACTCTCCTGCTCACCACGCTAAATCATTGATATCCTCTCCTGCTCACCACGGTAGCTCGCCGAGAGTCTCTCCTGCTCACTATGGTAACTCGCTGAGCTTCTCTTCTGTTCACTGCGGCAACTCGCCGAGCTTCTCTCCTGCTCATCACGGTGACTCGCTGAGCTCCTATCCTGCCCACTCACCGTAGTAATTCGTTAACCCCTCTCTCCCCCCTCACACTCCCCGAGTCTCTCTCATAGCTGCTCACCTCCTTACCATGCTACGTTCTACTAATTTGATTAAACATGCTCACCTAGTTAAATCCGCTTCCAGGGTTATCCGGAAACTGGAGCTATTCGAGACTGCATCCATAAATCAAGAATGTACATAACATAAATAATCATATCTAATTATATTATTATTATTATTATTATTATATTATTATTATTATTATTATTATTATTATTATTATTATTAGCACCGCGTCTTACTACCCGTTCGGGTTATACGCAGTATTAAATAAAACAACGGAAGTGGCAACAAGATGATGTTTAGAAATTTAGCTATAATATAAAATTTACATATATTATTTCTAAATCTATAGATATTCTTAACAGCTTTTTAGTAGCCTTAGCTATATTAATAACTTCCTCTCAAATACCTCTTTATTCAACTTTATATCGGTCACACTCCTTATATAATATGTAAAACGAATCAATATTAACTGTTGCCAACTATGCGTATTTTATTACCAACAAATTGAAATAAGAAACAAATAATTCGGTGTTTTTGTGCAGGTCCAAGCTGGGAGCCCTGCGGATGGTGAACTGCAAAGGGGTGACCTTATCAAGAAGATAGGGGACTATGATGCACGTGATCTTCGCCACGAGGATGCGCAAAATTTATTCAAATCAGCTGGCAACACCATATCCTTGGCCGTGAAAAGGTTCGTGTCTTGCCTTTACCAATTCTTCGAAAGAAACTATCATGCCATACCTGCAAAAAATATCTTCGTGTCTAAGCTCTGATTCAAAGAAACAAGCAGCTGATTCAATTTGGTATTCACTGCATGACTCGTTAAAAAGAGTTATCTAGGTTCTCAAGTCACTCTAGGGGACTCTTTAGGGCTTCCACTGAAGGAAAGGAAAATTCAGAACATTGGATACCTTTAGAAGTTATTGAAGGGGAATATTCATGAATTGGAAGCCCTTTGCCCTAAAATGTACGTATCTTTACTAGTTTTGTTCTTGCAGTGAGAAACTGGCTTTAATCCCGCTAAACCTCCCTCGATAGTATAAGGATATCTAATTGATGGAAAGAGGGGGGACCAGTAAAAAAAAAATATAAATTCTAGATGTACAGTAAATAGCTTAAATTTGTCCACTTGAACATCGTATATCCCTTTCGGTTGATAATAAAACCCATAGCCATCAACCAACAGAACGAGGATATATCTGTGTTCACCCATATTTATAAATCCCTCTAAATAAAAAAAAAAGTTCACGTCTACTACACTTGAATATACCTTTATTTACTGAATTATGAAGGGATTAAAAAAGTAAATGATTTTTTGAACATATTTCATAATATGTGACTAGTGGCTGCGGAGCTCACCACAATGTATTGTTTTTCCAGGAGTGTGGAAGGTCAGACCTTTGCGCCAACCTATGCACCTTTTCAAGAATCAGTAGGGGGCGGTGCTGCTACGACCTTTTCTCAAGAGGTGTTTCAGAATCCCTCTACAAGTACGCTAAACAAAAGTGCGTCCGTTGTATTCCCACCACCATTACCATCTAGCCATCCCAACTTAGCACGTCCACATTCAACGACGCTGTTGCAGACCTGGGCAAATCCTGAGGAAGAAGATAGTTCGCTTTCGAACCAGGTACAGTACTTGAGATTTCTTCAAACAAAAAGGTTTGAATAAGTTAAGAACTATATCGTATTGTATTGCAATAAACCAGGATTGACACTTTTACAATTAATAAAAATCTAGTTTTATTAAAATAGATAGAAAGTAAAATTTTATTTTAGTCTAAGAAATGGTTGTTATTTTTTTTGGCAAATGGATTTATGCAAAAACTATGAAAACTCAATTGAACTATCGCTAATTGCATTAATTTTGAGAAGGACTCTAATAAAAAATCATGATATTTAGTATTTTCCAAGAGACGATTCAGTTACATCCATTCGAAATGGACTTCATTCCAAAATTTCTCAAACAAATAACATTAATGAATGTCCTTAACTATATCCATTGGCATAAATTACCCTAAAGCCTGAACTGTATCAAGTAAGAATGGTCTACACTCCAACATTCCTATAGCAATCAACTCATAGTAAAAATCCTTAATTACATCTACAATGATTTATATCCCCTATTTTTAGCCATTAAGTTTTAATTTGTATGCTTAGGTCTGATAATGCACAAAATAAACATTAAACACAAAATTTGTAAAAGTTCCACTGAACTCCTTAAAATCCACTGGAATTATATATAAAAATGACAGACGCTATTTCGTTAAATGGCTGCTAGAGGACTGAAAAAACCTCAAACTTAGATTATTATATTAATCCAACACATATCTAAAAAAGAATAATAGAAAATCCAAACAAAAAATCTTGAAAAATATTCATTGGAATTATATTCATAAATATAGGACTTCTTCACTTACTGAACGTTCAATACATTTCAACAAAACCAACAATTTTGGGATTATTGCCTAGCACACGTCTGCTTTAGTGCGGCAACATGCTTCTAAATCACTTAACTTGATAGATATGAACAAATTAGGTGTGATATTCTTGAACATTAAACGTAAGCTAGCTTTATGGTAAAATTGGTTTCTCCATCAGATATGAAAGAATTTCTGGACTGCTTTTATTTTCTCCTATATAAGAACTATAGAGAAAATATAGTAAAACTTTAACGAAAGTATTTAATTTATAAACCATGATATAAATCAATGCTTCTTAATAATTATAATAAAATTATTTTTGTCTTAAACCAGGTTACTGTAATACTACTTCACTAGTAGGTCAAAAGGTCACGTCAGAAATACAAATATATGAGTCCTTAGAAAACAGGTTATCATATATTTTAATTTCCTAAATAAAAAATGACAATGAAATATAAGTTTATAAACATTCAGATCTATATAGTAGTATTGTTTCTTAGGTTACGGTGGTAAAAACATGCAGCGTGAGTGGTAGAATCTAGAACCGTGTTCAGGGTATTGACTAGCAATGAGAAGAGACTGTTGGAAAGAACTAGACACGGATGGGAGATTAACATTAGAATGGACCTGAATGAGATAGGGTATATGTATATATATATATAATACACACTATATAATATAGCCATATAGGTATCTATATAGAGGCCTATGACTATCTATATATAATATATATACTATATTATGTATACAGTATATACATAAATTATACATATAGTATATACATACATTAAGTCATAAAATGTAGCATATAAGAAACGATTTCAGTGCACTCTATAAAGTAACTTAACAATATTTCATGTTATTCGGATAGAGACTAGGTGTATTTTATTAGTTTCTTAAAACCAGTTGTATATTGTGATCTTTTATTTTCAAACTAAAATTAAACAAAAGTTTAGTGAAACAACACGTAGGCCTATAATTTGAGTGGTTTGTGTATTTAGTATTACATTTTAGGCTGACATTAGATTGAAAAAGTCCACGTTTGGAGAATTGACACATTTGTGGTCAGACAGTTTTTACTTTCTCTCTATCTTACAGGTAGAGAAAGTATTGTGATCGTCAAAAAAATCGAAGTCGAGATTTTGATGAATTTTGACGTTTCATGACTTCCTGAATCCGAAAAAGTGGTTTTTGAATTTCCGTCTGTCTGTCTGTCTGTCTGTCTGTCTGTCTGTCTGTCTGTCTGTCTGTCTGTCTGTCTGTCTGTCTGTCTGTACCTCCAACTAGAGCCTAAACTATTTTACCGATTGAGCTGAAACTTGATATCTAGGGTTTTCATAGGGTTGCCCCGAGGGGTTTTTGGAATTGGACATCTACCCCTAAAATTAAGGGTAGTTTACTGAAGGGAAAAAAACAGAAAAAGTCGATTTTCTCAAAATCGGCTCTAACGATTTTGATTAAATTTCATTTATGAACATTAATAAATATTCCAAACAAAATGGCTACCCTCAATATTTCGGCAAAATCGCTTTAAGGGCTCCGGTCTGATGCGTAAATTAACATTTTTTATAATAGCTCCGAAACTATTTGAGATATGAAATTACTTAGCATTACAAATATGTATATATATTTATAATACAAATATTTTATTCGAAACATATTTTTATAAAATCAATAATTTTTAATCTATACGCAATTATATATATATTTTTAGCTTTTTGGACATTAAAGCTTAAGTATTGCGATCGTAAAAAAAACTAACCTGAAATGTTGATGGATTTCGACGTCTCATGACCCCCGAACCCTAAAAAATAGTCTTTGCAATGCCGTCTGTCTGTGTGTCTATTAAAACTTAAAATTAAGGGTAGTTTACTGAAGGGCAAAAAGAGAAAAAGTCGATTTTCTCAAAATCAGCTCCAACGATTTTGATTAAATTTCATTTATGATCATTAATAAATATTCCAAACAAAATGGCTACCCTCAATATTTCGGCAAAATCGCTTTAAGGGCTCCGGTCTGATGCGTCAATTAACATTTTTTTAAATAGCTCCGAAACTATTTGAGATATGAAATTACTTAGCATTACAAATATGTATATATATTTATAATACAAATATTTTATTCGAAACATATTTTTATAAAATCAATAATTTTTAATCTATACGCAATTATATATATATTTTTAGCTTTTTGGACATTAAAGCTTAAGTATTGCGATCGTAAAAAAAAAACTAACCTGAAATGTTGATGGATTTCGACGTCTCATGACCCCCCGAACCCTAAAAAATAGTCTTTGCAATGCCGTCTGTCTGTGTGTCTATTAAAACTTAAAATTAAGGGTAGTTTACTGAAGGGCAAAAAGAGAAAAAGTCGATTTTATCAAAATCGGCTCCAACGATTTTGATTAAATTTCATTTATTAACATTAATAAATATTCCAAACAAAATGGCTACCCTCAATATTTCGGCAAAATGGCTTTAAGGGCCCCGGTCTGATGCGTCAATTAACATTTTTTTAAATAGCTCCGAAACTATTTGAGATATGAAATTACTTAGCATTACAAATATGTATATATATTTATAATACAGATATTTTATCCGAAACATATTTTTATAAAATCAATAACTTTCAATCTATACGCAATTATATGAATTTTTTTTAACTTTTTGGATATTAAAGTTTAAGTATTGCGACCGTAAAAAAAAACTAACCTGAAATGTTGATGGATGTCGACGTCTCATGACCCCCGAACCCTAAAAGATAGTCTTTGCAATGCCGTCTGTCTGTGTGTCTATAAAAACTTAAAATTAAGGGTAGTTTACTGAAGGGCGAAAAGAGAAAAATTTGGTTTTCTCAAACTCTACTCAAACGATTTTGATTAAAATTCGTATCTAGGCGTTGATTAAGATTATAAATAAACTGGCTATTTTCATTTTCCTATGAAAATGATTTTTAGGGTACATTACAGAAGCGTTAATTTCCGTATCTCCACAACTATTGGAGAAACTAAACAACTTATCATTGCAAAATTGTAGGACTATCAGAAATAAAAAAAATTTATTTGACATATATTTTTATAAAAGCAGCAGTTTCTGAGATATTTGCAAATATATTAATACAATTTTGTGAGCTTTAGTTGTAAACATATACTACTTAAGTCTTAACGCAATAATTCTCCAATGCCATAGAGTAATTAAATATAAGTATCTAAAAAAGTATGTTATTTTTCCTTAAATCTCTTAGGAGAAATGTTTGCATAGCAATGATCTATCTCCATTTTAGACTCAATAGTCAATATTTACATTTTTTATTGGTCAAAATGTATAAATGAATAATTAAATATCAATGCGATGACTTGAAGATCTGCAACACCTTTTAAAATGTTAAAATTTTAACCAGAAATCGAAATTTTAATACGAAGTGTTGACCCTTGTGGAAGACATTAAACTGTTTGAAATGCTCTTAGGTGGACAAAGATGCGCCTCTTTTCTCATTGATTCTATATCATTGTATATTTTTTTATGCGTGTTCTTATGTGGAGTGGTGATGATACAATGTACATTATTCCGTTCAGAAATCTTAGGAGTTTATAGAAAGAGAGAGAAAGTCTGTGCGGTGTGCCGTACCATTTATTTTAATAGAGTGATCTGTTGCAATTTCTGAATGGATAGGTTTTAACTTTTATTTATTAAATATTAAATCATGAACTGATTTTCATTTATGGTTTTAACGATATACATATTGAATATTAAGTATACAAATATCAAGTGTAAACAAGGTTGAAAAATAATTTCAAAAGCCTTGTAAGATCAGCCAATCATGAGTAAATAAATTTTCCATGGGTGTCCGTTAAATATTATTGATCTTGATAATCATTTAATTAATAGCAACATATTTATTCACTGTCTCGTTTGGCTTTATAATTTTATTGGAAGTCAATGTAAATATAAAGTTTATTTAGATCAACAGGTGAATTAGTTTATTTTTGATTTAAAAGTTGTGTTAAAATCAAAATAATTTATAATATCTGATTAGATTAAAGTAAAATAATAACATGCTTTTTGGTTAGGCTTATTGGTTAAGTAAATTAAGATGTCAGTGGCATCCCAAATATTTTACTTCAGACTACATTGTGTTGACTATTATTTCTGTAATTTTTTTCCGATTAGGAATTTTACGGGAACAATTGATGTGTATAACGGTATACATTTAGAAAATAATTTAATATTTGTCTTAAAATTTAGCTTATACATTTGTTAAATTTTAAATGTTTTATTATAATTTTTCTACTTCATTATGTTTTAAGCTTTTATCAAAATATGAAGGGGCGGGAAGAAAATTCCCATATTGCCTCTTTATGGGTGAGCCGTTGTGAGTTGTTATATTTTAACATACATTGAAAAATGAGACCTGGAAGCGTAATTTGAACCTGAGAAATGTGGCTTAGCATACCAAAACACCGGGTTTAATTCCTGTGTCCTGGTGTTCATTTATTTTATTTAAATAGATGTTTGTGAATATTATTTAACATTACCAAAGGTTAATTTCAATTAATTAATTTGTTAAAGTATACATTAAAAAAAGCTTATATGTATATATATGTATATATATACTATTTTTGTTGAAATTTAAAATCTGTTGTTAAAATAATTTTAAATTAATTGTGTCCAGAGCTTTGGCCTGTTCGCACTTTTCATACTTGTTTTCAAATTACAACTTTGTTTTATTTATTAGAGTTGGGTTGAATTAACTATTTTACGAATCCAAATCTCCAATTAACCTTCGAATCCAGAATCCGAATCTTGTAAAGAATTATGAACATGAGAGGAACCACAAATATAATAGGAAACACAAATAGTAACTAAATGTTAACATTCTTTCCTATAATCCATTCATGAAGGGTCAAATATCTAAGCTTATATGTTTGCCAATTACGGTTATAGCCGCATCTAAATATGATTGTTTAAATTGAAAAATTACATTTTTGACATGGGAATTGAACCCGGGACTTTTGCTTTAGTACGCCCAAATTCTAACCGTTGAGCCATCCAGGAATTGTCCCATGCCCAAGGTCATTCTTCACTTGTATTATATATATATTCGATTCCCGTGCCCAGGTGTCAGCTTTCAATTTTAAAAATATGCATACATGCAGTTAAGTGTTAAATTACTGGTCTGGGGTCTGGTTGTGGAATTAATCCTATAATTATAAATGGTTTGGAACCACAAATAAGCTTTATTAGAGAGTTCTTGAACACATTTCTTTTAAATACTGAAAAAATTTCTATAAATGATTTTATTTTCAAATCTGAAATTTTCTCTAATCCTTGAATCTCGAATATCTTTAAGGATTCGATGGATTTGAGGTATTCAAGGATTCGAGGTCTTATTCCTAGATTTTTAATAGGGTTAACCCACAGGCTCATCGATACGTGTCTATCTGCAGTTACTTTAAAAACATTTGTAATTTAATCTCCGTTTTGATTTGCGTATCTCGTTGTTTGAGTCATTGTTTTTACGGTATGGTTTGTGTTGTCTCTCAATTTCTTTAATTATTTGTGAAAGGTACTTAAGAGATAGGGATATGGTATAGTGAGGGGGAATGGATAGATCTAGCTTAGTATTTGTTATTATTAGTATTAGCACCGCGTCTTACTACCCGTTCGGGTTGTACGCACTTACGCTAATGTGTAATGGTAAGGTGATTATGAGATGAAATGGAGGAACTACAGTTTAACGTGAAATCCAAACCACGGTGGATTCCTGGCATTCCGCACATTCACAAGTTGTGATTAATACACGTCTTGTCAGAGGTGAAAGAGGGGTTTGTCAATTAGATAAATCTGTGCCGTGACCGAGGATTGAACCCCGGACCCCCAGCACACAAGTCCGACACCTTACCCCTAGACCGCCAGGTCACCCTCAGTATATGGATAAGTTACAATGAGGTAAACTGATTAGAACAAGATCAAGATAACGATAGGGTGTAAAGAGGGGGACTAGATAGCACTAACTCAAGATAGGGTTAGGGTGTAATGAGGTGGACTGCATAGAACTAGCTCAATATAAGATAGATAGTTCTAGCTCAAGATAGGGATAGGTGGCGTACTTTTGTAAGTGCATCAATAAACTTTCGAGCTACTAATGTCAGAGAGTAAGTAAGTAATATATATTTAATATACACACATATAATGATATAATTTTAACCACTCTAATCTGGTAGGGATGAGGAAGGAATTGTTTTAGAGATAATCTAACCGCATTTTCGTAAAAGGAGAGTGAGAAAAAAATTAGGGAAAACCACCCTCTCTCAACCCGACCATGATTCGAACCTTGATCTCCCCGTCATCAACAAGCCAGACCAACGAGAGAGTGACGTCACTGAAGCGGGTAAGTATATCTTAATTAGGGGGATATAGAATGGCAAAACCACAGAGAAACATAATTTAATAAATACTTTTGTCAACCCAGCTGAGATTCAAACCTTACCTACCGCGTAGTAGGTAGTTTACTTTATTACGAGCTTGGTATTTTAGCTTGTGTGAAAATATCACTTTGTGTGACCACTCGGTCTTTGGCTATAAACCATAAATAAGCTTTACGTTGATAGTTTAATTCAATTGCTGTTAGATTAATAGGCAAAATGTTGTGTAAAGTATTATTGAAACTTGCTATTAATGTGCTATAGTTTTTGAAACGGAATTTTTACTGTGGAGCCCAGTAAATATAATAAGTTTCCCCGTCAGAAGCACTGAGTCATCATTATTTAAAAGTTATAACTTTACCTCAACCCGCTAAATTTTATAAATAAACACTCAATGTTCAGCTAAGTCAAGTCATAATACACGCATCAGTAACATCATATTACTCGGTAGTTTGGTGCAAACATTTATTATGTGAGCGCTTTTCTTTCTACCTAACGTTCGTTACGAACTTCCTGGCTTTGCGAAACTATTCCCAAAATAGAATTTATTGACCTCTGTCGTTTGATGTGAACTTCGAAAATAAAAGTTGTTGTTGTATTCATTTTGAATGTAGGGACATTATTATGATCATAAATTGTCTTGATGTCAGAAGTTTGGTTTGAGGGTCTAAAGTATGAAATGCTTTCCAGAAATTTCAATCACTCAAAATATTGGAGCATTACTCTAAAAATAGATCCTATTGACGTCAGAGGTGACATTTCATCCACATTCTTCGACGATTGCAGCAGCTAACAAACACCAATTCGTTGCTACAAGACGTGAATTACTCATCGTTGTTCTCATTCCAACGTGCCACCACCATGGTTCTACATTTCATTATTCAAACAATGCAATATAAATTATTACTCCCCAAATAAAATAATATAGTCGCCCTCTAGCCAAAAGCTTTGGAAGATTTTTTGAAATTAGAAGGGGGGTCAACTGATAAAAGTGTCCGGGTGCTCTCTTCTTGGCAAATTTTAAGCCCTAAGTGAGCCTATAATATATTTGGAGAGTTTTTTTGTGCGCCTTTCTTTGCCATAGTTATAAATGAGAACATGATAAGAATAATGGTCAGTAAATAAAAACTTATAGCAGAAATAACTCTAAGACATTCACTTGATTTTAAACAAATTTCTCTTGTTTAGTGTTGTAAAAATAGTTTAAATATTACATGCATATTAGAAAAATATGTACCTGTTTCGGTGGCCACATAGTCTGAGGAGTCACTCTCGTGTTAGACTATACAGCCGTTGACAGGGAGATCAGGGTTTTAATCCCGGTCGGGTGTACTGAGGATGGTTTCTACAAAATTGTTTTACACTCTCCCTCCACGCAAATGCAGGCGCAATTCATCTTAATTCAACCTTCTTCCTCCCTAACTAATTAGGGTAGTTTGTACATATGCGTATAGCCTTAACAGGTAGTAAGGGTTTAAAATTGTACCATCCCCCCACTAGGTTTTTCCACTGCACTAATGGACCCTACAGTCCAATTCAGAGAGAAAGAAACAATTTTGACAGTTACAAAATATACTAAAACAAGTTATATATATATATATATATATATATATATATATATATATACGTCAAGTTATATGATTTGGAGCCTTCACTTTTGATAGATAATATCAATACCTTTAAAACAAAACTAAAATGAATCGTACGGCTTTTATCTTAAAATATACATTTAATACAAACTCGTAAGAGTTATGAAACGAAACAATAAGTGTATACATTGTTGTAGAAACATTACTCCAAAGATCATAAATGAACTAATATACACTGTTATTTACTTAATCAATGGCATTAGGAGCTAGGAACAGTGTAACAGAAAAATTGATAAAAGAGGAATATCTTTGTCCACCAAAGAGCATACGAATT
This sequence comes from Timema podura, assembly GCA_033556935.1. NCBI lineage: Eukaryota > Metazoa > Arthropoda > Insecta > Phasmatodea > Timematidae > Timema > Timema podura. The sequence continues at coordinate 97,384,837 of JAVRXN010000010.1, read as the reverse complement.
AAATTAATTTTAAAATACCTGAATTAAAACGTATATATAGTTGCTTATAGATCAGATATTATTGATTTTATAAAAATATATTTCAAATAAAAGATTTGTATCTTTAATATTATTACAACTTGACAGTGAAAAGATATTTCGTATCTCAAATAGTTGCGTAGAAATGATGAAAACTTGAAAATTCCCCTTAGGTAAAGTACCCTCAAAGTTTTTTTCTTGAAAAAAATGAGAGTTCCTATTTAGTTTATAATAATAAATAGTGTCTAGATATAAGATTTAATCAAAATCGTTAGAGTTAATTTGGAGAAAATCGATTTTTTTCTCTATTTTCCCTTTCAAGTAAGCTACCCTTAAATTTAGGGTTAGATATTTAATTCCAAAAATTCTTTGGGGGGACGTTATGAAAACCCTAGATACAACATTTTAGCCATATTGGTAAAATAGTTTCGGCTCTAGCCCAAGGTATAGATATACAGCATCAAGAAAACCACATTTTGGTTTCAGGGGGTCATGAAACGTCGACATTTATTCAAATATCCAGTTAGAATTTTTTGTCGATCACAATACTTTCTCTCCAAGGTGTCGAGAGAAAGTAAATATAGTCATTTAATATGAATGTTGACCACAAATATAATGTTTGTAGTTTCTAAAAGATCCTTATTACAAGAAACCCACTATAACTTTCAAGCAAACGCGCGCGTGAGCAAACTTTAGAAAGCAGGATATGTATTGGTTCCGTTCCCCAATCAAACATTTTAAGGTTCCGATACTGATTCCAGTTAGAGAAAAATAAAAGATTCTGTTATATTCGGTCCTTAATTAGGTTCCGGTTATTTTAAAATAATAAATCATAACTCAACAAAGAAAAAAATCGACTGTTTCAAAATAAATTAAGTTAATGAAAGGAGGGCATAGAATTCATCTATACAAATTTTGAACACTTAAAAACTAATAAGAACCTTTATGGACTTAAAAAAATACATCGATTCAAATTCGGGTTCTGGTTCTTAAATAATTTACTTTTTAGGGTTCCTGTTTCGGTTCTGTTTCTTTAAAAAAATAACTGTTAATTACTGGTTCCTGATTCTGATTCGAATCCCTGCTAGAAAGTAATCATGAGATCGATACCTTGATTTTCTCAAGAATTGACATTTGTAACAACTTTTAGAAAAACATACATTTTGCGGCAAACATTGATAACATGTTGCTATATTATTAATGCTAGTTTATATTATAATTCCTATCCAAAGTTACAGTAGGAGATCACATGACTTGACTTTTTTCTCTCTATAGTATGGTTATGTATGACCGGTAGGGGCATGACATCCAGGTTAGGACTATTAGCCGCTCTGGTGGCACAGAACTTGACGTATGAATACGTGAAAGTAGATTTAGTATATTTTCTTATCTATAAGATATCTCAATTTGTATGAAAATTGGGGCTATACGCACTTTCATGGTGGTACCACCTTTTTTTGTAAATTCCACCTTAATAACCCTTACAACCTTACCCTTAGTGTTCTGTTTGTTTTTTGAACCACGTGTTACTTGCCGTTTGGTCTCTCCACATATTTATGCTAATGGTTTTGGACGAGAAAGTTAGAATTTAGAGGAAATGTACCCGAATTTGCATGAAGGAGTGGGAAACCATTTAGGAAAAACCACTCTCAGTACACCCAACTGGGATTCAAGCTCGAATCTTCAAATCCCGGTTCTACTAGGGGTGTTTGTTCCTATTTGGTTTCCCTCTCAATTTACACAAATGAGGGTATATTTCCTCTAAATTTTACCCCACTCGTACCAAACCACTAGCGTAGTTATGTGGATATCCCGGACGAGTAGTTAAAACGTGGTAATTTTGAAAGTAAATAATCTAAAGCAGGATTTTTCCACAGCTGTGAATGAGCATATAAAAGCGAGAAGAAAAAAATTGAGGAATAAAAATCAATCTTTTTAAATTCATGATAGACATTATTTTCAAAATAGCACAATTATTAGAATTTATCTATTGAACTTTTAAACACACGATTAGTAATTTTTTTAACTATAAAGTCTCACCTTAAAAACCGATGGTTTGACTTGACAGTTTTTAGCGCCTGGTTTAGTGTGCCATGAGGTAAAAAGGTTGAAAATCGCTGCTTTAAAGACATGAAATGGAGAAACATATCAGGATAAACTTGTGAGACTGTGACTAGGAGGTGGGTAGGGGGAAGTTGGAAAAGTTTTGTGTCATATACATTGCGTTTAACCTGGAAATTATCTGTCTTACCTTGATTGACTAAACTATGGCCCTATATTATTAGCTGAGCCATAGATGAACCAAGCAAAACAAGCTTGCTACATTCCAATTCCATAAGAAGAACTTTTTCTAACAGCTATAAAAGTTACTAGATCAGCTTTTTCGTATTCATACGCCAGTCATACATACAGATATCACTTTTGATAGACATTATATTTATCAATAAAAAGCACTTTTTTGTTGCTAACCAAGACTAACATGTTTGTATTTTCCAAAGATTTCTTCCTACCACAATCCTACTACTAAAGTGTTTGTCTACTGATCTAAGGGACCCGGGTTAAATTCTTGTCATGGTCAAAAAATTGATCATTGTTGAAATGTGGGTGTACCCTTTCACAGTGATGAATTAACGGCCGGGGGGCTGGGTGTTGTGTCTGTTCTAGATTTAAGTTATTTTTATAAGTCGTGTGCTGATATAATAAGACAGTTCATAAAGTGAACTTTAAAGGAAAAAAATAAATCCTAATATATCTTTCAAGTTATTGGAGGGTACGTCGTAAAACTTTAATACATCTTGAGACAATCGCTGTGTTTAGTTTGTATGTTGAACTTTTTACAAGTGTTTATTAAAATTTTGTTATTTCATAACTAAAACACGATGTATAAATATTCTCTAAATATGATTTAATAGGTAAAATATTATTTAGTGTATCAGAAAGTAAACATAGAGTATAATTTATTATAATGATCAATATTTTACACCCCTCCGTCCCTTCTTCCTCAAAGGATACTCATCGATATTAATTGACGAGGACTGTAAATAGCGTCTTACTATCTTCGGGACTATCCGCTCATTAATTATTCTTTTTAGCACCACGTCTTACTACTCGTTCGGATTATAAGTTTATATGCTAAGTTACGCTAATGTGCTAGTGATGCGAAAGGTTGAATTTAAAGGAAGTGTTCCACATTTGTGTTGAGGTAGAGTGGAAAATAACTTAGGAAAAAAAACCTCAATACACCCTACTAGGATCAAACCCCTATTTCCGCGTCAACGGCAATCTAGTCTATTGTGAGAGTGATACCTTAGATCATTGAAGTCCATTTGGCAACCCGCAGGCTAAATACGGCCCACGCTAACTTAAAATGTTGCCCTCACAGCATCCTATAGTAAAATTAAAAAGAAACCCTCGTTGAAAGATGTGAAATAGCTAATGATTCAGTATATGGCTAAGTTGTTTTGTGAAAATGAGTGTGCTTGCATATTTCATTATATATTTTTGAGAGATTAATAAAGTTATTACTGACAGTAAGATTTTAACGATTCTATCAACCAAGTATTGAAAGTAATTGTCAATTAGTATTAAGTTTTATTTGTAGGTCTATATTAAGTTTATGGGATTATCAAATATATATTTAGCACGTGGTGTAAACTGATAATCAGATTTGTACTATGGGATGGAAAACTTTGGATCACCCTGCCTTAAACCATAAGGCCACCGAAATGGGTCTGTTTAAAATTAATGGGTGAAAAGGGTAGAATTTAGAAGTAATGAACTCGTGAAAAGAGAGTGGAAAATCGTTCAGGAAAATACACCCTCAGAACATCCGTGCGGGATTCGAATGATGACCTCCTCTTCGCCAGCAAATTATTAAAGTCTTTGCTTACTTCTTTGTACGTGTTATTACCTGTGATTGTCTCTTTATAAATATACCTTTGTTAAAAATTTGGTGTGATACCATTGATTCCAATATATTTATAAAGACAAATTTACGAAAGAGTTTGAAATGTTTTCTAAACACGTGAGTCCTAGCCGACCAAAATGCTGATGATAGAAATACCCCAAGTTTTGAGCTGATATTTGGTTTTGTTTATTTTTACATTCAACTCTTAGAAGCTATTACGCCTCTTTTTTAATGATGTATATACCTCTTATATAAGAGAAGGTGTGTATATAATATTCGTTTTGGAGTAGCACCAACAGTGATGGGATCCATAACGCTTTAGCTCTAATGAGATGGAGTGCTATGTTAACATGCTAAGGTAGAATGGTAGAGATTTTGAGTTAAGGGCAGTGTTTTTGCAATTTTTATAGCAAAAAACTTTTTTTGGTATAATAAATCAAATATTTTTCCAGTAGAAAATTAAGTTTAATTTTCTTCAAATGGTGATATCAACGGTTCTTGAGAATACCTGTTATAGAATTTAGTGACAACTTTCTCTCTTCATTTAAAATGTTTTGTCATCAAATGTCATTAGCCACATGACAGATATTCAACAACTGTTGATATCACCATGTGAATAAAATTAAACTCTATGTTTGTACTAGGGCAAAATTTTATTTATATTAGTCAAAAATAAGTTTTGCTATAAAAACTCCAAAAACAATGGCCTTTTCTCGCGAAAGTCGTAAACTGACCTCCTCTCACCAATATCCAATCTCCACAGTAAAGTACAGAAAACAAAATAATTTTTTACAAGCAAAATATGTCAACACAGTTTACTATATTTCTTAAATAGTTTTAAGCATAAGCATTTTAAAATTCACGGCCTGTATCGGTGGAGTGTGGGCTAAGGCGTCACTTTCATCTGGTCTAGCTTATTGGAGCTGGATAGGTCATGATCCTTGAGTTGTTGTGGGTTTTTTTTTTAAAAAAAGGCCTTTTACTCTCTCTTCACGCAAATGTGTAAAAATTTCCTTTATATTATACATTTCTCATTTATACTCATTTGTGTAAATATGCGAATAGTCCCGAAGGTAGACCCTAGTAAAATGCAGTGCACAATATTTAATCACATCACTTCTACATTCTGTAACCTATCCTTTAGATTATATAGCTTAGTTCACAAATAGCTAGCCCATAGGCATTAAAATAATACTAATTAAAATATAATCTCAAGTTATTAGCTATGTATTTAGTAAGCCTGTTTTGTGCAGTTTATTGGAAGTTTCCTCTTAATATTCTGGCAACGTTGCGTGCTATTATTGGGCGCTTATGTATAGGAAAAGAGAGGGGAGTTGGCAACGCCGAAGCGAATTACCTAGAAGACATGCAAACGTTTATTTCTTCCTCCTTTTCTGTTAGTGAAACTACCATCCAAAGAAAATACATTTACTCACAAGATTTGAAAAATAAAATGTCACAGCTAACACAACGACAACAGTAGGCAAATATATAGACCTGATTCTGGTAGGTAGTCGGTTTTTTAAGGTCTTATTTCATACCAGAATCTTAGTTCATTGTAGTATTTTGGTTGGACAAAAGGCCTTCCGGAATGACAGCAGGAAGTCCATTCTAGAAGGCCTTTTGTCCAACCAAAATACTACAATATAGTAGCGTTCGGGTACCAAACAAGGACTTCCAGAACTGTCTTCCTACCAAAATCAGAGTATAGCAGGCTTAATGTAAAAATAAAGAGGTCCCGGGTTCGATTCCCGTGTCCAGGTGTCTTTTTCAATTTTCAGAATATGATATCTAGATGGAGTAATCCTCACTAAAAGCATAAATAATAGCTTTGGCTATTTGATTCTTAATGTAAAAACTATTAAGAAGCTCCTAATTGCAGCAAGAAAGCACAAAACTATATAACGAAAGAATTTTTTTCTTAGCGTATGCCACCAGGCTTTGTCGGCTAAACGACATTCCTGGTCTTCTACTGGCAGTGAAGGATATGTAACTGTCTCCTGAGGTTGAGCCACCATGTAAGTGCGGTTACTTCGTCCCAATTAAGGAATGGATTGATAATATAATGATTACATGATGCAAACCTAACTTAAGTCTAGTTAATCAGATCATGACAACCATAAGAACAATTCAAAAATACCTATGGTACCATCGGGAATTAAACCCGGGACCTCTAGATTAGTAGTAGGGAGTGCTGACCACTAGACCAAGAGGACGGAATTACGAGAGTAAGTATAGTGAAATATTTTAACTTATGTTTTCGAGGATGATAGTAGCAACATTGGGGAGAATTCCCCTCCCCACCCCCGTACTTGTTAACAGTAGGTTTATATTATTATTATTATTATTATTATTATTATTATTATTATTAAGCACCGCGTCTTACTACCCGTTCGGGCTATACGCTTAAGTACTAATTACGCTAATGGATTAGGAATTGGGAAGGTTGAATAGAGGAAGTAAACCCGCATTTGCGTGGAGGGAGAGTGGAAAACCATTTAGGAAAAACCACCCCCAGTTCACCCGACCGAGATTCGAACCTCGATCTCCCCGTCCTCGGCAGTCGGGCTCAACACGACTAGCGCGTTAGCCAACTACGCCACCAAGGCCGGGTAGTAGGTTTATAGATAGTGGTTCATTTACTTGACCTGTTTCAAATCTGGAGCCAATGTTCTCGTTCGATTTATGAAAACGTTTCAGTGAGAATCATTGTGGAATCCAGTAAGGCCTTCGTCTGTGAGCGGATAGGGCGAGGATGCATGCGAATTTAAAATTTAATTCATATGTATAACTAAAAAAAAGGAAACTCTCAAGCTAAAATAAGAAAAGAGAATAATGGGTCCATACCTTAGAATTATGAAAGTTTTGCCTTTAATATCAAATGAATATGTTGTCAGTTTTCAACTCAAACGATTTAGTTTTTTTAAATAGATAAAATAATTAGCAAGGGGCGGATAGGGAGCACGGACCCCTAGCACCCGCCCCCCATAACTTCAATCCGCCCATGGTGAGAAGTGATTGTTGAAAATGAGAGGAAAGTCGTAAACTGACCTCCTCTCACCAATATCCTTTTTTTTATATAAACTATGGCATTTATGAGATAAAAAATTTAATAGCTGCTCGTATCAAACAAACTTTAAACAAAATATTCTCAAATACGTTTGCATAAATAGTGTTTTTAGAGAAAAATAACTATCTAAGAAAATCTAAGAAACGTGAATATTGAAGCTATCTTCGTTTTTCCTTCTTTAAAACGTTAGCCACATATAGGGTTTTGCTTTCTAAATAATTAAATTATTTCATTATCCAGTGTCATTCGTAATTGTAAGAACTTTTTGAAAATTTGGTTTTATGAATCTGGGAGATTTGGCCACTTTATCCAAATAATGCAGCAGTTCAATTGAGCGCTTCTTGATTGAAAAGGTTCCTAGTAGCCAGCGGGTAGGACTTTGCAGATGACGTCAAAGGAAGAGTTAGGACGGGCCTCCTTTCGATGAAAGATGGGTGGGGTAGGTGGAAGGGGGGGTTCCTTTGGGATGAAGCGACCGTGGTGGGTGACGGGAGGTGTGGGAAACATATCTCGGGCAGGCAGGCTGACCCATTTAGTTGGCGTTTGGTCGAGGTATATGGAGGATGGCGATGGCTACTCGCTCAAGGCCTCAAGACGAGTCTGCGGCGTACTGGGTGAGCCTGCAATGACTCTAGTGACACTGACAGTTGTAGACTAGTGACTAGCATGGGACGATTACAAACAGATAGTGACAGTTTAGAACTGCCAGTAGTGACATTAGTAGAACTGCCAGAAATGATAAGCTTAGAGGATCAATTCAGAGAACAAACTGTCAACTACTTTTACCAAACTAAAAGAGCTTTACTATAAAGGGTCACCCATAAACCACCTAACGCTGTTGAAAGGGGGTGAACTCTAATGTATACATGGTGTTACATGGGGGGAGGGGGGGTATATCAGTGCTATGAACACAGATCTTATACTTAAATTATAACGATGAAAAAAAATATAATTGTTCAGCTTTTCACCGTTAATAAGCACCTTTATAGATAACTATAGCCTAATGATATAATGACAGTCACTCTTGATGTGAAGAGTTACGTAAAACAGGTTGGAGGGGGGAGGCGTCTGGCTAAATGTGTACTTGGTGTTACATGGTTTGGGAGGGGAGGGGGAAGGGAGGGTAAAAAATGAGGAAAAACGTTACTTGGTTTATGGATGATCCCTAACAAGAAACATAGAATAATTTATAGCTGCTAGAACATTTCCAGCTTCCACCAGGCGAAAAAGGAAATCTGAATTTATTGGTTGCACTAGTTAAGTTGACATTAAGGATGTTTAAGGACATTGTGTGATATTTACTTACTGAAATGACGTCACACATGACTATTTAACATTCTGGCCATGTTAAGATATTTGACTAAACTGCAGGATGTTTCACTCGCTCTCAGCCCCTAAGTTTCCCTTATAACCAAAGCCCGGATTTTGATGACATGTCCTCTTTTTTTGGTCCATCAGAGACAATGTTCATTTGTACATAAACTTTGTTCATGATCGCCTGGTTGTAGAAATGTATATTTTATAGGTCATTTTTTGGCCATTTTTGGCCATTTAAATTTTCGTGTCATGTATCTAGCTTTTATTGTTTAATCAATCATTTTTAAGCATTTTTTTAAAAGTAAATTTAAAATTGTTTGAAAATGACTCTAAAAAGGTTTTATATATACGAATTATCCGTACTTTGATAAAACATTAATATTCAAACATCAGATATTTTACCACATACTTGACTGAAGAAATAATGTGCGAGTCCAAATGTAACTTGGTGCCCCTTTACCTGTGTGCTTATAAAATCCACATTACTGTTGAGACCTTCACTACACCTTGGAAAGGGTTGCAGGGGGAGGGGAGAGCAATTTTTAGAGTTCAAATGAACTTTGTACCGTCTTTACATTGTTTTGAGTCACTCACTATACCATGTCTGAAAAGGGCTGCAGGGGGGTGGGGAGCTATGCCTTTTAAAGCAAATATTTATATTCCAATGTTAAGTAGAACACATGATTTTAGATGTCAAAAGATTCTAAAATGCATAGTCTTTTTCATTTATAAAGGTCAGCTTCAATATTAGTGCAACAATGTTGGTAAAAAATCATAAAAAGTAAAACATTCTATTGATTAATCTAACTTGCTCAAAATGCCATGTTTACAAAACAAAATCGAAATAACATGCGTGAACAGAATATCGTAAAAAACTTCTCAATTATTACTTGCTCAAAATGCATTCACAAATCATAAAAATCCTCAACATTTATATAGATTTGTGTGACGTTCTGGTATCTGCGAACATTCCTCTGTGGAAACTGATCAATGTTAAACTAAAGGATTTGCTGGGACTGTATACGGTTCATTCTATTCCAGAAGAGTCCACACCGAGGAAAAACTGGAAATGGACAGACCAGGAGAGATATTTTTACTTACGTTTATAATGTAATAAATACATCATATTATGGAATTTCAATCAAAATGTTGGCCCTGCTTATAACATTCAAACTAATGGCACGTAAGTGGTGTATGAGAAGCACTCAGGGACCGGGAGCGAGTGAAACATTCTGTATTACTCTCGACTGACATAGTCACGGAAAGCGGTTGGAAGCCTATTGCCACTTGTTTTATCCTTATCTTTGTTAGTACCTACTGTTTTTCTAATCGACGGCGAGTTCCAACAAACAAACAGATATCTTGGCAGGACTCAGCAATTACTACTATTTTCCAGTCCTTTATTTTAATCCACACATTCAATAAATAATTTAATAACGATGTAATCCAAGGGAATGAAAGAATGAGGCGGTTATATTAGAGGAAAAGTTTATGCAGAGGGATCATTACAATAAAAACTCTTAAATGCTCCCGGTCAGAGTTCGAATACCATTTTCTATCAACGACGACAAAGTGCATCGCAAATCTAATTCTTTAGAGCACTCCACCCCCTGGGACTCATTCCACCCTCTTGAAGATCATTGCGTGACTATGGAAGGAATCGTAGAATTAATGATGTTTCATTCCGTGTCCCGTGTTTCGTACCTTACTATCCATTTGTGCTATCCCCATATTTACACTAAATGGAATATAGAGATGGAGAATAATTATAGGAAGTGTGTATGCATTGGCGTGGCGGGACAGTAGGAAATCACTATAAAAAATACCTCAATACACCCAGCTAGAATTCGAACACCATACTTCACGTACTCGGGAAACCAGACAATACGAGACTGACACCTTACCCCACGTTTCTACCAGTGCAGGTAACAGCACGTAATAAAACATAATAAGTGATATTAATATAAAAGTATGTTTTAAAACAAAACAATAACGAACTTTTGTCTTAACGAGCTGTTGACTAATGTAGGTGAGTATAGCGTCTAGCTATTTATTTAAAGGTCTTGGGTTAGATTCCCAAAAGCTTAAGTGAAAAAACTGTCTGAGCTTGGTATCAGTGCAAAATTGAGCTCATTAAGTTTTATTAAATGGACTGTGCGTAGTTTGGCCACCATGTTTGTTCTAGAATGAGGTCAGGATGATTCGAAAATAGCCAACACACTGGCAATGCTACTTTGATTAATAAAATTTGCATTCATATAATTTGTAACTTTGTTAAATTTTCTTTTAGTACCACACAATATTTTGTGTTTATGATACAAGAATTATTATTTCAATTTTAAATAGCAGCTCTGGTGGTTTTTAGCCTTCATTTTATTTGGTGGTTTGGCAAGGATCATAACACTTTACTTGCATTGATTACACTTGGTTTATTTAAAGTGTTTAGAGTGTCCTCGTTAAATTACCCAACATTGGAAGAAAAAAGAGGTATAACTTATGACCTCTAAAAAATTTAATTGACTTGTTCAACATTCAAAATCGGTTACGCTTGAATTTTGGAAGGTAGACAATTGTAAGAAAATATTTACTGTAAATGATTATTTCCCCACTTTCCCTAAATAATCTAGCATTTCTTGGAAAAAATATTAATAGCTGAAGTCAGTAATATTGTAAATAATATTACAGACACTTCATCAAGATCGGTTTAATAATGTGTAAGATAAAATTATAATATTTTATACGAATATTACGTTGTTTTTATTACTATGACGATCTATTAGTGTACTTCACGCTCTCTATAATTTCATAGAGTACATCAAAATATTACTTAAAAACTACCTTAGCATAGGACAGTATTATGATATTACACACCCAGCCTAATGACTAAATATTTAGATAAAATGACGAACCCATATACAGATAGTAAATATCTCTAATAAAACCACCCGGAATTGAATTAATTAAAAATGTCATTATTTTAAAAAACAATAGCTTAATATAGATTAACAACAAATCAACTTGAGTTCACCGAGCTTAAAATTACTTATTCTAATTTTAACCTAACTTAACAGAACTAAATTTAGTTCAACTAGATAAAGATTAAACGAAGTGAACTTAGCCTTACTTTGTTTATCCTACTTAGATCAATCCAAATCAACTAAATTTGTCTTAGTTACTATCTTAAAATACAGTCCTTGTGTTTATTATATGTAGCATAATTGTGGCTACAGGGTACAAAGAAAAATAAATAGGTAATTTATAAAAACCTATTATTCAAAAAAGTTTCATCTTTGACATCAGTAGAACGCTGTTTCATATTTTCAATAAACGAAATGTATAATAGATAGCTCAATAACACAACCGATATAAATGTTTTTCATTTAATTGCTCATCTCAAGTGATTTGTATTTAAAATGCTAGGCAATTGATCAAATACCTAGAGAGAATTTTTTTTGACACATATTGCAATACTGACTTCTTATACCGCGTGAACAAGGGTCATTTTCTATTAATAAAATATACTATTGAATGAAGTATGCTTATTAGTTTGTTTTCTATCTATCTTAATCACCAAGAAAATATATCAACTTAAAATTCAAGAAGAATTTACAGGAGATATTTCAACTTGAAATCCAAAGAGAAACCCTAAGACTGTAGTAACGATAATAACATTACATAATTCCTAACATAATATACAGTAATTAGTATTTTTTGAATTGAGTTCACAGAACTAATAGTGGATAGCTCGTATTACTATAAATAATATTGAGTCTTTATTATGAATACCATAACAAAAATTGTTTATTAATGTAAGCGTTTCATGGTTGTCTAAATAAATATTATCTAAATATCACAGTCAATAAAAATGATACCAAATGATATAAGTTTACGACTGGCAGTAAGCATCCAACATTGATGTCCTATTTCATCAACTTTATTTATCTTAAAGAAAAACTAGAGGAGTGCGAGGAATCATTTTTCACTTCGAGTCGAGTTCGAGTCAAGTTTGAATGAACGTGGTCTTTTTTTATTATTTCGAATAGTATAGAGCAATATTAGGTACAATAAACATTTCAAGTTGAATTTATGTAATAGATCAATTCATAAATCATAAATGAATACGGTACAAACTTTTTTTTCATAATTACATTTTTTATGGGAAAATGTATATCACACAAACTCGAATTTTCAAATAACTTTAATATAATTATACAAATTTTTTAGACAAAAGAAAATATTGAGGGACTCTATTTGCTATGAACTTATATCTTAAAATTTAAAAAATTAACTAAACCAAAAATTTTCAAGGAAAAGATCCAAAAATTCCAAGTGGACCTACTCAAATCTTTTGATTTTTTTTTAAACATTTTCGGGTCGAGTTCGAGCAGCTACTAAAACTCTACTCGAACTCAAATGTTCAAGTACTCGCACACCCAAAAAAAAACCGAGACTTGATTTACCAAGCAACCCATCAACTGTGTTATAATTTTTAGTAGCCCGCCTCGGTTGCGTACTTGGCTAACGTACTAGTTTATTGTTGAGCCAGACTACCAGTAGGGGGAGATCAGGGTTCGATCCCTGTCGGGTGCACTGAGGGAGGTTTTCCTAAATGGTTTTCCACTCTTCCTCCACGCAAATTCGGGTTCACTTCCTCTATATTCAACCTTCCCAATTTCTAACCCATTAGCGTAATTAGTACTTAAGCGTATAACCCGAATGAGTAGTAAGACGTGGTGCTAAATAAATAAATAAATATTGCATTAAGATAGGTATTTCCGTAAGTGACCAAATATTTCGGCAAATCACACTTACTTAGTATATGGCATTAGGAACGCGAAAATGTATTGCAGCACTTAAAATAGTATGCAACCTATCCTTATCTTGAGCTAGTTCTATCCAGTCCAGTTCATTACACCCCATCCCTATCTTGAGATAGTTCTATCCAGTCCACCTCATTACACCCTATACCTAGCTTGATGGCCGCATTTTCTAAGGCACCTACTCTCGCAGTATACTAGACTACCGATAACGGGTAGATCAAGGCTTGAATCTCGGTCAGATGTACTGAGTTTTTTCCAAAATTGTTTTCCATTCTCCCTCCACGTAAATGCGGTTAAACTTCCTCTAATTATAACTTTCCATATCCCTAAAACCATTAGAGTAATTAGTACATAAGCGTATAACCAGAACTGGTAGTAAGGCACGGTGATAATAAAAAATCATTATTTATAGTGCTTCGAGTTTCTTAGCCCGTTAGTGCTAAAGTCAATTTAAACCAACAAGTATGAAGATACAGAATGAGGAAGGTGAATTTTAGGACATTCAATGTAGTGTTATTTATTATAACTCAAAATATCGAGAAAATAAATCAGGTTTAATTCGCGATATCCAGAATGAAACCACTGGTAGGAGCTTGGGTAAGCGACCTGGAGTACCTTGGAGCTTGGAGGGTTGCCTGAATTTAGGGTGTACATAAACTTACACCATAATTAAAGTTTTGGTTTTCCTACTTCAAGTGTGTGGTTTGATTTTTGTGTTTTTCTAAATAAAAACCTCCAAGGTGTGAGCCTACAAGCGAGCTATACCGACCAAGTGGCCACCCCCGTTAGCGATGATAGTGCCAAAATTTACGGATAGATGATGTCATGTGGTCAGTATAACATACCTTCCGACGTTAATCTCAGTTTTTTAAACCGGAGCAGCTAATTATTTTACAAGTAGCTCCTTATTTGTCCTCACAAAGTTGAGTTTAAGCCCGTTCCAGATCCACAGATTTTGGAAGCGCCGGGGATCGAAACCGAGACTTCTGTGTCTGTACTCTGTAGCCAGGAATTCTGACCACTAGACCACAGAGGTGGTCTTTGGTGACTTGCTAGACTGTTATAAATACAATTCTATTTGGATTTTTAATACCTTATTACGAATAGGAGACACCATTGGGCACGTGATCAGATGCGTCGGTCTCATATAATCTGATTTGTCAGGAAAATCAGGCTTAGAATTCCAGTTGGGTGATTTTCCTCAAATAATTTCGCCCTCCCTTCACGCAAATACGAGTACATTCCTACTAAATTATACCTTCTTCATTACTGCCCCATTAGTTTAAATGTTTGAATATCCTTTAAGGGGTAGCAAGACGCAGAGCACAGAAAAATAACTAAACAAAACTCGCTTTGGTGGCTGCATGGTTTAAGGCAGCTATCTAAAACTCATGACCCACGGGCCAAATGAGGCCCTATCTAATTTTTTACGGACCGCGGGCCTTATAATGAACCACCATGCAATGTGGCACGATTCATCTTTAGATAAATAGCCTGGTTAGCAAAAACTATACTTTCCTCGACATAGGATAGTTCCCAATATTTTGAATTTGCTCACCAAATAACTGCAATGTTTGGCAGCTTACGTATGCTAACATTTTTACTTATTTGAGGTATTTAACGTGCGCTTTCAAAAACAACTGATCATGTCAGCACACAAAAATTTCTATGAGCAAGGGTGAAAAGACCTACCAATTTTGGCGGGAAAAGTGTTTACACATACCTGCCAAGGTTCTTTTACATGCCACAATCAACATGTCACCAACGGCTTTACTTCCACTCCGAAGGAAGTTGTGTCATGGTTTTTATCGTTCAAGAAAAATCCGTCGATCCCAGTTGGGTTTGAAGACACAAACATCGGGTACTAAGGCGGAAACCAGGACTACCAAGGTCCACTTTTAAACGTAGTTTTCCCACATGAAACGGTACAATCTCACGAGATATCTCAGGCTACGGACACACATTAATTTTTGTCAACATTAAAAAAAAGATTGTCATAAAATTTTAATCCCGACATTAGCACCAGTGTGGCATGTAAAAGGGTTCAAAGTTGTATTAAAAAAATATAGGGTTATTCTAGTTGTTTCATACAGTGGCCTACTCTTTTCACTTTGTAAAGATACCAAGTTGTAATTCTTTTTACAGTTTTTTTAATGTGGTCTCCTTAATATCTTTAATGTTAAATAATGCCCTTTTGATCAAACTAGATTCACACGCCTGATCTAAGGCATCAATCTTGTAATAGACTAGACCACCAATGATTGAAATAACCGGATTCTAATCCCTGCCGGGTGTACTGAGGTTTTTTTTTTCCTTAAAAATTGTTTCAAATTTCTCTTCACTTTACGCAAATGCGTAATTAATTTGCGTAATCACTACACAAATATATAACTGAACAGGTAGTAAGACCTGGGTGCTAATATATATATGTCATGGCCATAATGACATTTGACACACACACATATATATATATATATATATATATATATATATATATATATATATATGTCATGACCATCGCGGCATTTAACCAAGAATTATTTTTCCCTTTATTTTAAAGTTCTGGTCAAATGCTGCGATGCCCATGATATATATATACAAGAGCTGTTGATATTACCATGCGTAGAAAATAAAACTCATCGCATTTATTGAAGAAGTATTATTTCATTTATTTTGTTCAAAAATGTGTTATGTTTTAAAAAAAATCACAGTAAAAATATAGCCCCTAACTGGCGCTCCCTTCTAACCCCCCCCCCCCCACCCCCACCCTGATTAAACGGGAAATTAGATTTAAGACTACGCTCGAAACAAAAACGTATCGAAGTGAGGTTTTATACTTTATTCACTTGACAAAAGCGAAACTGAAATCAGTTTAGTTTTTTTCTAAACAATTATTTTTTTGATTTTGATGTATTTTTAAAATACGTTAAAACGATTTCACTTGTTTCACTTCTGCTGTTTTCTAAAGTATAACCAAAAACACTATAACACTATGAAATGTCTGGCTCTTGCTGTATTACCTTCCTAAATGACGAATTATTCGTGGGGTGAAATGTGCTCGTTCAAGACTAGGACCTAGACCTTACCTCCACTTGGGTTGGAGGTAAAGATCATCGTCACGCCACTGACTGTCATTAGGGTCACTTAACCCCCTCTCACACACTTCTCTTCCCCCCTCCTCAGGAGGAGCTTTTATTTTTTCACCACGTATTAGTATATATGTATGAATATGCTTATTTTTAACTATTAAATTGTAATATCAGCATTCCCTTTCAAATGATGTGCACACAATTGTGTACATTTACAGGCCTCATAAAAAAAATTATTTTAATTAAAGCAATTTAAACAAAAAAAAATCTGATAAATGATAACTAATGTGCAGAATTATGGACGCCATAAGGTATTTTTGGCAGATGCTGCCATCTCTTAGTAAATTATAAACTGTATTAAAATAATCTATATATTTTTATAAATTAAGACTAATTCAGGCCTGAAAGAGTGACTCAACACTTTTATAGTTGTACACATCTCCATTCTCTAGGACTCTGCTAGAGTAAGATTCTGATAGAAGAAACATTTAGGAAACACAAAACTATTTTTTTCCGTCAACACTGATGACATTTTAATTTATTATTCATATAATTTCATAGGTATTAATATTATTAGTAAAAAGTGATATCTACAGATTGCATGAGTTTAGCTATAAATATATACAATAATATTTTAGAAACGTTTGTAACTGTCCGCAAAGTTCCGACAAAGGACCGATATCTATAATCGCACATGACAACCTCTGAATTCTCGATTGAGAATAAATCACACTTGAAAACATCATTTATCAAAATTACCCCACTAAAAAAGAAAGAAAATTTGATATAATGTTAAGTATAAAATAAGTTTTAATTTTGTTTGCATAAATTTTTATTTTTTTATTTCTTAGAGCAATCTGATTAAAGAATTAATGTAATCACCCTGTATATCCTTGTTTGTGATAGGCTCACGATTAATTATTTGTGCTGTATATTTAATTTAAAGTTTTTAAATGAACATTGTATAAGCTCTAGACTTATAAACTGAATTAACCTTGGACAGCACGCGTAAATACATGCACACCTCACCTAAATATTAATGTACAAAAACTAAACCGTACACCTCTAATACGTTCTTGTAGGAACCAACACTTAAAATTAAAATGGCCACTTAAAAGTGTAACGCCTTATCGTAGAGTCACAGGAATGAGTTCATTCAAATTTCAAGAGAAAATTCAATTACTATCAAAAGAATTATTACATCATATTATTTAAATCCCTTGTGGATATCAACCAGAGAGCCTGTATGCAAGTTTTATTAATTTATTTTTCCTACATATTGGTTCATTTTTAATTAGAAGCACTCGCTTCAGGGGCCGCATGGTTTAAGCCACTACTCTCGCAATAGACGAGACTGCCAAAGACGGGGAAATTGGGATTCGATTCCATTCTGGTGCACTGAGGGAAATTTTCCCTAAATGGGTTTCCACTCTCCTTCCACGCAAATTTGGTTGCACTTCCTCTAAATTAAACCTTACTAATTCCTAACGCATTAGTGTAGCTAGTACATAAGCGTATAACCCGAACGGGTAGTAGGACGTGCTGCTAAAAATTAAATTAAATTCATGAGAAGCAGTAAACATAACCTTAAATCTGTAATTCAAGTGGTTGGGTTCCAAACTTTTAGGAGGTATGAATATGTTTTTATTTAATTTGAAAGTTCAACATAGGAGACATTAAAGAGTTAATTTAATAATTAGGGAGGAGGGTTCTATACTACAAGTATTGCACCAAAATTAGTTTGAGAGGGGATGGGCAATCTACATTGATAAATCAAAGTTGCCAATGCGCTGTAACGAGAATTAAAACCCAACATTCCCTGCGGTAGGGAATTAGTAAAATTAAACAATTTCATGGCTTAGAATAAGCTAACATAACCTATCTTTTTAATACGAATGTGTATATTCTTATCATACCCAATATTGACCTATTTTATGTGTTTAAATTGACAAATAAGGACAATCGTAGAAATCTGTTGACCTGTATATGTGCAAACACTATTAAAACCACAACAATTTTTACCGAAATGGTCACCTACTCTGGCCCCCTCCCCCACCCCCAGACGCATCTCTGGAACTGCTGGGGCTATTGGTCCCATCATCGGGAGGGTTGGTACCCCACGAAACCATAACCGAAAAAATTTCCCCCCCAAGCCCCATCCGGCACCCTCCCTACCCGGACGCATCTTTGGAACCTTCTCTTTGTGTTTAATTAATTTGAGAAAATATTATTTTTTCTTTAATATATATTAAATAAAAGGGAGACCAAGGAAGAGATGAGAGGAACAGATAGCAGCAAGTGTGCAAGTGAGAGTAGGAGAGTGGAAGAAAGTGAATGGATGGAAGGACAAGGGAGATGGAGGCATTTCACTAAACAGACCCGGCCACAGGCTGGAAACATTTCATCATATGATGATGATTACTTATTTCTATTTTACCTGAGTAATGTACAATTTACGCTCGGTTTTGCTATTAGTTTATAATAACATACAGGAAGTAAGACGTGACAAAAAAAAAAAAAAAAACATAATATCGTAGCCAGAAAAGAGGCAAAGGGCTTATATCCGAATACTCGGCTACGTATTTTATTACTTCCTTTCTTCACAATAATATATTTTACAATATGTTGACAGAAAATAGCAAAACACATATAATGTATCAATATGTTCAGCGCAGTTTTATAAATAATCCTAGGGGTAGAGGAGATGAGGGAGAGAAAGTACAATTTGGTTGGCATTTGGCTTAGGGTTATATGATTCACGACAGTGTGAGGAGGGAACCTCAATCCATACTTAAGAGTTGGGCACAGTATCCATGCAGCTAGTAAAATTACTGACACATACAAACATTACTAGAGTAGATAATATTAGATTCTAGTAGGTACATTCATTTCTACCTTGGTTCATCTCGACTCATTTGTTAGTCGGTAAAACTAATGATCACGCACGTAATTATTTCGAATCATCTCATTTATTACAACTTGGGTGCTTCCAAATTGTTGGCTCTCAGGACACTAATAAACAGACATTACGTCAGTAAAACATGCACTCAATAAAATATTGATATACTTTCTTTTTGCTTAGTTTGACTTTATTAAGTTAATTACCTTGAGTAAATATTTTATAAGGCTAATGAGCATTATATAAGATTTACTTGAACTACCATGAAAAAATTATATTAAAAATAATTAATATTACGAATATGCAATATTATTTCTGAAATGTAGTGCACGAATTCGAGATATGTTGAGGTGGTATAGTGTTAATATTATATAATTATTCTCTTCTTAATGAATTAAATAGCCAAGTTTTTATAGTTGTTAATTACGGTAATAGCCGCATCTAAATATCACATTCTTTTTAAATTGAAAAATGACACCTGGACATGGGAATCAAACGCGGGACCTTTGGCTTAGTATGCCAATGCTCTAACAATTGGGCTACCCAGTAGTTGTCCCCTGCTCAGCGTCAATTTCATTTAAGGATAGTCTCTTGTTTTATTTTAATTACCATTATGTTAGTACAAGTAGTTTTTTTTTATCACCGCGTCTTACTGCCTGTTCAGGTTAAAAGCATTACAAGTAGTTAGATCTGTTCCCCGCACGGGTAAGATGATTATAAACTATATCAAATTCCTAGCTCCACGCTCTTGTCACGTGATCGCGGTGTGCTGAATTCCCCTTGGTGGCCACACCCCTACAAAACATTTATATTTTAAGAATTTAGGGGTAACTAAAACAGTTCATTTATAATAGTGTGAAGTTATAGCTTTGCACTTTATCGGGAAGTTTGAGAAGAACTTTGGACAAACAGGAACCACATGCCTTTTATTTATATTATTACTATTATTATTAGGACCGCATATTACCCCCCGTTCGAACTATACGCCTATGTAATAGTTATTCTAATGGATTAGGTATTAGGTTGGTTGAATGAAAAGGAAGTGTGCCCGCATATGCATGGATTGAGAATAAAAAAACCATTTAGGGAAAATTACCCTCAGTACACCTAACCAGGATTGAACTTTGATCTCACCGTCATCGGCAGTCTAGTCTATTGCGAGACCATGCAGCCACCGAAGTGGGTATTATTAATAATATAGATAAACAAATATGACAGAGAGTGGGACAATAATTAAATTTAGTTTTACAAATAATTCCCACTAGTGTTGTGTGTTTTATATTAGTTGTTGTGTCTTAAGTTAAGGTACTTTGCCCTTTTTCGATATAACTATATGTTTGCAAGGAACCAATATTTGTAAAGCCAATTATAAAAACACTGTGCATTTGTTAGAAGACGTGTTTGAAGAAAACTTTCAAATGCAGGCATTAATTAATCTCTCTCTCTCTCTGGATTTCGCTGTGAGCCAAGGCTAGGAACAAGCGTGCTGTAACTTTAAACCGGACGAGCGCCGTGCCTAACTTATATGGGACGTAAAGGCAACGACCAGGAAACTGTACACTTTGCTCTCCCGAATTTCCGAGCATGCGAAGTAGCAACCGGCCAACCAACCGACCACTGGTGGACGATTATAAATAGCCGGTAGCTGGACGAACTGCAAGGCAATAACGCAATAAAATAACTCCGCGAAAAAACAACCAAGAAGACTAGGAAGAGGACGAAAAGGGAAGAGAGAGAGAGAGAGAGTAGGGAGAAGGAAGGACGCCCACGCCACATGCACTACCGCCAATATGTTGGGCAAGATGAGCCGCTATATAAAAACAGTGGCTAAGCCTCAGAGCAAGAGTCTAGTAATTGCCGATTAGTAGGCACGGATCCGCACTGATGATTATACGGTCTAAGGCGTGAGGATTTTAACAGAGTAGATTGCATGTGGCTGGGACCTCGAGGTTTGAATCCTAGCCAGGTGCATAAGGGGATGATTTTCTAAATATAACTATTTGCTTTCCCATCCTTTCTTCATTCTAGTGCGGGTGCACTTACTCTAAACTACCCTATTTATCACTATCTCATAGTTTATACCGCTAAGCAGTCCTTATGTAAAATTGTTTGAACCGAAAAAAGATAAGAAAATACTTGAAAATGAGAAAATTGAATTTATTGAGTGAGTTACAAATGTAAGAGAAAATTTAAATTGAATTTAAAAAAAAAGTTATAATTAGTTTAAAAATACAGAAAGAAAGTTAAATTGATATTATCGTTCCATTTCAAACGTAGGTTTTCTTGTTCATTAGTTTATTTGATTATCCCGATTTCTTTAAAATTCTTAACCTAAATTTTGTTTCTTTGAATTTATTGTTTAATTCTAACTTTTTCTCATGTATTTATTATAACGTTCTAAAGTCTTCCTTTATTTTATTTATGCATATATTTGTTCCTGATGACAGTATTATAAATACCGAAACCAATCATGTTGGAAAAAGAAAGATAAGACTGTGGGTTCGTATCTAAGAGAAGGTCCTCTTGTGATTATTCTAATTGCGATCAATGCAAAGTGACCCCAATGCACACATTCCAAATAAAGATGCTAAGTCCAACTAATAACTTTTTTTGCTGTCTTACCTTTAAGCCCAACAAGACTAATGACAGCTTTCCACAATAGGTATTTGATTTGTTTACGATCCATACCTGAAATAATATACGTTTTCAATACCAAATGTTAACGAAAACATCGATTTATTCAAAAAATTAAATATACTAATTATAGCTTCCTTTAAATGAACACAAATCGTGCACTATCTACTTTGGCCAAATAACTTTGTAAAATGTTCACTCAGAGCCTAGAAAGTAACGGAGGAAAGCAATGTGGATAGAAAACAATATTATTGTCTGAATAATTGCATCAGAATAGTTTTTAAAATCTTGAGAGATATTACGTTCCTCTGTAGCCATTCATCTTATAACGTAGTGGTGGCACTTACCTTCATCTTATTCTGAAGGAAATAACACGCTGTTCCTCTATTCCTCTAAAGAAAAAAAAGTTTGGAGACGCTAGCTTGTGGTGATCTGGCAAGAGGCTAAACTAACCAGCCAACCAGTGGAGATGAGATGAGAACCGAGGATTCTACAAATAGATACCAACATAATTCCATTATAAATGAGCTAGTATACAGCGGCTGTTCAGTTGTATAATTCACTGTACAGAAAAGTCGGATCTTTCTACCATATTTCCCCCATATACATCATTCCAAATGATCAAACAGATTTTAAAAACTTACCAAACATAACCTTTTAACTGATGTATTTACTACAATGTTATTAATAATTAATTACAAATCATTCTTTTGATTAATATTTATAGTTTAACTTATTAAAGTAGAGTTGTTGTGACGAACTAAGTGGTTTTTCAATGACTTTCGAATATATCATTTGATTGTTCATACTGGATTATTCCTAAACTAAGCAAAAGATCGGAACAAATGAAGAGTTATATTAATGATAATTTAATTTGGCACAACTTTTATACCAATGTTTTTTTTTTTTTTGTAAAAATAATATTTTTGGAGGTTATACAGAAAAACATGTTTTTATTTAGTTTGTTTCTGTTTGCTTGAAAAGGAAGCGAAAACGAGCTCTTCAAAGAATAGTTTGAATTAGTTTGTCGATCCTCTACCACTACCCAAAGTTTGACTGTTTAATCCGGTAACACCCGTATAATGTGAATGGCCTGCCCTTCGATTATGTTAAATAGAATAGAGTCTGTCACGAAACTCTGGCTACGCTCTAAAGCTCAGACGAATGTATATTATATTCCATTGTGAGACCGTATTTACTAAAACGTAATGATAAAATACCAGATGACTTTGGTATAAAATTTGGCTCAATGGTTAAACATACTCGGTTACGATCACATATATTGTGAATGACGTACAGCCAGGCCAAACATAGGCCTCAATTAATTATGAACAGTGCCTAGAAAAGCGCACTGATGAAATACTTCAGTGACTTTAGGGGGCGAGCCAGCTGCGTATGACTCGTAGTTAAACAGGCCTAGGTTTTTTTACCTCTCTTCGGGGAAGGTAAGAGGTAGTAAGCTTGCTTGCATGGTCCCACTATGGTATTGAGTAAAATATAGGGCCATAGTGTAATCTGTCAAGGTAAGCCTGCTACCTTTCGGGCTAAAGAGAATGTACATTTAGCCGAAGAGTCCCTAGAACAATACTCTCTACTTTGTTACTCTCAAGATCTGAACCTCGCACTATTGTTTCAGTATGGAGCGAGAAACAAGGTCTGATCTATCATAGAAAGAGGAAATAGGAGATTAGATGAAATCAAATGTACCCGCATCGACTTGGAAAGAGGATTAAATAATAATATTTAACACCGCGTCTTACTACCCGTTCGGATTATACGCTTAAGTACTAATTACGCTAATGGATGAGGAATTGGGAAGGTTGAATTTAGTGGAAGTGAACTCGCATTTGCGTGGAGGGAGAGTGGAAACCATTTAGGAAAAACCACCCCCAGTTCATCCGACGAGATTCGAACCTCGATCTCCCCGTCCTCGGCGGTCGAGCTCAACACGACTAGCGCGTTAGCCAACTACGCCACGAGGCGGGTAAAGAAGATTAAAGAACTTATATATAGCATTTATTTCAAAGGGAGAATCTAGAACCGTGTTCAAGGTATTGACTAGTAAACAGACCTAGATGGAGATGGGAGGATAACGTTAGAATGGACCTAAAACAATAGGAGGTATTGAGGTGGACTGAATAGAGTTAACTCAAGATAGGTATAGGATCTGATGAGGTGGACTGGATAGAACTAGCTCAAGCTACGGACAGATGGCGTACTATTGTAGTTGCGGCAATGACCTTTCGAGTTCTTAATGCCATAGAGTAAGTAAGTATTTGTTCTAAAGCCAAGTTGGTTTGTAGGTCGCGTGGTGATATAATTAGACCATACAAAAAACAAATTCTTTTTTTAGACCTATACCGTATTTCCCGCCCTATTTACGTTGACTAACATAGTTAGTTTGAGCAAGAATACAACTATTAGAATTGTACTTAGATTCGCATTTAAGGAAGGTTGGAGAGAGTATAGGTGTTTGAGAATAACCCACCACCCTTAACAATGATTTGGTTTTTATTAGTGAGTATTTGGAGACAGTTGAAGATAAGTGGATCAAGAGATACATATTTGCTATCGATATGGCATTTAAATGGATATAATAATATTAGGATTATATGAATGAGCATTCGCTCTATAGTCATTTGATAAAACATCAACTTCCTAATTAAGGATCTGTGTCTGAATCCCCAAAAGAGGAGCTAAACTTCTAATCGATTTCGAGGAAAAAATTAGTAAATCATATATTTAATTTATAAAACTACTAGCTTTTACCCGTCGCGGCTTGGCCCGCAATAATTGATAACATATTTTAATTTTTAACTAAACTGTTGTGGTTATGAATCAAACTTGATTTTTTTCAAATATCTATGCGTTTTTCTCAGCTCTAGCTGTAAATAATATTTCCGTATTATGCTATCTTTACTTTAACATTTTAGTTATAATCACATTCATATTTACTCGTAAAATTAAAATCACAATATATCTCTTATATCTCTTGTATACGAAAAGTTTAAACATTAGTATTGTAAAATTAATGTAAAATCAAAGGGTGGGAATAGTCCCATATGTTATTCCAGGACATACTCTACCTACGTACCAAGTTTCATTCGAATCCGTCCAGCAGTTTTGGCGTGATTGAATAACAAACATCCAAACATCCAAAACACACAAACTTTCGCATTTATAATATTAGTAATATATTTGGAAAAGTTTCAAACAAGTATTAAAAAAATATCTATTTGTACAACTGGCAAGTATATATCTGAACACCTCACTGTATTTATATAAAGTAAACAACAAACATTTAGATGAACACGCCTATGTATTTATATAATACTTGACAATTATCTATCTGGATACACTAATATATTTGTATGATTTTTAACATAACCTGGGGTATTTATAAATTTGACAAATATCTTCCTGAACACTTTTTATACAATTAGATAATGTAGTATTTATCACTAACGCTAGAGGTTTCATATAAAAACTTTTTTTAATGTCACTGACCAAATAAAAAATAAATCAAGTGATTAAATTAAGTTTACTCAATACTTAATAGGGTTTATGTCTTTCCCAATGATAATATCAATTTAATAAACTTAAATGGCTTTAGCGATTGTAATATCGGTGCCTTACATAAGAACAGGGGAATATGTCCCCTTGGGTTATTTTTTATTTGGTAAGACAAATATAATTACAGATTATCAGATAATGATCTATCATCAGTTTTATTTTAAAATATATCATACAAAGGAATGTTTATTATTCTCGAACCTGGAACCTATCCTATTGGCAATATATTCATAATTCAGTTATAGGAGATGTATGAGACAGTATGTTTGGGACTCATCTCTCCATGAAGCTGGCGTGATATTTGGCCACTTCACAATCCCATGAAGTGGTCGTTTTGGGCACACTTGCTTCCTAAACAACACCCAAAACATCTCGAACACATACAAGGCCAGATATTATATAGTGTTTCATAGATATAGCTTCACTCAAATATATTTCCGCATAAGTTGGGAATAAATTATTAGGTGCTTTATAACTTAGGAACACACTTTACTGCCTTACATAAAAATAGACAGAAATAAGAATAACTTTGATCACAAACAGTATTTCTAATTGTTTGTACTAACACACTGTACCAAGGGAGCAAGGGAGACTGAAGTGATAGATTCGGTCGTCTTACCTAATATATCCTTGAGTGTCAGCTCTAGCCGACGGTTTATCAGTTATTATAGCTTTCAGCTATTTGTGTGCTTAAAGCAAACCAGATTTTATAGTGGCACTTTTAACAAGAAATATTTCATATCTCCTTCGATTTTAAAACTAGACCAAAGATAAATAAGTTTAAAATTATTTGAGCGCTTACAACACACAAAACAATGTTTTCAGAATCAAACCTAAAATTAAGTTACCATATTTTTGTGTCCAAACGGAAAAAAACTTTCCATAATTCAAGATTACTTATACAAATAATTTTACTTTACATCCATTACTGTTTTCAGCCTGTTTCCTGGGTCAGTTTTTTATTCAAGCTATATATTTTCCACTACCGACTTGCTAGGCTTGTCATAGCTTTATATGCCTTATAATCTAACTTAAGACTAGGACAGGACCACCATCCTGTCCCCAGCCGTTAATTTATCTATGTGAAAGGGTTAAACCCATAGTTCATCAGTGGTAAATTTTTCAACCATGCCAGGAATCGAACCCGTGACCCTTAGCTCAATAGGCAGACATGCTACCAACTGAACTAAGGTGTTGGGATTGTTATACAAATACTAACATTTAAGAAAAAAATACTATAGCTGTATGGTTTAATTCACTATCAATATATTATTATATTCTTTGGACGTGAAATAGTTTTTATCTATGAAAGCCAAAAAAAAAGTTATGACATATTTTATTTGAACATTTGACTTAAATAAGCGTATTTTCTTACGAATTTATAATTCAAATAGGGTAAATATTTATAACACGGGTAAAAGTGAGAGGTGTTTGATGTCTGAATAGACTTCATAACAATATTCTCAAGCTCTAGCCACCCCCTACCCCCTGTTTATCTACAACTGCCCAATCCTTCTCCCCCCTGTGTCAACCACATAACAGCAGTATTTGGAAACTCGTTGAGACTAGATTCTCGAGGTTAATAGAGGTACCCTTGCTTGGAGTACGGATAGAGGAACGTGACTGACAACTACAACATAAACATTGCTACAAAGTGTGGTTAGTCTCATTAAATAAATCTCCATGGCATCAACCCACAATCGAGTCATACTGACCTATTAGCCACCATCTGTTGGTGAAAATGGTGCCAACTTCTACGGATAGAAGGTGTCATGTGGTCAGCACAACGAATCCTCCAGCCGCTAACCTCAGTTTTCTATTCTGGAGCCGCGTCTTTTTATTCGAGTAGCTCCTCATTTGTTCTCGCGAGGCTGAGTTGACCATGTAACAGACTCACTGCTTCACAGAAAATCTGGAAGCACCGAGGATCAAACCCGGGACCTCTAGATTTGTCCCTATGGAGGCTGGCCACAAGATCACAAAACCGGTCGCTAGCTTTAATAGGTGAAGTGAAAGGTAAAAATTATATTTTCTCCGTGCAATACGCATTTATGTCAGCTGTATAGCTTTGAGAGTCGTTTTTAAACTTACACTAATATAAAGTCCAATAGAAAGTTTGGTAAGACTTAGTCTCATAGTCTACCCTGACGCTACGACCTTGCTCTGTACAAATATATTCAGAACATGGACTGCTTTGCTTTCACATAGTAAAGGAGCTTGTATTAGGGCTAGTCGTGATATTATTATAGTATGTATGTAACGTAAACATTATACTGCACATGTATTCAAGGGCATAAAAATGTTGGGGTTGGGGGGAGGGGGGTATCTGAATACATACGTATAAAAAAAGTTATTGGTTAGAGTTATAGTAAAATTTTATATCAGACTCCCTAATAGAAAAATACTTTCTATTCCTTTGCGTGTAGTCTATTAAGGGTATTATTAGTACTCTTACTATTTTATTCATTAATTTCAAAATCTACTTTTCGACTCCAAGTTTTTTAATTGTGTCACATTATCTAAACTTTAGTGTACAAACATTCAAATGAATAAGTGGCCATAGAATGTGCTAGTAATAATAGGTAGAGACGCTTTTCCCAAATATTTATGAAATTTTACAGAATTAAAATTTATCAAAGATGTTTAAATCAAATGAAACTATAACTAGGTAGTAGGTACAGCCGTGTAGGACTAAATGTATTGATTTCTAAAATGTCTTTTCAATATAAATGTAAACATTAATGACAAAATAAAACATCTATCCAGTCAGCTAAGTTTATAACATGTCGCAACGGTTGTCACATGGTATAAGGAAGGCTGTCAAGCTCATTTATTCATTTAAAAACTTTAATAGTGTCACCACTCGCCTCAGTGGCTGCATGGTCTTAGGCGTCACTCTCACGATAGACTCGACTGCCGATAACGGGGAGGTCGTGATTCGATCCTGGTAAAGTTGTACTGAGGGGGGTTTTCCTAAATGGTTTCCCCACTCCCTCTCCACGAAAATGCGGGTACACTTCCTTTAAATTCAACCTTCTTCGTCCTCAGATCATTAGCTTAATTACTACATAAGAGTATAACCCAAACGAGTAGCAAGACGGGGTGCTAAAAAAAAAGTGTCTCCATCTTAACTAGAAATAAAAATACTTTTTTAAATTCTTACTATTACAAACCGTAAATTAAGATTTAAAACATTCTGCAGAAAGTGTGTGTGTTAGGCTTTAATTCATGTGCAAGGCCGTAGCCAGCCAATAATTTCAGGGGGGGGGGGGGGGTTGGTGGGCACATCCCCCAATTGACGGAGGCTAGAAACAATTCTAAATGATAAACACCTCTAAAAGCTATTTGAAGTGTTTTTATAGCAACATAGCGCATAGCATTTAGCCAATGGCTAGGAAAAATTCTAGATATTAAACACCTCTAGAAGCTATCTGAAGTGGTTTTTATGGTAACGCAACCCCCTAATTTGTACTTGTAGTCTACCTTAATTTTGATGGGGTTTGAACCATAAATAAAACCATATATATGCCTATTTTGTTCATAAAATTTCGGGGGGTTTGAACCCCCAAACGCCCCTCCCGACTACGGCCTTGTTCATGTGTTGATGTCAATTTCATAATTGATAACAAATGCGTGTTGATAAGCCATGATCTCACGTGTTTCTCTTCCTTTTCAGAAGAGAAAACAACTCTTACCACAGTCATATGCTGGAAACATTGTACATATTTGATGTGAAAATGAAACCATTTTTATTAATCAATCTCTTGTGAATAATGAGTAACAATTTGACACACCAACCTCACTTTCTAGATTCCCCCAATGACCTATTTCCAAATGTCATAATCTCAAATAGTGTATTTCTAAAACATCTATATAAATATGCATCAGGCTGTGCTATATCATCATATGTTTTGAGGGCCGCAAAAAACCATTATGTATATTTTCGTGGTTGACCTGAAATTGCTGTTTACGAGCAGAGCATTTTGGCACTCTTGGTTTTGCGACTGGTTACGAGTGTTTTATGACCGAGACGATACCAAACCTCAGCTTAGTAATGCTTTCCTTGACCCAACTAAATAGCCTAGTATCAACCAATGAGCTGAGAATTGTGCGCAAATTTCAAAACAGCATGACTCCCTATGTTAGACTCAAACGAGTATAACTTCAAAGTCACATGTTTTTAACAGTTATATGTTAATTAAAATGTACAGCAATTACTAGCTAGAAATATAGTACTGTAAGTAGCGTTTATTAGTAATATGTAAAAGTAAAAAACAAGATTGTCATATCTGTCAACAAGATTGTCATATTTTCTGTAGGCTATTTTTGGGCATATAAGTTTAGCTTGGTGTAATATTAGGCCTAGTCAAAATTAACGCCAATCAAGCTAAGAATAACATTAAATAGATCATTTTACTTCGATTTGCGGTAAATGTAGGTAGCCTGCCAACTGTTATATTTACTCTTACCCAATCGTCATTTTTGTTTACAAAAGTAATTCAAAGTCGTTTTCACGCTCCACTTTCATTAGAACCATTACCTTGGTCGATGCCAAGACTTAGCCAAGTCAATCGCGAAAACTCGCTTATGGATCAGGCCTCAAGTTTGACATGCCTTATTTAAGGTACCAGGCTCGTGATAAATTGGATTGATGACAGGGAGTCTATCTTTGAATCATTGTTGGGTATGGTGTGGTTATTCCCATGCCAATTAGCACTGTGATTTTTTAGCCCCTCTTAGAAATAATACGAATGCATTTGCTCGAAACTATCATCCTCACCTCCATCCCACAGATTCAGGGGTTAAATAACCCCTATATTAAAACAAATGTACAAAAGGTCGATGGAAAAGGAATGGAATACAGTAGTGCCTGGATAATTCCACATTGGTTAGTTTGAAAACTCAGATAGTTTGAATACACCATAATTCTCCATGAAATTCTTATACAAACCAAAGGTAAGAAATAACATTTAATTCCAATTTTTGAAGGAAATATTTGGATAATTCGAAGCCAATCTCCATTGTTAATTTTTTCATGTTTGTGTCAACCAACGATCTTTATTAAATCCCCCATATGCCAGGACTGTCAAATAAAACTAAAGTTAATGACGGATGTGGTAAAACATAAAGTGGGATATTCTGCACCTGCGGTGAGCGGATTTCCTCGCATAGGGTATATGCTGGCTCGGCTTACATCGCTTCTGTGTGACAATGCTACCACGTCAAGGCCTGACTGACTGAATTAAGTCTGCTATTTTCGTATGCTAATTTTTCTAAGAGTTTATATTTTGTGTTTAAATTTTTCTAGCATTAATGGGCTGGAAACAAACAACAGCTACAAAAAAGTTATTGCATGCAAGTAAAGCTATGGTGATTGTGCCCTGGGGTGCAAACGAAGTCATACTCACTGACTTCATGCTGTGTGGAGTAGCAATAAAAATTAAAATCAATTGCAGTACATTACGACGACTAAAAGAGACCATTAGAATTAAGAGGTCTGGATTATTCTCCAAAGAAGTGGTTTTGCCACATGACATCACATTGAACAGGCCATGTCAGACTAAGAACCTTTTGCAGTCATTTGAACGGGACATTATGTAACAGTTCTTCAGAGCCCTGACCTGTTACCATCAGAATTTCGTTTTTTTTTTAGGTTGATAATGAAGCAGCTGGGAGGATGACGTTTTCCACGTTATTAAACAGTGAAGAATAACGTTTGTGAAATGTGGAAAATTCAATACACAGATTTTTAACATGGAGAAATTTTCAAACTTTGTCATGATGAAACAAACACATTAATGCTCTAAGAGACTATGCTTAGAAGTAGTACTATTAAAGTATTAATAATTTGTCTATTTGTTTTTTGACTTCTTATAATTAAAAATTTGTATAGTCGTAGAAATATTTCTTTTTGATTACTCCTCGCATTATATATAAGTGCATAGAGGAAGCTTTTGAGAATCTAGTGTGAAGTATTTATAATTTATAAAATGGCTTCTAGGCAAGGATTTCAACCCTGGTTTAGCACACGACTGATCTACCAACTAAACTCCACCAATGTTTTAGTTAGATTTTATGTCAGTATTGCAGGTTTTTAATACGTGTCCAGGACCCTCTTACAGATTTGTTATATAAGAATTGAGCTGGTTTCCGAGTTTTACCGGGCATATTACAATACCCTACTTTTATTGTTGATGTTTTAGCCGTACCGCACGACGCCACTAGTGCTGCCTGGCGCTAAGGTGAAGAAAGATCCTTCTGATACTGTCTCCTACTTGCGCCACCACCCCAATCCATCGTTCAGAGCACATCCATCACAATATGACACTACTGCTGAGGTGCTCATGAAACATAAGGTGATTCCATCGATATATTATAGTAGAATTTTTGATTTCTGGATAAAAACAAATTAAGTTTGCATCAATCCGAGCTAGTGCTGGAGAATATTTCACCAGTCCAGTTTCTACAAGTCCGAACTACAATTAAATAATCCCTTGTATCAATATATCCTTGAAGATAGCTCGAAGTATTAATACTTTAGGGTTTATGTTTACTTTATGATGTGTCTCTTAATATAATTTTACTAGATAAATGTTACATTTTTATGAGGGAAAGTTAGTAAAATAATAAAGAGGGTAGGCCACATTTTGTCACTCCTAAATTTTTAAGAAGATTCTATCCCTAAATGCTTTACAAATGTTTGGTTTTCCTGTATTTAGTTGCTACCACTCATCCAGCAGACATTGTTTATCTCTTTAGTTAGGTTTTTTTTTCTAAATAACTATTGATATATCTTTCTTTCGTATGGTAACTGATCTTTCTTCCTGTATTAAAGTAAATCAGTGACTTAATGATCCTGCCTTGGCAAGGTAAACAAAATTATGAAATACATATATTTTTATAAATAGATATTAAAATAATATATATTACTCCATCATAACTCAATATTATATATCTCCTTCAATCTGGCTCGCTAAGTTATAGCAGCATATTAAGTAGGGTACCGCTACATAAGATAAACGTAATGTGTATCAAACTCGTAACCTTAAGAACATCATTTACAGAAAAAATAACTCACATTTCCATTTTAAATTAATGAATATCTTAAGTGATTTAATTCCTTGGAAAGGTTAGTTTTGTTAAAAAAATATTTGTATCGATTTTACTAAACAAAAAGAGTTGGAAGAAATCTTAAAACCAGTTTTAATTAACTAGAGTTAATTTTAAATAAATATGAGCATATTTATTTAAAAATGCATCCATTATTACTAACATAATTACTAGGTAATCCATTTACCAATAATAATTATAGTATTTGAACTGTAGAATTGAACGAGATAGTTAAGTTAGTAGAACACTAATTACAAAATAAGTTAATATTTATACATTGTAGCCTTAATTTACTCTTCAGGTGTTTTTTTTTAGCTTTGTTAACAAATATATACTTAAAGGGAAGATTTGACCATGCATAAAGAATGTTATTTGTAGGATCAAGACTTTCATTTTTAATTTCCATGTTTTAAATTATTACGGTATTTAATTTTAACATTATTACTTTATGATGAAAATGCATGCTAAATGTATTACAAATAGATTTGGTTAGTAGCCTTAGGAATAGAATCCAAATTAGTGTCCAACCACGTTAAATGAGATGTCACTGCTCAAGGTTAATTTTAATTTACGCATCACACAATATACAATAGTGAATGTAGTGAACATATAAAAAAAGTTTTAACCATATGTAACTTGAGAACATAAACAGTCTCTGACTCGTCAAATGTGCACAAGATGGAGGAAAGATTCTAATCATGTTTGTTTATGTGCAGGTGGCTGATTCTGTTCTACAGAGAGTGGTTGGTGAGGAGACAGCCAACAAGCAGGTTTGTAAAATTATTACTATACACCCAATTGTGACTTTATAAGAACGTAAGTTACAATAAGTTCGTTTCTAATTTACTAAAGCATAGTACGTGATAGGAAATTCCATCCCTATTTGATACTCATTTATGATTAGTATGACTAGCTTTAGCTACAGAAAAATAAGTAATGTACACAGATATTTGGATAACTAAATCTACTAAATTCTCTTATTTTTATAATAAATCTATTTAGGCATGCAATGGGACATTGTTTCTAAAATAAGCTAATTTTTTCTCCATGACTAATACTAGTGGTGAAATATCTTTCTGAGAGAAGAGTGGTGCCAATTTCTTAAATAATTGTTGATGTATTGTTGGTAGCCTCCATTTACCCTGAAAGCTGCCAGTCTTAACCTTTGTGTATAGTATTTATGTATCTACCACTTATACTTTTTCTTTTGGGTAAACCTGAACGTGTAAGGCAAGTTCTACGTGGGAGTCTTGTGCAGACGGGTGAGATCTAGAATATTTTCAGTAATGGATGAACTACACCACTCCTATCCTGATTGCCACGGAAGGAAGCAAATTATTATTAATAGTTTAAAAGCTCGAATCCCAATGTTAAAGCCCCGTCTACAGAGTCCATAAGCTCCACATTCGTATAGTCCTAAGTCATTAATGGTCCTTAGAAATGGAAATAGCGTCTACACAGTCCACATCCTTAATCGCGTGACTTTGTCAAACAATGAGAAAGTCGGAGATTCCGTCCAATTAAACTCTTCGAAAGAAAATTGTCCAAAGCTGGGTGCAAGCAGACCTCATCTGTTAAGCAGAGGTTATAAAGAATACTAATGAGATGTTTAACCTACCAAAGCGACGCCACTCTTTCTGAGAACTTGGTATTTCTCAGAAAACTGTTTCTGAGAGCCCGGGGTTTCTAAATTTTCAGAAAAATATTTCTGAAATAGCTCCGTTGGTCAAATTATAATTTTATTTTATGTTTGTTTTCATAGCAACGGAGCTTTTTGGTGCTATTGGTGCTCTCATTTTGATGCGCGCACACGTAACTTATTTACTTTATTGTGATTGGTAGTTCTTAGCAGTCCGTATCGACTAGGCCTTAGAAAGTTATAGTTGAGTCAACTTCTACGGAGTGATAAGGACTAAGGAAATTAATGGTACGGAACTCCGCACTGACTTTCTCACTCTATTGTTTAAAAATGGAGATATTTACTCAAAACTCGTAACATTTGTAAAATGAAATAATATATACTAGCAAACCAAGCATAAATTGCACTATATTTATGTAAAACATTTTTTGAGTCCCGGGATTTTAAGTTTATAATTTTATTTTTAAAGAATTAATGTCCTCATTTGTATGTTTGGACCGATAAAATAGATCAATATTGAGTCCAAAAGGGTCAACACTTCGTATTAAAATTTCGACTTCCGGTTAAAATTTTCGACATTTTATTAGGGGTTACACATCTTCATGTCATCGCATTGCTATTAGATTCCTCATTTATAAATTTTAACCAATAAAAAAATGTAAATATTGACTATTGAGTCTAAAATAGAGATAGATAATTGTTGTACAAACATTTCTCCTAAGAGGTTTAAGGAAAAATAACATAAACTTTTTGAGATACTTCCTTATATTTAATTACTCTATGGCATTGGAAAATTATTGCGTTAAAACTTAAGTAGTATCTCTTTACAACTAAAGCTCGCGAAATTGTATTAATATATTTGCCAATATCTCAGAAACTGTTGGTTTTATAAACGTATATTTCATATAAAAGTTTTTTATTTTTAATAGTACTACAATTTTGCAATGATAAGTTATTTGGTATTTCAGATAGTTACGGAAATAAGGAAATTTCAGCTTCTGTAAAGTACTCTAAAAGTCATTTAAATGGGAAAATGAAAATAGCCATTTTATTTATAATCTTAATCAACGCCTAGATACGTATTTTAATCAAAATCGTTGGAGCCGATTTTGAGAAAATTGATTTTTTCTCTTTTCGCCTTTTATTAAACTACTCTTAATTTTAAGTTTAAACAGACACACAGACAGACAGCATAGCAAAGATCACTTTTTAGGGTTCGGAGGGTCATGAGACGTCGACATCCATCAACATTTCAGGTTAGATTTATTTTACGGTCGCAATACTTTACCTTTCGTGTTCGAAAAGTTTAAAAAATATAAATATTTGCATATATGAAAGTTATTGGTTTTATAAAAATATGTTTCGAATAAAATATTTGTATTATAAATAGATCTACATATTTGTAATGATAAGTAATTTCATATCACAAATAGTTTCGGAGACATGGTAAAAAAATAATAATTTACGCATCAGACCAAAGCCCTTAAAGTCATTTTGCCGAAATATTGAGAGTAGCCATGATGTTTGGAATATTTAGAAATGTTTAGAAATGAATAATAATAATAATATTTAGCACCACGTCTTACTACCCGTTCGGGTTATACGCTTAAGTACTAATTACTCTAATGGGTTAAGGATTGGGAAGGTTGAATATACAGGAAGTGAACCCGCATTTGCGTGGAGAGAGAGAGAGTGGAAAACCATTTAGGAAAAACCACCCCCAGTTCTCCCGACCGAGATTCGAACCTCGATATTCCCGTCCTCGGCGGTCGGGCTCAACATGACTAGCGCGTTAGCCAACTACGCCACCGAGGCGGGTTTTAGAAATGAAATTTAATCAAAATCTTTAAAGCCGATTTTGAGAAAATCGACTTTTTTCTCTTTTTGCCCTTAAGTAAACTACCCTTAATTCTAGGGTTAGATATCCAATTCCTAAAAACCCTCGGGGCAACCCTATGAAAACCCTAGATACCAAGTTTTAGCCCGATCAGTAAAATAGCTTAGACTCTAGTTGGAGGTACAGACAGACAGACGGACAGACAAATTGAAATTAAAAAACAACTTTTTCGGATTCGGGGGGTCATGAAACCTCAATTCATCAAAATCTTGAGTTCGATTTTTTTGACGATCACAATACTTTCTCTACCTGTAAGATAGCGAGAAAGTAAAAAGGATGAGGACTCTGTAGACGGTGCAACCTGTTAGTGCGGAGTCGATCTCTTACGGATTACTACGAACCTTACGGGTACGGATTCTGAAGACGGGGCTTAATGCGTCATAATGTTGAATGTAAGGAAATGTACTCAGATCCCACCGTCATAATTGAGAATTTTATTGGTACTAATTATTATTATATTGGTTCTTGTAGGTGGTGCATAAACAGTTCAACTCTCCTATTGGTCTTTACTCGGAGTTAAACATTGCTGAAACTATACAATCTCAAACCGGAGTGACACCGTAAGTAAACTGTTTCTTGACAAACATCATGCCATGGAGTAAAATGCTAGGAAGGTATCGCAAGGAGAACTAATATTATATACAAGGGAAATATTCTAGGATATGTTGGCTAGTTGAATAGCAAAATCAACATAGAATGAATGAAGCTTTGAGTATTTATATCTTTATTGAATATTTATTTGTTATAAAGATGGATCAGTCCGATGGCAATTTGCATTTTAAAGGAAAATTGTTGATTAGAAAATCTTATTCATAGCTACGAACTAATTGTCTTGTCCCCATTTTTAAAATATATTTTTAGGAATAAAAACTATCTTCTCTAAACATTAATATATCAAAAACAAAGCTTTAAACGTAAAAATAAATTTATAAGTAAAATGTACAGTATTATAGTATTAAAGGTACAATATTATACGCTCAAGTAATGACGAGTAGATCATTACCTATTTCATTAATGACATTCACTGTGGATACATAATGATGTTATACATTTATAAAGACATGTATTACTCATCAATCCATGATTTGACAACAATGTCACACACAGTGAGTAGGAAGCATGGAGCTATTATATATATGGAGGGGCTATCTTGTCGCGCAACTGAAGCCGACCTTGACTCGGGGAATGTTGAGGTAAGGGGGTATGAATCATTCCGGGTGGAGCATGGCTGCTGGAATTTCCTCACAAACTGTTGTAGACATGAGTCTGTGGTTATTTTTGACATGGAAAGATGGTTTTATCTTGCAGTGCATTTGGCTGCCATAACAGGCGGGAAAAGAATAATTACAATGTAATTATTGAGTCCAGATTAATTTTACCATATTATGTAAAGCATGGTAAAGCAGTGTAAGCAACTAGAGCATAATATTATTTTCGTGATTACATAGACGTATACGTTATATCACTTATATGTTATATATTTAATATACTTAATAAACCGAGAAAGAAAATATTAAGTATTTTACGATTTTCCCCCTCCCAAACGGAATTATTCTGTGCATAACAGTTACTATTCTCACAATTTACTAAAGTTAATTAAGTTACAACAAAGCTAATAATGATTTTTTTTTAAATATTACAATGCTCAAAAAATTATTATATATAAATTATAGCTTGAACATACTGTGATTTTAAGATAATTTATTAATATCAGCAACAACAATCTAGATTTTCGGCTAGTTTGCATTTTCAGACGCTTGTTTTTACCCGAAATACAAAGTAATCTTTTGTGTTTTTTACATAAAAATAACAAATATTTATTCAACATTTACACCTTACTTACATAAAGCATCTAAAAGCTTTCAATCGGGTTGTATTATAATTCAAGTTAGCGCGCGTCCCTTTTTTCCCTATGCTTCCCATGTTAAACCAGCGGCCTGTTGCCATACTATGCCATACAGCGGCTCGGTCTGTCTCTCCGTGAGGGGGGCGTGGCTGGCTTCACTTACTCGCAACGCTACAGCATAGGGATGTCCTCTGCGTATATATAATATCTACATGGTAGGAAGTACATGATTGGTAATAGCAGTGCTACGACATAGGTTCCCTACCCATCGCTCCCCCTCAGGATCATTCACATCATCCTCAAGTTTTGCTTCACCAACTTCGGTTGTCTTTTTCCGGTTGCTACTCCACTTCTTCCCCACACATGCCACGTTATACTCTTGAAGGGTTGGCCATTACAATGACATTCAAAACTACGCTCTCAGCTGAGTTAGGTGGGAAAGTGGTGGGGAATCAATAAAGGCATCCATATTTAATTTCCCAACCCCATTTAACTTGAGAGAAAGACACACCACGCTTGGCCTGGAAGTATACTCTCAAGCTGTGCTGTCTTACTGGAGTGGATGTTGCGTGCAGAACTGACAGGTCA
Source organism: Timema podura (assembly GCA_033556935.1). Lineage (NCBI taxonomy): Eukaryota > Metazoa > Arthropoda > Insecta > Phasmatodea > Timematidae > Timema > Timema podura. The sequence goes on along the minus strand of JAVRXN010000010.1, from coordinate 97,346,430 downwards.
ATCTGGGAACTTATTGGCTAATTTTAAATGGTTATAACATAAAATTAGTATCACGTCTTATCCAGACCATCGATAAAAACAAGCAATTCTTATCTCAGTTTCATCTCCTTATTCATAAGTTGTTGCGTTTCCTTTCATTAACGGTGAAGAGGCTGTATCATAGCGTGTTATTGCATTAAGGAATATATTTTCAGTTGAATTTGCTAAAGACTGCTGATGGTACTGATCACGGAACATTTTCTTATGACACGTCCGATAACCTGGAAAAAACAAATCTACATCTTAGGTCTTGTCTGAAAGAACAATTGGTAGCACGATCAAGTATGTGTCTTCTTCAACCACATATGATCGCAAGACCTTTAGTGATAGATCAATGTATGGTGGACAAACTATTTTAAGCTCACCCAAGAAGCGATACAATTTACAAAGGTTTCGTGTCAGCTTTAAAATTGAAATAAAGCGTTCAAATAGTGGGTTGTGCAATTTATGTCAACATTATTTATATATATCAAACGCATACATATTTGTGATATCCGAACTACTCTTACCTCTCCAGCTTTCACACAAAGTAAACATAACGTTTTATATAAGCTAAGAATCCCACCAATTACAGATAAGTTTTGTCAGAGTTTAAAGACCAATTCAACACTACCACACACGAAGCACTATTTACTAAAGAAATCGGGAGTGTCCAAAGACGCTATCTAATAAAGTATTTTTATTTTTTATTTAGCACCGCGTCTTACTACCCGTTCGGGTTATACGCCTAAGTACTAATTACGCTAATGGATTAGGAATTGGGAAGGTTGAATTTAGAGGAAGTGAAACCGCATTTGCGTGGAAGGAGAGTGGAAAACCACTTAGGAAAAACCACCCTCAGTTCACCCGACCGAGATTCGAACCTCGATCTCCCCGTCCTCGGCGGTAGAGCTCAACACGACAAGCGCGTTAGCCAACTACGCCACCGAGGCGGGGATCTAATAAAGTAAATTGTGTAAAGGGCAGGTGACCTGGTGGTCTAGGGGTAAGGTGTCAGACTTCTGTGCTGAGGGTCCGGGGTTCAATCCTCGGTCCCGACACAGATTTATCTGAATACCAAACCCTTCCTTCACCTCTGACAAGATGTGTATTAATCACAACTTGTGAATGTGAGGAATTCCAGGCCTCTACCGTGGTTCGGATTCCACGTTAAACTGTAGGTCCTCCATTTCATCTCACAATCACCCTACCATTGCACATTAGCGTAAGTGCGTATAACCCGGACGGGTAGTAAGACGTGGTGCTAATAATAATAATAATAATAATAATGTAAAGGGCACATTCATTCGTGATCTTTAAATAAAGAGCATGCGAAAGATTAAAGCTAAAACAATAAACATTTGTATTTGTTGGACAAAACAAAATATAATTTTTTAATAAATTTCCTAAACAGTTGTAAATATTTATTTCTATTGTGTTCAAAATTGGAATTAAAACTTACCATATATTTTTAGCATCCTTTCGGGTAATACACTCTGATCATATTGAATTATAAGAAAACAACAGAGTGTTTCATAGAAACACAGTCTATGAGCTTAATAATATGTAAATTCGAGGCTTTTTCGCCTCTTGTGGCTAGCGATGTAAAATTCCAAATATCACCTAGACACTGCAATTCTACGATTCTACTGACTTGTAAATTATCATCTTGTACAAATTTACCTTACAATGCCCTAAAAAGTAAAATCATGGTTGTGATTGTTTACTAAATTGTGGAACTAAAGTTAATACAATGCTTCTTATTTATTTTAAATAATCAATATAGAGTTTACATTGTCTTTAATTTTAATACTACCAATTTTCATTTGCAAAACCCTAGGAATGCAAGAATAAGAGCTTCTTTGCTGAACCCACGAAACCAAGCAAAAGTGAGGCAAGTAGAAAACAGCCGATTAAGAAACTATAGATTCTTGTTTCTACTCGTTTGCCTTTTATAATGAATGTTTATTTAATTAGTAAAATTAGCTGCAAGATCGTAGTTTAATGTGTGTTGAATTTTCCTCACTGAAGCATAACTAGAGTTCTCGTGATATAATGATATAGAAACTATTTAATCTCTTTAGCAATTGAGCTTCAAATGAATAACACTAGCATCTTGCCTTGCCAGAGCTTTTTCTTTTTTTCTTATTAGCAGGCTTTAGGCTCAGTTTTTATTCATGCATAGCGCATAATTAATATCGAACAGTGCATAGTTCACAGAATGCAAGAAGTCAAAAAACATTATTTTCAATGATCGCGTTCATAAACGATACATATTGAATTGTGCTCAAAGCAGAAAATTGATTAACTCTAAATTGTTATGCGCTATGCATGGAATTGATCATACAACCCTTGGACTTGAGACGTATTAGCCAATGAGAATTTGCGAAGAGGCTATAGACAAAGGCCAGTATAGAAAGCAGGCGGAAAATGTATTATGTTACTGTATGACATTCCTTGTGGTGGCCATACTTCTTTGCTAATAACGAATTTTCTTCGTTTTGACGTCAAAGGCTACAATTCTAAAATTGTTTAAAATAAAGGAAAAACATTACACTTTTGATTATGTTACTGACAAGTAGGTCTACACTAATATTCATGGCAATAATGTCAGAACCAAATAAAAAACAAATTTGTTTTAATAGTACTATAGCACTATTAAATTAGTTTAGTTTTATATTTAAAAATAAACAGTTAAATGAACGAGTTTTTTCGAATGAGCCCTTAAATGAAGTATTTTTAAATACCTTATTTACTAAAGCAAAATAGGTTAGGTCAATAAAAATAAACTATTCAAGTAAGCCTTATATCATTACGTTTCATTATAAACCATTGTAATTTTCATGAATTGTGCACTTTGCACTATACACTATTCATTATTAGCTATGCGAGAATATAAACTTAACCTTAGTGCTAGTACTTGCCATCATCAAGCTTACAAGTATCTAATCTAAGGGGCAAGAGGGAAATGAGTAGAGTAAATTTTAAGGAGTGCACTAACACTCATTAGCTTGCGGATTGGTAAATTACCCAGAGTCCAATAGAGTAAAGATCCAGTTAGCTCTCTCAAATTAGTACTACTCGTTAACTATGTAGCCATATCTGCTCGTGCACTAGTTATTTCACCATTATACACTTTATCTAGTAAACTATGCATCACATGTGAGCAAATCAATGGTATAAATTCAAATTTTTGAAAACATTTAGTTTTTATTTTGCTTTTAATTTTTATCTAGCAATTTAAATGTGAAATAGTTTCCAAAAACTCTGTACTAAAAAAAAGAAAAGAAAAAGAATCCATAAAAAAATAGTTCTTTTACCTAAAAATTGTAATCTCACTAAGCAAGACAAGATGAAAATATAACATTTAATCCTTCTTAGTAAAATAAATACTTTGCTAATTACTTTAATAAAAGTAACTCATTTTTAGTATTGACTAATATCAAGGATTATTAGTGCACGTTATTTCTATTTCGAAGCCCTCCGGCTCAAATTAAATCTGCCAAATGCAAGTGAGATGAAATGTACTAATAAATCTATGTAATTAGATGTCAGGCACTAGTGGTTATGAACTTGTAAAATCACAGATTGAAATTATTTAGTTTTAATTCATCAAACAGTAGGCTAATAATTATTTGCCCATCTTTGGCAGACTAACAGCACCCGTAGACTTATAAGCTTTCTTCAATAGATCTCGCTTAGGCTATATTCTAACAATGCATTTACTGAAGATAAGATTTTTTAAACAAATCAAGTCTATCTTGTAAAACAGAATGTAAGACTGGCTGATTAATATTGTAATAATTCTGATCAGAACTTACACTGCATTTCTAATGGTAGTATTTTTATTGATCTTTCTTTCCTCAAACAAAAAATCCAACTGCAACAACCGGTGCCTTCTCAATCATCATCATCTGGACTTCCGCCTTGGCAACACTAAACACACATTAAAATACATATATACATACATGGAATGTTCTAAATAAAACCGTCTCATATTTACTAATTTGATACTATCTTCTTTGAATTTTATACTAATTAATAAACCCACCCACACTTACATAAAAGTTTTTCTTATTATGTAAAACTATAAAATGTCTTTAAAACAAATTTGATAATTAACATAATTTTGATGCAAATATTTAATATATTATTATATTTTTTATTATTGTCATTGTTTATAAAACTAAATCATTTTTTAAATTTTTATTATTTTTTCAAATATTAAAATATTAATTTTATTCAAATCTAAATACATAATCATAATTTTAATACTTATGAATTAAACTATGAACCATTTAACAAATTTTATACAAATTTACAATATTAATATCAATAATACTCACAAATACATTCTAATTTAAAATATGTCTTTCTTTCTCTCATTTAAAATCGCTCCAACTAAATCCTCTCTTCCCTTACACAACACTACTATGCCAACTGTGTACATGACCACAGTCTAAGGAAAACGGTTACTTACGATCCTGCCAAGTCGGAAACGTTCAAGGCTCTACAAGAGGATGAGTTGGGTGACAGTATCCAGGAAGTGACAGCGCCAGTGCAGCACAAGGTGTTCGCTCCAAACAAGCTGTTGCGGGTCAAACAGTCCTGATCAAGGTAATCTACCATGCACACTTTGGGAACCGCTGTATTAAAGGATTTAAAATTCAGTTTTAGAGATAATACTGTACAAATAAGAATACAATCTTTAATATATTTAAATATGTAGCTATCATCCATGCTGTTTTCATTCTACCAAGACTACAATATATTTAAAGTTGGTTATTGGCATGTATATTGGTTTCAAAAACCATATTCTATTGAAAGTTTGATAAATACAAAGAAATAAGGTATCTTAAAACTTTATTACATTTGTTTGAATGACAAACTTTGTGTAGTTGTCTTAAGTTTGAAAAATCATTTAGGTTATAGGCTTGTAAGAAGTATAATTAAATTACCATTTTTTTCAAAGTTGGCTCATATTTTGTCTATTGCTTTCAGAAACCATATTATGTTGAAAGTTCAATAGCTATAATTAAATAAGTTAACTAAAAATGTTGCTACATTTGTTTGAACGACATACTTTGTGTAGAAGTATTACGTTCAAACGATCATTTACGTTATAGGCTTGTAGGAAGTACGGTATTTACTATACCCTGATTTTTGTTTTAATGCCGCTCTGGAATGCTTTATTTCGTATCAGAATCCTACTATATTATAGTATTTTGGTAGGATAAACGGCCATCTAGAACGGAAGTGAAAATTTCCTCCTGGACGGGCTTTTATCTTACCTAAATACTACTATATGGTAGGATTCTGTTACGAGATAAAGCCTTCCAAAACGACCGTCCTTCAAAAATCATAGTATAAATTAGCCTACGTTAACTTATTTAAAGAAAAAAACTCATGAGTTTTGAACTTTGTTATGCTCTTCAAACCCTCTTCAAACACATCTATTTCATTGAACTAATTATAAATTGATGTATCTCATTTATGATATATTTAATCAAATTAGTGAATTATGTCAAAATGCCACAGTGCCTTGTATGTGTGTAGGAGAGAAAGAGACACCCGAAAGTATATTTCTCTCCTACACAAAGTTCTGCAGGCGACATCTCGAAAATGTCAGCCACAGATGACCATCCAGTTAAATTATAAAGCAGTGGCGGCTCGTCACTTTAGAAGCTGGAGCACGCGGCCTGTTTAATTCATTAATTATTTATAAATAATACATTTAAAAGAAAACACAAATTTTGGAATAAATTTGGTCAAACATTAATTTATTTAAACTCAAAAATTAATATCACAAAAAACATGCAAAGATACAAAAATTAAATTCACCCCAAAGAACGTGGATTTGTTGTAGAAACTCTGCAGCTGTAAAATGTGCGTAAATATATAGGTATGTATGTTCAATGTCCTCACAAACTCACAACATTAATGTGTAGGATACACAATATTTACATTATTTACACTTGCGAGAAATGACTTAGTACGCAATAAACAAAGAAATTATTTATATATATATATAATATATATATATATAAGGCTCATACTCCTCTCCATTAAGTTAATGAACTTTTCCATAACTCTGTTGTTAAGGTCCTTCATTTGTGTGATAAGTTCCTTGTTGATGGCTACCATCGCTAGAACATTCAGTCTATCATTTTTCATTGTATTCCTTAGGAAAGTCTTTATTCTTTTCAGTGGTGAAAAGCAACGTTCAGATTCAGCAGATGTCATTGGGGTCATTATGATGATTTTTAGAAGCTTCGTCACCTCACTGAAAACTGAAATAATGTTATTTTTCTCCATGAAGTTCAGTAGTTGTATTGCCCCTTTAATGTAAAAGTCCTGTCGTCTGTATAATAGTCCCAATTCAGACCGGAGTTTTTCTTTTTCTAAGAAAGAGTAGTGTTGGATTACTTGCGGGAATTTTTCTTCCGGAAAGCAAGTAGAAAATTGGGGAAATTACTTATTTCATAACAAAGAAGCTGCCTCCAAATGACCAGTAAAATCTAATCGGTCCTTTACATGAGTTGTAATGATATCACACACTTTTGCACCCCCCACTCTGGTGCTACATTCAACATTACTTTTCTCTTCGTTTCTTTTCTTTTCTATTTCATTCACTTGCCTCCTCTCTTTCTGCATCTCATTTTCAAAAATGCAAATGTCATTTTGCCACATTACACTGTCTCTGGTCCTGGTTTGTAGTTGTTGGTAGAATATATCCACGTGAGGTAAAATTTTGTGGAAAAGAGTTAGCCAGAACATGAAATTTGGGTCCTGAAAACCCCTTCTGTGGCTACTCGCCTCGTTAACCGCAGGCCTAAGTTTGTTTGTGCACTTTTTCTTAAGAACTTCGAAGCATTCCTCCAACTTATCTCTACTTTCGTACACAACGTTAATAGTTCGAATGCTGTAGTTCCACCTTGTTGTAGCAACTCTGGGTAGTCTGACTTGTACTACTTGCTTCAAAACGTCAGATTGTAGAGATGAGTGCGAAAAAAATGCGAGAATGGCAGAAAGGTTTGAGAAAAAAATTCGAACTTTGCTGTTCGCACTGGTTGATTTTTTCTATATCAAATTTAGCTGATGAGTGTAACAATGTACAAAATAGGCAAATGGGTATGTTTCTCTAATCTTGGCCTGTACACCCCCAACAGAGCCACTCATAACATTAGCACCGTCATACGTCTGTGCTATCAATCTTCCTTTTGAAGTGTCTAGAAGAGGTTTGATGTGGTCCATTATATATTTTGCTAAGGTTTCTGCGCATCTTCCTTCGGGAATAAGAAACCTCCAAAACCTCTCACAAGCCAAGCCTTCAAACACATACCTAAAACCTAATACCATTTGACAATGGTTCGTTACATAAGTTGTCTCATCACATTCGATGGCTACAAATTCAGAATCTCGTATCTGCTTTTCCATTTCCTCCCTACATACATTAAGTATGCAGTCCAGAATGCCATTTTGTATTATTTTCGATGTTCCTTTGAATACATGGGCCGATTCTAAATAGTCTTTCATTGCAGAATCCAGCTCAACAGTATAATTAATTAGACCTCTGTAGACACCAGGATTTGTAGATGATGCTGATTTGTCATGGACCTCTAAGAAGTAATTCAAAAACACCACAGAATTTAATACATGAAATCAACTTTTTTAATATGTTCCTATTTTTGTCAACGTGAGTATTGTGTGCCTTAACGTTTTCTCTGTATTGTGAGTCTAGATTAGACGATATGTTTACTTTGCCTAGCAAAGAAAGATCAACGACTTTATTCATGTGATTCGCAGATACTTCGTGTTTCTTAATTTTTATCTGTTAAATGTTCTATATCATTGACGCCTTTTACTATTCACAAGCATTCACCACTGTTTCTGGGAGAAAACAAAATGCACGGGAAATAGTACAAAGATTTGTCCACATCACAGCCTCAAATCCAGCCATATTTTTGGTATGTATCTTTGGACTTGAGCTGCCTTTTAAAAACTCGATTTTAAATTTTCTTCGTTTCACTTTGTTCCATACAGAATTCAAGACATGGCCTACCTAATGATTTCAATTCTATTTTTTGATCAAGAGTTAATCTTGAAACATTTGTTGTCTTAAGCACCTGAATTGAACTATTAATATTAAGCCTAGTTACAAAAAATATCATAACATATAACTCAAATAAACACTATTCTAAAATAACCCTACATAATATTATTATAAACACACACTCCACACACAGCCTCAAGATGCAGGAACACGCAGGAATACTGACAACAATTATTGCTGGTTCATGCTATACACATTATCTCACAAGCTTTCAACCTTATGGCGCGTAAGGGAGTGCGCCTTCACACGAAGTATAGGCAGGGCTAGCTAGTCGTAGCAGGATGGGGACAATAGGTGTAGGGGAGGAGAGGTTTCATTTCACAATGCAAGGCGCTGACCGTCGCGCGCCTGATTGCATGCCATTTGGCGACACGAGGTGAAGGGTTGGGAGGGTTTGGTTTCACAATGCTAGGCGCTGACCACCGCGTACCTGACTGCATGCCATTTCAAAAACACTTAAATACTTATATACTTACACCGAAGACATATTTTTCTTGAAACTATTATGGCTAAATAAAATTGTCGTGAGAGTGAGAATAATAACTTTAACAGGAACTGGGGGTTCGTGGGGATGGGGGGCGCGCGCCTTCGCACCCTGGGGATGAGCCGCCCATGTTATAGAGATCAACGGCTGGCTACTATTTAGTTCCAGTGATCAGACATTTAAGCCAAAAAGCACTAGTGTCTTAGCATATTAGCACGCACGCAATTTAAATAGTGTAGAGAAGTTTAAACCAAAAAGCTTTAATTTAATTGTTTTAAGTAAGAGACCAAAGAAACTAAGCAATAGCTTAAATTTTTTTTTAATAAACACGTCAACTACAATAATTGTTTGCTAATGAGTGTAAAAACATTTAAAGTTTCTTGGTAATGCTAAATGTATATTCTCTTTACATAAATTAGTTTTGTACACGGGGAGAGGGGGTGGGGGAACTTTATACACATTGTATTACTTTTGTTAAATTCTAGAAATATTATTATGAATAAAATATATTAAAGCAGTAGTTTTCAACCTTTCGCACATTTTGACACCATTTTTTTCCCCTTGTACCATCATGACATCTTGATCGCCTACAAACGTCAAAATCCTAGTATTCAATTGTTTTTTCACTGCACCCACGACTATCCAAATTTAATTACAGATGTTAGGTAGGTAGACTTTAGAGGAAATGTACTCTTGCTTACTAGGAGGGAGAAGTGGAAAACATTTAGGAAATATCACCCTCTGTAGACCCTGCCAAAATTTTGAATTCCGAACTCCTCGTCCTCAAAAAACCAAATGAGCGTGACGTTAAGCCTGCATGCCCACAGATACTTGTTTTAATTACTATAAATGTCTTATATAATTACTATAGGAGTGTGACAAATATGTTTCAAAAGATAATCATACAACCCAGCGGGTATTTTGGATGGTATAGTAGTAGCGGCGAGCCCAAGTACTGGGCTGCGAAAATCAGATGTCAGATTTCTGTAACCAAAAGGCACACAAGCAGTTTTTTAATCATTTTACCCACTTACATTTCTATTACTTCAGAGTTTGAACCTTCCTATAATTATTCTAAAATATGAACAAAGTAAATATAAAGCTACAAACTCAACAAGCCCTGTGACCATACCCGGATCATACAATGACCACCTAATAAGGTCGCGATCACTTTGCTGCAAACTACTATAGTAGAGTTGGAGAGCGGTAAGAACTAGTTTTATCTTACGATATCTGAGGGAATTCGTATTTGTCTCATATAGGGTGACATTTTGGATAACTTATCTGTATATTAAAATCAGTAAACGATATAAGGACATTTAAAAGATATGAAGAGGAATAGGTATTTTGGGTGTACTGAGTTCCCCCTCCCTCAAATAGTTTCCCACTCTTGTTCCACGTACACATCTTCTAAATTCAATCTTCCTCATCCTCAGCCCGTTAGCGTGGTTAGTAATATGTAACCCGAATGGGTAGTAAGACGTGGTGCTAAAAAAATTAACTGCGCGTCTGTAGAAGTGTTACACATGTCTAAAAAGAAATACGAAACATATGAACAGCTCGCTTGATCCAGGCCGACAATAATCTTGTTGGGGATGAGAAATACGGACACATTTCTACATCCAACACAGGATTTCTGTATATATTTTTATTCAAATGAATATTAATAATATAAATAAAAATAATAATTACTATTATCACTAAAACGAAAAGTCAGTTGTCATGTGTATTGTAATTAACTATCTTCGCGCCAAATATGAAGTCTATATTTAAATTATTTCTATAAAACAATAAAATACAGTGATTAAAGTGGGGTTAGTCAATTAATGGAAATGAAACATTTCAGAATTTTCTGTAGAATTAATTGATTCTTTTTAGATTTTGTTTCATCATAAACATTGATAGAAATATGTATTCTAACCCCCCATTTCCTCCTGTAATAAAACACTGAAACGCCCTCCCCGCTTCCCTCCCAAAAACACTTACGTAATTTAAGGCTGAAAATTGATATTATCTAAATAAATATAATAAACACTAGTTTTTCTCGCAAATGGAACTTAATACTTTATGTGGTAGTTTGATTAATGGAGTAATTGGAGTCCTTATATTTCTGAGATGTTTTAATTTGGTTCTAATCCCTGTAGTTGATTTGAAATAACTTATGATGTTAACTACTAATATTATTTCTCTTATCTTTTTCAGAAACCTGCTCCGTCTCAACAAGTGAACTACGTAAGTGTTATTGTTGGGCGATAAAAGAAGCTCAGATTTTATTTTCTTACAGCAACTATTTTACCTTCATCTACATCATCATAATCATAAACAGCTTCCAGCTACTGGCTGGGTCTGTTTGGAGCATAAGCCTCTCCACCATCTCCTTTACTCCCACCACATCTTTCCCTTGGCCCAGTCCTTTCCTCTCTCCTTCACACTCCTCCTTACTTCTTTCAGCCATCTGTCCCTTGGTCTTTCTCTCGACCTTCTACTCCCCACCTCCATTTCCAACATCCTCCTGGATATCCTTTCCCCTCTTCATTCTTCTCACATGGCCATACCGCTTTAGTCGTGCTGTCTCTATCCTGTCCTAGACTGGCTCTTCCTTTATTATTCCTCTTGCTCTCTAATTTCTATTTCTGACAAATTTTGTCACAACGATCCTGCATCTCAGAAATCTCATTTTACTTTCCTGAATTCTGCTCCTATCCCGTTTCTTCATTACCCACGTTTCTGCAGCGTACGTCAAAATTGGTTGCCTTCTTCTCTCACTTATTTCTCTCCTGTTCCTTCAACTCTCCTTTACAATACTTCCCAAATACTTGAAACTTTTTACTATATTCAATTGTTCCCCTCTCACAGTCATGCCAGTTGTATACCTGCCCTTCTTCCTTATCGTGCTCACCATCTCACTCTTCATTACATTAAACCTCATTCCACACCACTCTACCACTTCTTCTTACACCTTAAGCTGCTCCTGTACTTCTTTCTCCTCATCACTCCACACCATCAGGTAATATGCAAACACCATTGCTTTTATCTTACCTCCCCAATTCTTTCTGTCACTTCCTTCATTATTTCGTCCATCACTACAATGAACAGTAGTGGTGAGAGCGCACTACATTGTTTCAGACCGTTCTTTAACTCAAACAAATATGTCTTCTCCTCTCCCACTTTCACACAGCTCACTACCCTTTCACATATTCCCCGCTTTGTTTAAGGTCTCATTGTAGCTCTTGCAGCTGTCTCACATCAAAAAAAGATCCACTCTGTCGACCTTCCAGGTTTAAAGCCATATTGCACCTCTCTCAATCCTCCTCCTACTATTTCTCTAATTCTTTTTTACACCTTTGCACAGTGGCTCATCAAGGTGACTCCCCTGTAGTCCCCACACGTCTTCCTTTCTCCTTTCTTGAAGATAGGTACTATTATTCTCCTTTTTCAGTCTTCTGGGACCTTTCCACTGTTCCTTATTACCCGTAACACTCTATTCAGCCACTATACTGTCCTCTCCTTCTGCTCTCAACATTTTCCCACTTAATTCATCCCCTCCTGGTGCCTTTACAACCTTCATACTTTTCATTTCCATTTCCACCTCTCTCCAGGTTAGGTCCCTCACACTTTCCTGGCTAGTGCTCACTTCTTCCTCCCCCTCATCCTCCATGATCGCGTTGGTATTTAACGTATTCTCTCCACAATTTCTTTAAGTCATTTTCCATCACCAACTATCCATTCTCGTCTACCATTCCAATATGTTCCTCTATATTTCTTTTTTTACTCCTAACCATTCCATACAGAATTTTTTAACTACTCACATTGTCCTCCTCCATCGTTTTAGTCCACATTTCCATCCAACTTATTTTCTTCTCCTTCCCTACCCTCCTTGCTTCCTTCTTTTTTGCCTTATATTCTTCCTTCGCCTCTATTGTCCTCTCTTTGAACCATTCCCTAAAGGCTCTGTTCTTCTTGGTTACTGCTTCTTTTGCTCTAGCATTACACCATGGTGTTTCCTTTCTTCCCACTTTTCCTTCCACACACCTACTTTGCCGCACCCACCAATGCTGTCTGGAATCTTCATTATTCTTCTTTCCCTGTTTAGGTTTCATTCCTTGGAAGGCTGCTCCCAATAATTCTTTTCTGTAACTCTGTCTTATGTATTTCCTCTTTCAACTTCAATACCTATAACCTCCTCTCCTGATTTTCTGCCACCATCCCATCTTTCAATCCTGTCAGGGTTGCTACTGGTGGTCAATGCCTAGGGCTTCATATCAAATTGCCTTTACATTTGTCATATCCTTCCTCATTTGTATATCTACGAGTATGTAGTCCACTACCAACTTCCTTGACCTTTATCTACATATTAACTTTAATTTAAATTTAATAAATTATGTAACTTTTCTAATTTATGAAATAACAACCCATGTGGAAAAATCAAATATGGCCAGATCTGGGTCAGATCTGGGGTAGATCTGCCGCAAATCTGGCATTCCCAGATCTGGCATTTTTCCACATGGGAATAATATCTCTACTCAATTTAGCTTACTTTAATATTTAATATACTACAACTGTAATTGATATATTTAACATTTTAAAATAATATTTGATATAATATCTTAATCCCAATTATTTTTAATAAGTAACATGTAGGAACAATATTTAGTAAACTATTTGTTAGATAGTTATTATGTCTGATTTCTTAATATATATTTAGTGTGATAGTAACTATACAAGATTGAATAATATTACGGTAAATATACATAATGAGTCATATTAGACTCTGAAAATTGTTTTAAAATCATAAAGATTGTCGGAAAAAAGCTACATGTTGTATTATTGTATTATTGTATTAAAATTTATAAACCAATATTCATAGAACATTAAAATGATTGTTTGGTAAGCTAAATTATTTTTAAATATGAATTTTAAACTAAAATCTGACACTAATAAAGCCTAGTATTTTAACATGATTTATCATAAAAATTGATTGTTACTTGATTACTATTAGTTTAGTTGAATTCATAAAATTTTAGCGATACATTTAGAATAGAATGTTGTTTATAGTGCCGTTTAAGTTAAATATTAATATAACTAAGGAGAAAGAAATCAAATCAAACACTTAATAATATTAAGAATTTCCTTGACTTACTTAACGTTTGATTAAATAATGGGCATAAAATACCTCCGGGGGGACACAAAACAATTGTTATTGTATATATTTACAAGAATATTTGGATATTACTGTTTGCCACTAAAGTGATGAATTAACTTCTCTAAATAATCATTTTATAGGCCTAATGTTTTTGTAAGAATTTCGGTTTCTTATTTATAGATTTATACACAATAGTTATATTTAAATTTAAAAAATGTCAAACGAAACATTTCAGTTAAGTTTTACATTTATATCTCTAATTTCTCAGGTGATGTTACTGATGTTACTTGTGATGTTACTGAAAGATATTGTCTATGTATTAAACATTCTAATAGGTCTAGTCATATTGGAAGCCAGGCCCTCCCCTAGTGTAATCGCCCTCTTCTGGAAATAAATTGTTTCCACCCATTATAATTTTTTTTTAAATAGCTCATATTTGAATCTATAAGACTTCTGTAATAATCTTAGTGGGTTTGCAAAGAGGTAAAAATATCCTCTCCTAGAGACTAATGGGGATTTATGAGAACATGTTAGTTTTATGGATTTCATTCCTAACGGGGGGGGAACATAATAATATATTTAATAGCTCCTAAAATATTAATACAATTATTTGAGTTGGGAGGTTAACCCTGAAAAATTGCTGTAAATTTAACCTTCAAAAGAATGGTGATTAATTTGAAATACATCCACAAAAGCTTATCAAACCACTTTCTGAAGAGAACATGGTACATTCTTTTATAATATTATCCTAATAAACAAAACTTTTAAAGTGTCAAAATGAATAATGTTGAATATGTGTTTTGGTTTCCCACATAAATTATAAAAGTAAAAAACGCGTGTATAAATGAGTGAATTCAATTATTTATCAATTACCTTTTATTGCCTAAAACATATATAACATATGTTTGACGTTCCCATTTTGTTATTATAGTTTTATAATTATATGCTAAGTTTCATTAAACTATTTTACATAAAACTAATTTTGGTTTTGAATATATTTTAAAACCAATATATGTTCTCCTTTAGGCTACAAATGGACAAACATTTTTTTAACACTTTTTCCCCCCTCAAATCTTAATGGTTGATAAGATAATTTTCTACTATTAAAATATTATAAATAAAATATTTTTTAAATATTGAACAGTTAAGTTTTTGAGTTTTTTGAAACTTTCCCTATAGTTGTATGTGTGTATGTTAGCTAACTGATTGATTAATTTCTTAGACTTTGAGTTGATTTGAAAATAAAATTGCTATCCATCAAAAAATTACCAAAAGTAAAATAAATATTCTATTCCATACACTTAAATTTAGTCAAACCTGCCAACTCTCGAATTAAATTGATTATTTGTAACAACGTAAATGATGTATTATTCAAAGAATTTTCTTTTGGGTTTTATCCATAAGGCTACTTTTATAGCTGATTCTAGGTATTTTATTTTAGAAAAAGATTTGTAACATATTTTTACCAGGTAGTCAAATTGTATCAAGCTTTCCTCAAAGTGTATAAAACTAAAAAATAAAAAAATCAAGTGTTTTATTATGTTCTACAATTTTTGAATTTTGTTAAAAATTAAAGAATTTGCCATTTAGCTTAATATTTTTTCAAACATTATGAATTGGGTTTAAACTCTTAAGTGTAGTTTTTGTTAATCTTATTTAATAATCAATGTTGTATCTATAGAGTTAACTCAGCGCCAAATTTTAATGTAAGTGTAACTGTAAGTTTATATAAGCTCAGTTTTACCAAAATCAACTGTGCTTTTTTCAATTTATTTGAATTCTCGGGATTCCTCAATCCTCTATTGGTTGTGTTTAATGTCGATTTTATTTTTTTATTTTAGAAGTAGCTTACAATATTAATTAGTCAGCCAATTCGTGGATAGGGCAGGGTAGTTGTATAATTTCGATACATTATTATATATATAATATACAGTAGAATCTCGATCATTTGGGGTGGATTAGACCTAGGGTACGGTACCTCTGATTACCCTTGGACTATACGGAATAATATGGGGAAAATTAGCATAGAAGGGTAGTTGGGAGTTAAATAACACTCCACAATAAATAAAAGAGACAGAATTTACGATAAACTAGTGACTATACAAGACACGATAACCATAAAATAGAAATTGACTCTCTAAATAATACAAATAGGCCTACATTCGACACGGGTGGCAATAGTTTAAACTTATTGATAATTTTATTTATTGTCTTATTTTTAGACACCCAAAGGGCGGGATGAGAGCTCTACTATCGGAAAACATTATTAACCGACAGCTCCTCACATTTAGCAACGCGTAACTATATTCCAAACATTTTTGGTTGATCTACTCAGATTCAATGGAACCTTAAACTTTTGATACTCGAGTTACTGAAACTCTACTGTAAGCCTATGTTATACTTAATCATATATATATATATATATATATATATATATATATATATATATATATATAATTTAGCTACTTGCACCTAATTCATTGACTGGCTAGATAATATTTTAAGACATAGTTCTTAAAACTATTTGCATATAAATTGTGTTTTGTTCTAATTTTAGTTGAACGCACTTGGGGGTTCTGAAGAAACGATCCATCAAAGTGGGAGCTTCAAACGCCTAATGAACGCAGTTTTGGGCGAATCAGAATTCTAAGCTAAGCTGTGGAAGAAACATCATCAGTTGAATATTTCCAATGTGTTCCAATGAATTACTTAACAACAATATTTATGGAACTAAATAAAAATAACATTTATGAAACTATTGTTTTGCAACTATAGCCATAACTGTTAATTTTACCGATGTGATCTGAGTAAAATAATGCACTAATTATGAAAAACACTTTCTATCATTTAGCTTCAGAGACATGTTTATTTATTTATTCATTCAGATACATGTTTATTTATTTAGAGTGTTGTATTCACGTTACTGCTGTTGTTATTATTGTACATTAAATGTTTGCAACCCTTGAAATAATCACTTAAAAAATTTAGGCTAGAATGCAATTATCTATTAAAGTGAAAGCTATTTTATTTAAATGTGAACATAGAGCAATAATCATTATTGTGTGAACAATGGCTGGGAAGAAAGGACTATTTAAATTATCATAATATTTAATGCTCTCCAACCTACGAGTATTTTAAGTATATTCTACGGAAAACACAATTGTATGTTTTTAATTTTTTTCTAAAATGTTATTTCAACTTGTAATATCTAAAAAATAAATTAAACAAATAATTTAGAACCATATATCTAACATTTAGTTTACAACGTAAAGGAGTGTTTTCATTTTGATTTTCCAAACTATAGTATATCAATTATTTTGACGTGCCTGCATTGTATTCATATATATTTTGTGAATAAAATATTTATTTGTTTTCAGTAGTTTGGACTTATTTATTAAAATATAAATATTCAGCTTAAGGTGGGAATGCAGGAAAGGCGATAAAAGTTCAATGTTTTTTGCAGTTGCAGCCTGACAAAGAATAAATTAAAAAATACTGCTTTATTTACGGTTTTAAGACCAAAATAAAGACAAGGAAATATTGAACTACTAACCACCATTTTGGTGCTTAGGTAAATTTTTAAAATATATATTTATTCTGTGTTTATTCAGGCAACAAACATTGGTAGACTCATGTCAAGATATTTACAAAGGAAATAGGAAGTATTAGCATGGATTAGTGAGTGTGGGGAGAGTGATGAACGGGGGTAGGCCTTTGAGATTAGGAAAAAGCAAAACCATTCAGCTTGAAACTATTAGAATTGTAGCTCCGAGTAAAAGTACACTTTGTAAATGGCCGGCAAAGAAAGAAGAATGAAAGGGAGTGACTGGAAAGATGGGGGAGGGGGGGGGGTCTTTCAATCACCAACTTCTTGAGAACAGCATGCCTGTAGATAAGCACAAACATGATTTTTGTCGGAAAAGTAGCAGATTAAAACTATTGGTCAAGAACTTTTCAGCTGTGGTCAAAAAGTGACGGGCAGACGCAAAAGGATCGGTGGGCGCCATAGCGCCCGCGGGAATAGGGTTGGGGACCCCTCTTATAAGTATATTTAAAAATTCATGTTGTGAAAATATTTCTTTTGTATTCCTGTTTAGCAACTCTTAAAAAACTCCAATACCAAATTATGTTTCAATTTTTTTCTACCATTATTTATTTGAGGTAATTAACGTGAACTTTCTGAACCGACTGATTATCTCAGCACACGGGAATGTCTATGAATGAGAGTGAAAGGGCCTACCAATTTTCCCATGAAAGATATTTTCACATCGATATGGAACCGACGGCTTTACTTCCCCTCCGAAGGAAGTTGTGCTATAAATTTTTATCGCTCAACAAAAATCCGTTTACCCCGGCTGGGTTTGAATTCACGAGCATTTAGTCATAAGGCAAGCACACTACCTCAAGACCACTTAAGTCATCTTTATTTATCAATTTTACCTATTTTGATATCCAAGTACTGTGAGCCACCAAGAAAAGAAAAATGCTCCACAATATCCATGGAAGACTTTTTCAGAAAAATTTCCTTGGCAATAGAGTTTCAAGAAAATCGAAATAAAGTATAACTTATAGAAAGAAAAATATGTTTTCTGTAAAAGAAAAAATATAAAATTAAAATATTAAAGAAAAATCTTTTTTAACAACTCAGAGGTAGAAGTTATAAAAATAGTGGGTGCTCTACCAAGTATCCTGGTTTTCTTGATCCTTGAAATGTTTAGAAATGAGGCTCGTAGTTGGCTGGAACATTAAAATCACTCCTATGACAATCTACTAAAAACCCTATGTAAAAGTTGTTCAGACTTTGAAGTTTTTTAGTTGCACGATTTGCCGCTATATCAGAAAGCGCTGTGATCGCTGCGGATAGTTGTGATGTTTTATAACACAGCTGTTTTGATTTATAAGCTTTTATTTCTGCACAATAGCTTCACATGTAAAAAATAAAAATAAATGTGAATTTCCAGATTGTTTTAAAACTGACATGTCAATGTTTATACGCCCTCAAATTTCGAGAGACGTGATTGTGAGGAAAAAATACAAGAAAGATTTCTGCTCAAGAGAACTTTAGAAAAAAAATTTAATGTTAGATTTTATGAAAAACATTTTTGGCCAAAAGATATTATACGAGAGTGGATTGTAGCAGATAGTGATGAAAGAATTTTGCAAAAGGGAAGTGTGCAATTGCTTTTTATAATTTAAGATTAGTTTTTCTCTTAATTATTTCCACATTGGAAAGTATTAAAGTTTATTTTTTAATTGGGATGGTGCTCTAGAACTTATACAAGTAAAAAAAAATTATTTTCTCAAAACAGAAAATCACTAAGAAATTTCTATGACCATTTATACTTGCAAGTAAACGGCAACTCAAATTATACTATAATCATATTTAGGCCTACTAGTTGTTAAACTATAAGTGGTTTCCTTCCAAAGGTTCGTGACACCATTTGAAGTCAGGTGTGTTTCTGGTGGGATCACAGGACTTGTTTAGTCTATAGCTCTATATTTGCTTTATAAATCTATTATAATAACTATAAGAAGGTGCAAAATCAAAATTAATAGAAATGTAAGCAGTTATAATGATAAAAACTCAGTAAGCTTCTTTTGGTTACACTTAGCTGACTGTATTTGGGCGAGTGGTGCTGATAGCATAACATCACAAATATCCGCTGGGTTGGATAGTTATCTCTAACAACAACTTAGTGGCATTCGTATAATCATTATATAAGCAATTTACAGTAATTAAAACAAGTATCGGCTAGCTTAACATCATGCTCACTTGATTGGATTTGTTTGTGGTGGGGAGGTTGGAATTCAAATTTTGGCTGGGTGTACTGGAGGTGATTTTTACTAAATGGTTTC